>WBNH01008454.1:231894-320070 GCA_013401255.1 Urocolius indicus | reverse complement strand
CAAAGGGGGCTTCGGGGGCTTCCCCGCCCCGGTGTGTGGCTCCGGGGGGCGGTGAGAGGGGGGTGAGGGGGGGGGACACGGCTCCGGAGCCACCCGCCGCTGTCCCGCAGCCGGGGGCAGGAGCGCGTCGGCCCCGCTCGGAGCCCGGGCGGCTGCAGTTAACGCTGCGGGTGGGTGTTCGGCGTTGGGGAGCGCTGCGGGACGGCGGGGACGGGGCTGGCCAGGGCTCAGCGAAACACGGCTTCGCCGTCAAAGCTGCCTGGTCACGGAGTCACACCACGGCAGGGCTGGGAGAAGGGAGCTTTAGAAATCGTCCATCCCGTCCGACCCTTCCGCAGAAGCAGGTCAGCCTAGATCAGGTCGCACAGGAGCAGGTCCAGGAGGGTCACGAAGACCTCTGAGCAGCTGTTTATTGCAAACGGACAGGTCCTGGGAGGAGGCAGAAAGAGATGGCAGCAGCTACCTGATGGATTCACTCATAGAATCCCAGCACGGTGAGGGCTGGAAGGGCCCTGCAGAGCTCATCCAGCCCCAACCCCTGCTACAGCAGGTTCCCCTGGCTCAGGGGGCACAGGAACGTGTCCAGGGGCGTTTGGAAACCTCCTGAGAAGGAGCCTCCACACCCTCCCGGGGCAGCCTGGGCCAGGGCTCCCTCGCCTCAGCACCAAAGGAGTTTCTCCTTGTGTTCCAGTGGAACTGTTTGTGTTCCAGCTTCTGTCCATTACCACATCTGTGTCGCTGCCATGGACACTCCTTGAGGGGCCAGGCAGAGCTGGGTGTCTCCAGGCCTGAGGGTTTCTCCAGCTTCTAATTTAAAAATAAAAGAAAAAGACAAACGTCTGTCATCTGACACTTGATGCTGTGGCTGTGCTGGCAATCAGACACTGCTCTGAAATTCCTCCTCCCCTCCAGCCCCAGGCTGCAGGTGGATTTCCCACCAGCTTTGCAGGCTCTGGAAAAGGTCATCTGCTGCGTTGGAACATGGCTTGGGAGCAATGCCAGCCCACGAGCTGCACACCCTGCTCCTCGCTGGTGTTCGTTTTCCCTGTTGCTTGCGGGGAAAGGTACACTGTTTGCTCTGTCTGCTGCCAGCTGCCTCCTCTGTTTGGGCAGGATGGCTATTCCTCCTTCCACCAAACACTTGAGTATGACCACAAACCAAAGAAGCAGAGGACAGGAAAGATACAGATGCATTCCATTCCATGATTTAACGTGTGGTGTTTGAAGTGAAGTTGGGTTGGGATTTTCACCCTTGCCCCAGGGGAAATCTGAGTCTATTGGGCACCATCATACTTCATCTTAGCCATGCAGAAGTGCTTGTCTGCCCCTCAGTTGATTAGACAGATGTGAAGGAGGGGGGGGGGGAATCCCATGGGACTGCACTGGGCTGTTGTGGCTCTGGTTTGGAGATACCTTTTGAATTCTCTTTTATTAAGGGCTGACAACTCAGAACTCCTTCAGCTCTCAGGTTGCAATAATGACCCCACAACATGCATGAGGTGTGAGAGCGGTTAACACACCACCTTTAGCCCCAAACTGAATTTGCTCCAACCAGTCCCACCATCCCCTCCAGCAATGCTGGATAACTGTGCAGTTCCTGCTGGAGAGCTGTCCCTTAGATATCTGACACCCTCTGGCTACCTTTGCCTGACCAAAGCACTCAATTCCCCATCACCTCCTTGCAGCTCATCCCATCTGATGACAGCCCAGTCTGGTGATGTAAATTGGGGTCTTTCCTACTTGATGTACAGGCTTCTCTCAGGCTGCTGTAGTTTCAGGGGCCAGGCAAAGCCTGAGGGAACGTTGTCCTCAGCACTTTCCCTTCTACCATGACTGGGAGGAGGCCCAGAGCTATTGATCAGAGCCTCTGCCCACACAGCATCGAGCAGCAAACGCCAGGTGGGCAGTACAGCACCAGCACTCAGTGCCTGTGGGAGGGCCTCCCAGAAAGGCACCTTTGTGCAACGTGAGGGTGTGATTACCCCCATCCTCTGTCCCCTGGGCCTGGCTCCAGCCCTCTGCTGAGGGCAGTCATGTGGCAGTTTGCTAATGAGGTGACGCCCTGCGGGGGCAGCACTTTATCAGGGGGAAGAGGAAACCGAGACAGGCCAAGGGAGAGCTTTACCATCTTTTCTGTCCTACCAGCCATGGATAGGAAGCAGAAGCAAGCAGAGGAGAAGGTACAGTATGCCCATGCTGCCATGATTAACACTCTTCATTTCTTCCCAGCTTCACTCTTCTTTCAGGCTTCGGTCGTTTCTCCTTCTCTTGTTTTTAACGTTTCTTCTCCAAACCTCAATCTCACAGTTCTTGCCAGGTCCCACAAACAGCACAGGGGCATTTTCTCTGAGGGTTCAGCACCACACAGAGGCTATGGCACCTTGCAGATTTCTTCTCTGTGCTTAACTGCTGGGGGGGGGGGGGGCGCAGCTATTCTCTGGTTGAATCAAAGGGCATGTTCTCACTGGCTTTTCATCCTCCGTGCACCGACGATGCAAAGTCCAGAGTCATGCAGGACAGTGTCTGATTCAGCAGATCTAATAGAGGGGGAGGAGCAGAGGGAACTGAAAACCTCTTAAGAATACAGTCTAAATGTCTTCAAGCTGAAGGATATGCAACCCAGTTCACCCAGGAGGATGCTGTTGTTTTGTGGAAAACTATCAAGTTCATCTCCTAGTTAGCAGCTGGGTTTTGCTCTGTTTCATTTCTCCATCCAGGGAAATGGGACAGTGCTTTCTAAAGCTTTCACTCCCACACTGACCCTCTTGGATCCCAGCAGCCTGTTGGTATCACCCACAATTTCCTGAGCAGTTCCCCCTGTTCCCTCTCCAAAGGCTCCTGTCGTTTGCCCAGTCCTGTACTGGTACTTCTGGATAGAGGTTCTGTTCAGATAGCTGGGTCTTGCAGTCACTGGGAGCTTTACCAGCATAAAAGAATCATAGAATGGTAGGGTTGGAAGGGGCCTTTAGAGATCACCCAGTCCAACCCCCCTGCAGAAGCAGATCACACAGGAATGTGTCCAGACGGGTCGTGAAGCCCTTCAAGGAAGGCGTCTCCACAACCCCTCTGTGCAGCCTGGGCCAGGGCTCCCTCACCTCACAGGGAAAGTTTTTTCTTATGTTTCAATGGGACTTTTCGTGTTTCAGCTTCATCTCATCACCCGTTGTCCTGTTGCTGGCTACCACAGAAAGAAGGGATGCCCCAACCTCCTGACACCCACCCTTTAGATACTGATAAGTGTTGATTATGCCACCCCCCCAGCCTTCTCTTCCTCAGACTAAACAGCCCCAGATCCCGCAGCCTTTCCTCATAAGGAAGATGCTCCAGTCCCCTGATGATCTTGGTGTCCCTGCACTGGCCTCTCTCCAGCAGTTCCCTGTCCCTCTTGAGCTGGGCAGCCCAGAACTGGCTCCAGATGAGGCCTCACCAGGGCAGAGTAGTGGGGCAGCAGAAGCTCCCTTGACCTGCTAGGCAAGGAGCCAGCAGAAGGAGCCTTGTCCCAAACCCTCCACATCACAGCCAGTCCTCCCCTGAGTTGATGTACAGCCCCTGGCCAGTCACACAGGTCTTTTACTGCTGCCCCAACCTCAACTAAATTCTGCCTCCTCAAAGTTCAAAGAGTAGTTTGAACTGCCTCAAGGGTTCTGCTTAACTTTCAGGCCTCAGACAGTTGTATAAAGTAGTGACAGAGTTTCTGACAGTAGAGGAGATGAATCTCTCTTTCCTGGCTTACCGTGGGGTGGAAGGGTTTGACTTTGCTGAGCACACAGAGCCCGTCAGCTGGAAGGAGCCCAGCTGGGAGATGTATCATTGTCCTGGCACCATTTTCTCTGAGGAGCTGAGTGGGTATCTTGGCAGATCGAGTTTCTCTTGCAGCTTTTCTGGATGCCCTACAAGCAGCAGAACTGTTCCTTGTGCTCTGCTCCTGTGCTGACACATCCCTATGCCCTCAGAGCCCCCAGCTCCAGGCTCTTCACCTCCTCCTGCACACCTTGTGGGGGGATGTTTAGGCTGGATGTTTGCTCTGTGCTTTTGCAGGCCAGGCCCTATGGCCTGCTGAAACCGACAGCTTTAGGCAAGCTCCCGGGCAGGCTGCAGCTTCACCAGGAGGCGCTGCCCCACCTGCCGGTGCCACCGCTGCAGCAGACGCTGGACCGCTACCTGCTGGCCCTGAAGCCCATCATCAGCGAGGAGGAGCTGAACCACACGCAGGAGCTGGTGGCCGAGTTCCGCAAGCCGGGAGGTGTTGGGGAGAGGCTGCAGAAGGGCCTGGAGAGGAGAGCCAAGAAAACAGAGAACTGGGTAGGTTGGGATTCTGGTGTTAGGGGAGGATGGGGGCCTGATGCAAACCTCTCCGGTGTCCTGGCTGGATCCACTGTGGTTTTTATGGCATCACCTCCGTGAGCAGTGTGCTGTTGACCTCCCTGAGCTGTGCAAGCTCCTCACGGGGTCTTGGGTGAGCAGAGAGGTTGGTGGCAGAGCAGGGAGTCACTGTCCCTGCCTGTGGCTGCTGAAGCCTCAGACTTGTTGGCATCACACAGCTCTCCCAGGGAGCTGAAGGAAGCCCTGTTTGAGTCCTGCACTGCCTTGCTCAAACCCACCTCTGCCCTTCCAAGTGCAAAGCTTAAACCCCAAATAGCCTGTTTGCAAAGTGTGGGACAGAACTGGGGGCAGGAGGCTGAGGCTGTTCATCTGGGCTTGGGTCAAACAGCAGCAGATGCTGAGCCTACATGTTGCCTTTCTCCACCCAGCTCTCAGATTGGTGGCTGAAGACAGCTTACCTGGAGTATCGCCTGCCAGTCGTGGTCCACTCCAGCCCAGGGGTGGTTTTACCTAAGCAGGATTTTCTGGATCGACAAGGTCAGCTCAGGTAAAGTCCTATTCTGCCTTCCCCTGGGTTTCAGATGGGATGAGCTATCTGCTGGACAGGGAGGAGGGTGTTTAGGCTGGTTGGGAAAGAAGAGCATCATGTGGTCCCCCGAGTTTGAGAGCTGTCTGTGCTGTGCAAGAGGGCTTTATGGATACAAAAACACTGCCAGGCTGTCCTAAGGAAATACACTGGTTGCACCAGACTAAATATTTCATCAAGGAGGGAAAATCAGAGTTCAGGCACTCAACACAGACTAAAAACCTACATTCTGGTCTTTGCTTTAGCACAGATCCTCATTGGTCTTTGCTTTAGCACAGATCCTCATTGCAAGACAGTCAAATCACTGGCTGGAGGCTTTGTGAGGATATGGCTGACACACTAAAGACTAAGAGCCACTAAAATTGCATGTGCAGTAAAAGGAGGCATAAAAAAGTAGCCCAGGCATGTCAGGGAAACCAACCAGAAATGCCTCTGGAGTGTATTGGTTTCCAGGGCTGGGGGAGCCTGCTGCAGGGACTGTCACTCGGTCTGCTCCTGCAGAGACCATCCCCTGCTGTGTCGTTCCACTTGTGATTTATGGTTTGGGAAACTTCACAGTGACCAGCCTGTCCACTTCCAGCCTCTCCACTTCCAGCTTTTCTTTGCAATCAAACCCTGCCGTGTCCTCTCTTCCTTTAGTTTTTAACAAGCATTATGAGTGCATTCAATTCACCTGAAAAACTTCAGCACTGACCTTTGTACAGCGTTACCTTTGCCACAGTTATCAGTCAGCACTGCTGTCGTGGTTTAAGCCCAAGCAGCAGATGAAAAATACCAGCCAGGGGAGCAGTGAGGCTGAGAACAAATCCTCCCTTCCACTCCCTTGGATACACCTGAGCAAGGGTGCAGAGGGTGAGCCCTGCAGGGACAGTGCAAGACTTCTCTCTCTGGTGTTATGCACTCGTAAGTTATCAAAACAGCAGCTAAGATCTGTGGCACAAATGCCTCAGCCAGTGGAACTGAGAAGCTGCACTCCCAAGGAAAATACAGTCATGTTTGTGTAGCTTGTGGCTGCAGGGAGAAGTCTGACAGCATGGCTTGAGACTAAAGCAGAAGGCATGTTTAGGA
Source organism: Urocolius indicus (assembly GCA_013401255.1). Taxonomy (NCBI): domain Eukaryota; kingdom Metazoa; phylum Chordata; class Aves; order Coliiformes; family Coliidae; genus Urocolius; species Urocolius indicus. The sequence continues at coordinate 314,093 of WBNH01008454.1, read as the reverse complement.
AGTGTTCTCCATTCCTTAGTCTGGCAACAGTACTGGCTGAAACCATGGCAACTAACATCTCCCCTCTTTCCCCCTCAAGCCCTATCTCTGCTCTCTGGAAAGGAGCACAGGCTCTCTCACTGTCATTTCCCAGCTGTTTTACTTCCTCAGCTTTTGCAATAAGGCTGGGAAATTCTCATTGAAAACTGCTTTGCAGGGTGTCTTATTTAACAGAAATATCCTTTGATCTGTACTCAGGGATGGGTAGGCTGAGCAAATCGAGATGACACTGTTTGCAAATGCCAAATGATCCCAGCACTTCAAAGCTTTTGAAGCTCTGCTGACTGTAGCCTTTTGTCCCAGTGACCTCCTGCCTCTTTCCTCCCATGCGTGGGTGGGAGCTCCCAGGTCAGAGGAGGCCAACCTGTCACTCCCAGCTGAGCGGTTGGATGTGGTTTGTCACAGCCTCCCTCCCTGCTGGGAGTTGGCATTGCCACTGTTTATGTTGATCCCAGTAAACACCTCAGTGTCTGCAGGCAGCATGTCTGCAGTTGCTTCAGATCCCTCAGTGCCAGAGCAATGATATTAAGAGTTGCATTAGCAGAACATTCACTGGGTAGGAACTAAGTCAGCAGTAGTGAGTCTTGGATGTAGAGAGATACAGCTGTATCTTGGCTTGAAACTCAGCAGTGGCCCCTGGCCAGGGAAGGGCACAAATCCCCTTTTCTTGGTGCTGTTTTAGTGCTAAGGCTGAGAATAGGATGTGATAAATATCACAACACATCAGTAGAAAATGCTGCTGTGAGAGGTTCATTTATGCATCTGGCCTGAACCCAGCTTTCTTGAAAGTTGTCCAGAGTTCCTGGGTTATAAAGTAAGATGCATTAAAAACCAAAGTGCTACTTGGTAGGACTATCCAGCAATCTCAGAGTGGCTCCATCAGCTAATCAGAGATAGGCACAAGAGGGAATTGGCAGAAAGGCTGAACTGTGTGAAGAGCAGAGAGCAGCTCTGCTACCCCTGCTCAGCTCATTCCTCAGCCCCAGATGTTCTGGCTCTGAATCTCAACTTCTTACATTTGATATTTCTCCAGGTTTGCAGCCAAGCTGATCGAGGGCATCCTGGATTTCAAGACCATGATTGACAAGTGAGTTAGTGACCCTCTTGACTTCTCTCTCACATGTTCCTCCCTGTCACAGAGAGGCTGAGCCTAGTCAAAAAAAAAATCCCCCTTGCAAATGGAAAGGCAAGAGAGTGTCCTCTGGCACATGTTTGAAAAGAGATGATTGCCCTCACTGTCATTGCTCACTGCCAAAGTCATCACCACTGGAAAAAAAACCAAATGTACTATTCTTTCTTCATGCTCTTTGTTTACCTTAATGCTTTCATTGGCACATGTATGTGCTCAGAGGGAGTGAGCCTGACTGGCAGTCCTGGGGAGTTACATACTTTTGTTTGCCCACAGAGCGAGTTACAGCTCAGGCAGCAGGAATGTGTTTCTCTCAGTTTGGGTTTCTGGTGTTTCTCATCTCCCAGCTAGAACGGATGGGCTCTAGAGAAACGTGTTCATCTCTACCCTTTGTCTTCTGATCAGCAACAAACCTCTGCTGAACATGCCTTATTTGTGTTCCAAAAATATGTTCACCAACACGTTACCAACATCACCCCTTGACATCCCCACTCAGACAAGGCTCAGGGCCAGCCATGAGAAGGACAGTGGAATGAGACTGCTCAAGTGATCAGCTGAGTCCCAGTCTAGTTCCTGAGTCCCAGATAGCACATCAGACCCTTGCCACCCAAAATTATAGCTGAAAGCCTCTTTCTGCCATTTCAGTAGGTGCAGACATCTATTTCTCTGCTGTTACACAGAGGATAGTGATTTCCCCCTTCCCAAATGAAAGGCCAGCAAGCAGACTGTTTTTTACAGCCCCTACTAAGCAAGCTGGTAGGAATGACAGCCCCTTTTTCATACCTGGAGTAAGTAGCAGCAGCTGCACGGCTGAGCCTGTGCCTGTCTTGTGTGGGGAGGTGCAGGCCTTCTGACCCATCTACTTTCTCTCCCTCTTCCTCCTTACCTTGCTGTGTCTTCAGTGAGACCCTTCCAGTGGAGTACCTGGGTGGGAAGCCTCTCTGCATGAACCAGTACTACCAGATCCTCTCATCCTGCCGCATCCCCGGGCCCAAGCGAGACTCCATTGTCAACTATGCCAAAGGCAAGAAGCAATCCAGACACATCACAGTGGTTCACAACTTCCAGGTATAGCAGCTGCTGAGCTTTCCAGGGAGGCTGGTTGAGATGCAGGTGTCTCTTCCAGCTAGCTGCAATCCAGAGGAAAGGGAATAAGAGGCAGCCTCTGCCCATAGGGTTTGCCTCGCCAGGGATTCTGTCCTGGCCCCCTTATCCCCTTTGGCCTTAACTGTCAGCAACAGACCATGAGGCAGCAAAATGCTCTCTTCCTCTGCCTCTTGTCCCTCTAATTCCTGTCTCTTAAAGTCCAGAGATCATGTCTGAAACTAGAAATTGCAGGTGGAAATTGGGTAACAAAACCCTACCACCCGAGCTGAGTCTTAGAAACAGGAATTAGTGTGGTTTGGGCCTCATTGCTGTGGATTCAGAGCATCTGAAAACCTGGTCTGAATTTATGCCCTGCAGAGGAAGTTGGATTTGAGTCTCTCAGTTCTGAGCAGCCTTCAAAGGTCTGACTACAAGCTGAATCATTGGGTTAGCTCTTACCTCTTCAAAGTGCTGTTTCTGGGGCTAGACAGTAAAGACCTTCTCTCATGTTCTGTCTCTGTCCATTCTTCTCACCTTCAGTTCTTTGAGCTGGATGTTTACAACAGTGATGGGAGTCCTCTTACCACTGACCAGCTCTTCATTCAGCTCGAGAAGATTTGGAACACCTCCCTCCAAACAAACAAAGAACCTATTGGGATCCTCACTACCAACCACCGGAACAGCTGGGCAAAAGCCTACAACAACCTCCTGAAAGGTCTGTAAAGCCTAAACCTACCTAAAGGGTGGCTGTCAGGAGGATGGGGTGACACTTTTCACTGTAGTGCCCAGTGACAGGACAAGGGGTGATGAACAGAAGCTGCAACACAAACAGTTCCACTGGAACACAAGGAGAAACTCCTTTGGTGCTGTGTTGAGGGAGCCCTGGCCCAGGCTGCTCAGGGAGGGTGTGGAGGCTCCTTCTCGGGAGGTTTCCAACCCCACCTGGACACGTTCCTGTGCCCCCTGAGCCAGGGGAATCTGCTTTAGCAGGGGTTGGGGCTGGATGAGCTCTGCAGGGCCCTTCCAGCCCTCACCATTCTCTGATTCTTACCACTGGGCTCTGTCAGTTCTTACTTTGAGGTTCCCCCTCAGCCTTCTCACGAGGAAGATGCTCCAGTCCCCTGATCATCTTGGTATCCCTGCATTGGCCTCTCCAGCAGTTCCCTGTCCCTCTCGAGCCGGGGAGCCCAACTCAAACACCCTTTTCTTACCTCCCCTTCTTCCTTTGCCGTTGCTTTCCCTCCAGACAAGACCAACAAGGAGTCCGTGCGGACGATCGAGAAGAGCATCTGCACCGTGTGCCTGGACGCGCCGATGCCGCGCGTGTCTGACGACGTGTACCGCAGCCGCGTGGCCGCGCAGATGCTGCACGGGGGGGGCAGCCGCTGGAACAGCGGCAACCGCTGGTTCGACAAAACCCTGCAGGTACCTGCCCAGCTCCTGCAGCCTGCCTCTGGAGCACAGATTGCTTTTCTCTCAGCCTACAAACACTGAAGGAGAAGTTTTCCTTGTTGCGGAGAGCAGAGAGATAGGGGAGCCCAGGCGTGGTGGCTGAGGAGGTGCTGTGCTTGCCCTGGCAGCACTACACACGCTCGTTCCTGCCTCAGGGACTTGTGTTTCTCTCAGCCCACGCTCATTCCATGCAGCAGTTCTTTTGTATTCCTTGTGAATCAATTTTCTGCCTGCAGTGAATGTCCTGTCTGCTTGGAGGCAGCCCCAGCACAGGGAGCTCTGTTCTTTGTATCTCCTCTCACTCTCCTTGTTTCTGCCACAAGTTGCCCGATGGCTTTTTGGGTTGGTTTTTATTCAGACATGAGCTGCCATCCCACAGCATCTCTCTGATCTCCATTCAGTCTTGTCAAGAGCCTTTGACAGCAGCTGCTGTCTGAGCTTCCCCTTCATTAGCTCCTACATCCTGGCTTGCGAGTAGTAGCTGTGGTACCTTCAAAGATTCTTCTCATATGTGCTGAACTCCTTATCATGTTTCTAGCTATTTTGTTCCTCTTTGGAACTGTTCATTGATGGGACAAAGCTTACATGCTGCAGCTAATTGAAAAGCAGGTGTAAGCCAGCACATGGTGATGTTATTCCTGCATCTGAGTAAATAAACACCACTGACCCACTCTGGAGTGCCAGGACAACAGGCACAGCAACGTGTCTCTCAGCCAGGCTCTTGGCCACTTAATCATGCAAAAGTGCAACAGTGCTGGCAGATCTTCCAGGCCTGCTGAAAGGCTTCTCTTGCTGTTCTGCTACATGAGACCTTTGTGTCACCTTTCCAGTGTGTAAGGACAGGATCACTGTCCATTCTAGAGCAGTGAGATACTAAGATCACTCTGGCTAGCTCCTGCTTCACACACTGGATATGCGCCTTCAGCTGTCCTCTCCTGCTTCTCTCATAGTTCATCATTGCTGAAGATGGCTCCTGTGGTCTTGTGTACGAGCATGCTCCCTCAGAAGGCCCTCCCATCGTGGCTCTTCTGGATCACATCGTGGAGTACACGTGAGTCCTGCCTCCTCTGCTTCTCCTCAGCGTTGGAGAGAGGTTTTAAGGCACCTGCTCCCCAAGAACATGCCTCTTCACAGCTCATCCCCTGGGAACTTGTTCTGGAGGAAGGGCAGTGACATGCTAATTAGGTGTCTCAGTTCTTGTATTCATGATGAGAATTGAGTGGCAAAGCTACTCTGGTGAGTTTGGCTACTGCTTCCCTTCTCAGGGAACTGCACTGCTCAGAGTTAACAGAACTTTTGCCTGCTTGGAGTGTTTCTTTTGGGCAGAAGGCACAGAAGGCATTTCATTCACGCTCTTCAGAAAACACTCTAATGGCACTGTGGAGACTTTTCCAGCCTGTGACTAGTGTCCCAAGGCGTTAGGGAAGACATCCTGTACAGTTCTGCCCAGGTTCTGGTGTGCTTAGCTGAGCCTCACGTTAAAGGTCTGGTTAAACAATCATTTCTCTATGCAGGAAGAAACCTGAGCTGGTGAGATCACCCATGATTCCTTTGCCAATGCCCAAAAAGCTGCGGTTCAACATCACTCCAGAAATCAAGACTGACATAGAGAAGGCAAAGCAGAACCTCAACATGTAAGTATGAGGCAGTGGCGAGGTCTCAGCCAGTGACTGCAGGAGTCACACGTGCTCCCCTTGGGCATAGGTCAGTGGTTTAAATGAGGATTCCCCCACTGCAGCCAGGGAGTTTTCCCAGTGATTTCCTGGGTTACCAGCAGTGAACCTGTCTGAAAAGCACACTAAAGCCACCTGCCAAGGTGCTGCAAAGGGATAGTTATTGATCCATCCTACTAAGAAAGAACAAGGCTTTGCTGGGTCTAAGTGGGGATACTGCAGCATAAACACACAAAAGCCCATCTAACCTGCCAACAGCAGTGGTCAAAAACCTCTCATCTCCGTGGTGCTGCCCAGACAAATCTGTGTGATGAGTGTGGCACAGGCCAGATGCAGATAGCCTGTTCTCCCTGAGCCTTGTGAAAGCAAATCCATACCTTTATGTTACAAGAACAAGCAACAAACGGTCAAAGGAACATCTCTTTCTTTCCTTGCAGAATGGTAGAAGACCTGGATATCAAAGTCTCAGTCTTTCATCAGTTTGGGAAAACCTTCCCCAAGTCAGAGAAGATCAGTCCTGATGCTTTTATCCAGCTGGCCTTGCAGCTAGCATATTACAGGTGAGACAACGAACAGGTACCTTCAACCTTTTCACTGTCACCCTCCAGTATTTAAGCTTCATAAAGGTAGCACAGGAAAGTCTCTCTCAGGCTGCCATGGCCTGCTTCCACAGTCCCAAGTTTTCCCAGCGCACTGGGACTGAGGAGCAGATCTCACTTGTGGCAGCTGCCAAGCAACAGCTGAGCTTTACCTCTGCATGTACAATCCTGGTAACGAAGCATCAGAGCTGGACTGTCAATGGGACTCAAAGTCTTCCCCTTCCCTCCAGTTCTTCTGCTTCATAACGATCCCTGGAGCTATTGCAAAGCCGTGGAGCTGATGTGCTGAGGGCCATGGGCTGGGCAGGGCGAGGGGAGGGCTGGGACTGCAGCAGCTTCAAGGGCTTTTCCAATCAAAATGATTCTATGGTAAGAGGCCATTGCTCCCAGGGCAAACTCACTTGTGGGACTGTCCTGTCCCTCTTACAGGATGTACGGCCACGTCTGTGCCACGTACGAGAGCGCGTCGCTGCGGATGTTCCGCCTGGGCCGCACCGACACCATCCGCTCGGCCTCTGTGGACTCGCTGCAGTTCGTGCAGTCAATGGACAGCCCTGACAAATCGGTGAGTGTCTCAGAAAAGGGGAGGAAGAGGACTCCATGCCACACAAAGGGGAAAGCTGCTGATTTGGCTAATCCCACGTCAGCCGGTTTCCCAGATGAAGTTGAGTTAGACCGTGGTTTGGAGCAGTTACACACCTTGGGTTTCACTTGGCTTTCCTTTTACACGTACTGAAAGCCTGGGAAACAACGTGTGGATGTTTCTAATCCCACCAAAAAGAAGCATATCCCTCTAACAGTCTGTTTAGTTACTCTTAAGTTCTGCTAGTGATGGGTGGACACCTCCATTCCGAATGAAGTAACACAGCTAAACAAAATGATTTAAGATATAAGCCTAGTAAAACTAAAGATCAGCCAAGGATAGACACAGAAGGCAGAAGTGCCCTCTCATCCTAGAGGAACAGTCAAAATGAGGTTTGCCATTCTGCTGAACAACTTACAGGCAGATCTTTGTGTTCTCAGGACCAGGAGAAAGCTGACTTACTGAGGAGAGCGACCCAGGCCCACAGGGAGTACACAGATATGGTGAGTGACCTCCATGCAGCCAGACTTGGGGTGTTACCCAGCAAATAAGGGTTCTGGTGAAAGATGAGACCTTAAAAGCTTTCTCTGCTGACACAGCAATGTAACTGTTAGTGCTGCTGCATAGGTCAAACTCTGATCTGACAGTGCTATGGGTCACAGGCTGAATCCTTTCCCTCTAGCACCAGCTAGGTTTAAGTGTCCTGTGACTGACTTAAAGGAGAGAATCAGATATGAAAACAGCTTCAGTTCTCACTCTCATTGTTGCTGATAAATGCCAAAGTTGCATGAAGACCCCTTAAAGCAGAGGGAGCCCATCATCAAGAACTGCATGGTTGGTCCCACTGGTGCACTTAATTTCACAGCCCTTACAAACCAGACTGACTCTTGATTCTGAAGGCAAGACCTGGTTTCCTTCTAACTTTAAACACACAGAGATTGGGGTTTTTTTAAGTATTCTTTTCTTTAACTCAAAGCAGCTGGCAGTTTTGTTTGTTTGCCTCCTCGACAGGCTTTCATCTAGTTTTCCTTCCTTACAGGCAATAAGGGGCAATGCAATAGACCGTCACCTCTTGGGCTTGAAGCTTCAAGCTATTGAGGACCTGGTGAGCATGCCTGAACTCTTCATGGACACAGCATATGCTGTTGCAATGCACTTCAACCTCTCCACCAGCCAGGTAGGACTCAACTGAACAAAGACAGAAGCGTTCTCTCTGTTCACATTTCTCCTCTATTCCCCTCAGTTAGAAACTAATCTTCATTTGGAGACAGAAACTTTCAAGCCTGCATGAAGCTGCAGATCTGATCTTACAGCTTCCACAGTCCCTCTTAACCCTGTAAAAAAAATAGCAAACCCAAAGCCAAGATCACCAGAAGCATTTGGTGTCTAAATGCAAGTGAGATCAAATGAAGTTACCTACCAGAATGGCTTCAGGGTCATCTGCTGTGCTGATTCTTACTAGGTCAGAGTTTTGCTTAGGACTTATTACAAGCTTATCTTGGGGAGAATTACTCCTTTGCATCTGCAGAGAAAAACATCCCCACATTGCTTTGAAGCAGCAGAATCCATCGTGTGTGGTGGCAGGTGGGTCTGACCAAACAGAGCCTCTTCTAGAGCACTTCAGGGGGACGGCAGCTCCTTCTGCCGGTGACAGGGCTGTCAGCGTTTGATGGCTACATTTCTCTCTGGCTGGTTAGAAGTTTTTAATCACATTGTCTCCACAGGTCCCTGCAAAGACAGACTGTGTGATGTGTTTTGGTCCCGTGGTTCCAGATGGCTATGGAATCTGTTACAACCCTATGGATGAACACATCAACTTTGCAATTTCGGCTTTCAACAGCTGCGCTGACACCAACGCAGCCCGCATGGCCCATTATCTTGAGAAAGCTCTGCTAGACATGAGGAGTTTGCTCCAGTCCACTCCCAAATCCAAATTGTAGGAGGCAAACATGACACGATGTAAAACCCCCCAATTAAAGGGGCTCTCTCTCTCATGCACTGAAGTTCCCAGTTCCTCAGAAAAATGATTGAGGGGGCAGCTTGCCCTGGAGCCTAGAGGGTAGCTACCATTTGTTTTCAGCAACAGGTTCCAGAACAGTCATCTGCAGGTATTAGACTCTGATGAAACAGTCTTAAGCCAAAGTAGAACTGACTGGTCCTGTCCCATCAATGCAAAGTGCACCTTCCTGTCCTCAAAGAGGACTGAAAAATGATTGTACTGATAGAGAACGCACAGTCCTTACCAGTACCTGAATCCCTTTGGTGAGGAAGGCAGTTCTCCAGGAAAAGCAGGGGAAATGTTTATTGTAGGATGAACTGTTACCACCTTTTTTGCTGGTTTAACCTTCTGAAGGACACAGCATGTTTCAATCTTGACTGAAGATTTTCCTGCTGCTCCAGCAAAACTTCATCATTGAACTTTGGAGGAAGAAGTTCTTAAGTCACAGCAGATCCAGTGTCGTCAGGGTATGGGTATGCTGCACTGCTTAGGCCAGGCACTCCAACCATTACATGACTCACAGGCCTAGGACTGCTCTTCTTCCCCTCATTTTAGGATGCTGGGATCTCCTTTCTGTTGCACTGACCCTATTAACAACAGAATACAATTCCCTACAAACTGCGGTGGTTTTGTTGTTGTTGTTTTGGGCTTTTTGTTAGGCTTGCTGTGGCAGTCCAACCCCTTCATCTTCAGGCTCTGCGTAAAGCTTTTTCCTCACAAAACTTCTCTCACACACAGGTTGTTCTAGCTTTGCCTTTATGTACTTCAATATTTTCAGAGATAAGAAGGGGCTGCCTTTGCCTTTAGTAGACACTTGCTTCATTGTACCTTTGGAACTGAAGACAAAGATGCTGACCTGTTTACCAGCCAGATGGCCACATGCCTCATCTCCTTCAGGGCACACACATGAACCCAGTGTGGTTTTATACCTTCCTTTCAGAAACAACATTATTTGTGCATAATGTGTTGTGCCCAAGTTGTGGACAAGTAAGAATGTTTCTGATCAGGAACTCCAGAACATACTTCCAATTTCTGGCTCCCAGAGCTTAAATCTGTTAGAGCCAAAGGCAAAAGGCAAAACCTTCTTTCACAGCACCCTGCTTTAACAAAGCAGAAAATCTTGAGAAGCAGGAAGAAAGCTGAGAACACATGGGCACTGTAAGATGTTTGTGCATTGTGGCAGCATTGTTCCTGCAGTAACAGTACAGCACCTTTTTTGCCACTCTTGGGAGTTATTTCTTACTCAGATTTGTGCCAGCTCAGTGTTCTGGGAGAGAAGGATCTCATGGTGGTGTTGCCAAACTTGAGACAGGATGAGGTTCTAAATCAACATTAACAAACAATTGTAGCATAGGAATTTTTGTAAGCACTATTTCCAACGAATCTGCTAGAATCCAACCTCCTGACTATACTTTTACTTAGTAAAACCATATGGTAATGAAGAATTCTAGTGCTATTTCTGCAACGGGACTTTGCTATTGAAATTGCAAACCCTTCAAGGTGTGGCTGCTGGGACATCACCATAAACAAGCAGCATTAGGAGTCTGATGGTCTGTTTTGTTAACAGGGAAATACTTGATCACAGTTGCTACTTTCCTGATCATAAACCAGCAAGGAACACGATCAAAGTGCCTTGGTGAACATATATGAAGACATTTGCACTAAACCTGTTTAAAGTATAAAAATAAACCCCATAAAATTCTGATTTGCTTCTTGAAAGACACAAGCCAACACTACTGCATCTTCTTCCCAAACAGTGGTATTTCAAAGCTTCTGTCTTATACCTAAATAAACCTCAAGAAAGAAAACTTAACTGAAACTCACCTGCACAGCCAGTGATTGTATGAACTGCCACTTTCACATCTACATGGATTTAGTTGATCTTTTAAGAAGAATCTGGAATGAAGTGAGATAGTGGGAAAAAAAAAACAACCCCACCCCAACAGGAGCACTACAGCCCTGCAAGCACACATCCCTGCTCTGTAGGAGTTAGGCTGAAAGCTGCAAGAAGATCCTCAGTATTATCAAAATGGGATTGTGTAAATGCTACAGAAAAGACCAAACCTTGCTGGAATAACATCTGGTTTTACAGAGCCTTTTGTATTGGAAAATAAAAAGTGTTCTTTTGCCAGAGTAATCCTCCCTCCCTGTACTGAATCAGCCTCTTGCTGGGGATGAGCTATTTTTCCCTGTCTGCAATGCCTTCAACCACTGATGCTACAGTATTGCCACTGGAGTATTTGAGACTGGCCCTTTTCCCTGTCTGTCTCAAAGGGGAAGGCTCTCCATGGAAAGTGCCTATTAAAGATTAAGCAGAAGTACACACTGCTGTGACTATCTCAGAAGATGAGACTGATCTGTTCTGGATCTAAATGTGGATCTCCCAACTAGCTTCAGCAGAGTACAGCTGCAAGAAGCAGACTGTCACCCTGAAAGAGACACAAGATTCATAAACCACTTAATGCATCCTTAACGCTACAACAGAGCTGCAATCCAGATGAATTAAGCTGATTTTTGAAGTGCTTGAAAGGACACTAAAATCATTACAAGGGTTTCTTTTTTTTCCAATTTAAAAACTCTTATTGTACAAGCTTGAAAATGTGGTGTCCTTCTGCTTCATACCTTCACTGTTTTAATGAACACTCTTCTCCTCCCTGTTTCTAATTGTTTTATCCCGAGAGGTCCCTTGTCTTAAAAGCACATTAAGTACAAGAAACTTAAGTTCCTGGAAACTTTAAAAAAAAGTACCCATTTGGAACAAATAATTGAAGAAATGCATAAGCTGAAAATATTGGGAGAACTCTTGGGGTACGAGTGCAATTCATGACACAGCCTGGTGGTGTTGCATGCTTTGCTGGTTAGCTGTGTTAAATACTGTTGTTTCGGTAGTGTAATCCATGTCATGCAAAGTTTTGGCAGGTTCTTTGAATAAACTGAAACACAATAAACAGACAAGTGCTACAAAAAAAAAGAGGCTTGAATCTCCTTAGACACTGCAGAAGGTTTTTGTAAGCACCCTTATGGGAGGACATTTGTGTGGGGACAGCAAGAACAGGGAACCACAGCATTCCGTCACCTTCCTTTTATTGTCTTAGTATCTCCATCCAGCCCCCCTGAGTACAGGGGAGGAATAGAAAAGCATCTGCTTGCAAAGCCACATATTCCAAAGAAAATACTCCATTTCATCAAACTAGTGGCAAGAGACTTCATACACATGGTAGGATAAGGCAGAGCTCAAATCTTTTTCCTGCACAGCACCATTTAGTTAAGAAAATCCATGGGATCACTAAGGAATTTCTACTACATCAAGTATTGCAGAGATTTCTGGAAAGGTACAGCAAAAATAGGCAGAAGATGCAGATTACAAACAACTCACAGAGAACAGAGGAGAGTTTATTACAGTGTCTTACAAGAGCTCTTCTTCCTCTCCCTTACTCCTAGGAATTACTGTAGGAAGCTTGGGTTTGAAGGCAACATGAAGCGAACAGCTTTTTATACTACACTGCTCTCCACGAGGAGATGAAACCTCTTCCCTATGCTCTAGTTGTCAATAGGTGCTTCCACATACAGTTTTATTTCCCCAGCAGTCAGTCCTAACAGCTTAAGAGAGGCCAGGGAGTTACTAGCCACTCCTGAAACAATCTGCTCTTTCAGCCTTGTCCTTGGGGAAAAGAGTTGTCATCTCCCTTCTGGGTTTGTAAGTTAACTTACAAGAGATATGAAGGGAAAATAAAGAAGCTTGCAAGACATAAGTGATTGGTACCAGTTTTCCATCTGAAACATGTGGTACCACCATGTCGTGTGGCCTGATGTCCTGCCTCAGTTTAATTGAGCTGTTCTCAGTCAGACCAAATGTCCTTGTGAAAGCTGCAAGATGCCTCTTTATTCTGATGCACCTTCAAAGCAGATCCAGTGCTCAGGTCCTTCAGATGGCAACAGGTTAGGCAAATACTGAACAGTTCTGAACATGTATTTGCTGTAACAACTGGAAAGTTACTTTACTACCCATAGCTACTTAAACAGAACTTTAAACAACCTTGATTCCTTCTCTTAGCTGAGGGTCACTGCTCTCTACAGTGAACACTCTGGTTGTCTCCAGCAGCTCCCACTCCATCTGAACACACAAACTCCTATGGCAACAGGCACAGATGAAAACTTCAAACAAAAAACAAAACCATGACCGAGATGAACAGAAACACATCTCACTTGAAGCAGCTTTATAATGCAGGAGTCTGATTGAAGTGGAGCTAAATCAAACAGGCAGCAAGACCGAGATGTGACAGTCACTTTACCTCTGCTCACACGGCTGCATCGAAGGCACACCGATGACCTTTGAGCCAGTTCAGAAGCTGTCCTGTATCTGTGAAAGTTCAAGTCAATTGTGCTTTGAATAAATACTTCTCTGTAGTTACACTTGAACTGCTGCATTAGATACCAGGAATACAGGAAGTGTCCATGCACAGCCCTGAAGCACTTTTGAGTTTAGCCCTTGGCAGGTTAACTCATGGATCACAGAAGTTGTAGGCATCACCAGCACACAGAGATGGCAGGCACACTCCCACAGAGACACAGCATCCAGAGCTGACTGGCCAAACCAGGAATCACAATGGAAGAAGGATGGAAAGCAAAACTTGCTCGTAGGAGTTGGGCACTCAAGGTTACTGCTGCAGAACCCCATCCAAGCCACTGGAATAACTGGTAGGAGTCTCTGCTAGGACAAGCTCACTGCTTGAGTTCACAGTTCAATTCTAACAGGACCCTTCAAGAAATCAGACAGCAGCTGAGCTAGTTACTAGTCATCCACCTTGTTACTCATTTGTGGTTGTCACTTTGTTCTTAAAAATCCCTCCCTTAAGCTTTAACAGAAAAAAAAAAACCAAACCAAAACTAATCCAGTGCTTAAGACAGACTAGCAACTGAATTTGGTAAGGCTTGGGGCTGACTCTGACAGGAGCACAGCACTGCTTGGAACCAGTGGGCTTGCTGGTGCCATCATTAGCACACTCAGCCCACCAACAGAAGCTGTACAGATCACAGCAACCCTGAGGTAATAAAAGTATAAAGGAAGAGATGGAATAAATGTGAGATATGTATAATAATCTCGCCACCTAGAAGAGATTCTGAGAAAGACACTTGCTAATTACACAACAGGAGCAGCAGTGGAAAAAAATAATAGTCAGTATATTTCAGTTTTCCCTTTGTTTTACACACACACTCCCCTTAATGGTACCTGTGCAGGCTTCCCTGCAGAACCATCACTAGTGTTAAAAAACAGATCTTTAGTTTGTCTTTCTCTCTGTACAAAGTGCAGTTGGAATTGATTTTCATCTCCCAGACCGGTTGCAGAAAGGACAGAAAGCCTTCCTCTCCCTTCTGCCTAAGTCACCCCGTCCCAGTTCCCCTCCCTCCTTAAGAAGTCTTGAAAAATTCAAAGCCTTGATGCAGCATGATCCACTTGAGATCAGTTTTGTCATCTTCTTCCAAAAAGAAACACCCCTCCCCCAAACCAAAAAGGACAAAACCCAAACAGTGCCTCTCCCGCCCCAAAAACAATAGCTCCGTTTAAAAAAATAAATAAATAGTGTGTATATTTCATGCTGAAAAAAAAAAAAGTCACAGAAAGGATTGATTTTTGGTTCTCCCTCCCCCAAACATGACACCAGGCGTTGTCTTCCCCCCTCCCCTGACGTAGACACGATGGTAACATTCCAACCGGCAATGTGCATCTGTGTTGAGAATGAGTTTCTACTCCTGCACGGTCCCACATGCATCAGGGAGCCTCCAGCTAGCTGCTAAAGCAGAGCAAAGGCTTTCAGGTTTTGGGTATGGTCCCTGCCTGTTCCTTTGGTCCGTCTGTGAAAAGGCTCCTTGCTGCTCCCAGGTCTCTGCTCTCATCTGTCTCCAGTAAAACGTGTCCTCTGGTCCCCACACCTCTCAGTCACTGCAGCTTCGTACCCAGCTTGCGCTGTCTGTTCCTGCAATGGCAACACAGGGAGGGGGTCAGAGAAGTGGCCCCCCCAGCCCATGGCAGGGTATTGAGGCAAACTAGTGGGCAACAAAGGAGGATGAAAGGCTCTGCTGAGCTCCACAGGAAAACAAAGCTGCCCCTACTCTACTGAGATCAGTCCTTCCTACTCTTTACCGTCCTAGAACACGCACTTAAGTGTCTTAAGTGTGCTTGAGTTCACTTGTGGATGTAAGATTATAAACAACCGTTTGCAAAGAACAGGGCTGGGGAGCTGAAATACTGTTTAAATGAAACATTCTTTAATCCCAAACACTCCCCAGCAGACTCACCTCCCATGTGCAGTAGTTAACCCACAACTCGCTGTTTCTTTACTCTGCACTGCTCTACCCACCTATTAGAAAGTAAAGTAACAACTACACCTGCCAAATCAAACCAGCTACAGCTCCTCCAGCCCCCAGGATGACTTACCTTGCCTCTGCTCTTGTGACTGTGTATTCAAACCACAGGATGTTAGGAATGAGGCTGGTATCTCGGATTAAAAAGAACTCTGCAATTGGCCTGGCAATGGAAGAGGGGAGGGAAGGAATCAGACTTGTTCTCCACTCTGATTTTGATCAAAGAAAAAATGATCACAAAAACTGTTCCAGGCTTAACACAACTATTCTACTACACTTCAGGCTGGGAAAGGAACTTCTTGTTAAGCTTAGTTTTAAACCCCTTTTTTCCCTCCTTCCCTTACCCAGCATTTCCAGACTCTGCTGCATTTGAACAGCTTTGCGCTTTCACTGGCTCATTAAGATGTTCGTTAAACAAGGTCTGTTCTGCTTGCAAAACTTCTCCAGCACTCTGCCACACCTCACCACTTTAGCAGAGCTTCACAAACCTAACAGCTCCTTAAACTTCCTCTCTCCCCTTCCAGTAATGTGTAAGGATGTGTGTGCGTGCACAGGAAAACGTGGTGTCACCTCCTTGTTCCTCCACACTCAGTGTGCAAAACTGGGACAGAGCCTGGGAATTCTCATTTCTAACATCTGTAACTCAGCTCCAAGAAGTCTGAGCAGCCCATTCACAGTCAGGGGTTACACAGCTACAGCTACAAATTTAGACTGAATTATCCTCATGTTTGTTTTGCTCCAGATGCAAGGTACAATTTTGACACCACTTGATTAGGAACATTTTCTTTTGCCAGGTAACTGCCACTGCATCAGCTTCTTGCAAGGGCCTCATTTAATGAGCTAAACTGCGCTCCACAGAATGCAGACTTGCAGGAATAAGACCTCTACAGAATAAAAAGACTTACCATGCAGCTATCCTTGGGAAGAGAGGAGTTAATATCTCTTGTGTGAAGGCAAACCAGGCTATGGCCATAATGCTTCCTGCCACACCTCCATATAAGACTTGGCTCCAGGTGTGGTAAAGCAGATAAACCCTGCAGGGAAAGAGAAGAGTCAGCAGACAGGCTTTCAAACAAGAAAAGGCATGACTCCAGGGCTGGTGTTTACCTGGACCCTCAGATGTTCTTAGCAAATTATCCTCCAGATGTTAAAAGCGAAGAAGAAAAAACCTGGGAGAAAGTTTTCCACTCTACAGCAGTTGCAGCTTCGAGTACTTCTAGTCTGAGCTGAACTCAATAACCCTCCACATTCTTCAGGGATCTTTGGATTAACTGAGGAACTACCACTGTTGGCTCCCACAAGAGACTTTTCCAAAGCTAGTAACAGGACAAGTCCCCTCCAAGCCAGCAAAAGCTGAGGCTTCAAGGCTTTTAAGAACACAGACAGCATTTTTGTTAGGATTTTGCTGCTCTCAGATGTGACTGCACAAAGGCTGCACCACCACAGTGTGCTCACAGCGTGCTTCCTGGGACTGCAGCCCCTCAGCAAGCTGCAGTAATGGGCTGTTAAGTTATCCCTGGGCATGAGCTACATGAGGCACGTTTGAAACTCTTTTGACTCATATATCATCAAGCCATTAAGATCATCTTATCTGACCCTCTGCCTAGCACAGGCCATTGGATTTCCTCAATTTAATTTTTATGTGAATTACACCATTTATCTTATGAAATTGTCCTGTCAGAATGTTCAAAATAAACAGTAACAAGGAATCAGCTCTAGTGTACAGTCAACTGTGCCAACAGGCAATTACTTTCCAGTGGAAAACGTGGTCTTATTTCTAGCCCAATTTGTCTGGTTTCCAATCACTGGAGCTCACTTTCTGTGTGTGGGTATGTGCACATACATACTTTTTCATCTATAAAAGGGGGAAAATCAAAATCGTTATCAGAGTTTACTGCTCTTTATTAATCTTGCTGAAACTAAATCTTGCAAGTCAAAGGGCTATAAATGTTTTTATTAACCAATGCTTAAGCAAAACAGACTGAGCCAACTGTAGCAATGCACATGCTGGTGTGCCAAGGCATGGTGCAACACTCACACGCTGAGTGCTGGGAAGAGGGTGAGGCAGCCAGGCTTCAGCACAGCCACGGAGCTAACAGGGAATTGGTCCAAGCTCAGCTGGCCTTGGGTTTATCCTGTTAAGCACCACACACGTAGCACCTTGGCTTATCTGAAGGGTTTTGTGGCAGCACAGTGCAAAGCTCTGACTCGTGTGACGCAGTCATCAAGAATGAATCAGAAATGAAGGGAGAGGGAATGACAGGTCTGATGGCTGTTAAAGGCCACAGGACTGTATGAGAGCATAAGACAAAACAATTGCTCCATACCTACTATATGAGACTAGCAAAGCCACTGTGACGAGGCAGATGGACAGCACATGTCGCCATAGTAAATCCAGAAACCTCGCATTGTTTGTTTGGTGCATTCTGAAAGAGATGGAGAGCCATTAGCACAGGGGCAGGGAGCTGAGCACTCCTTAGCTCTGTTCTCACTATCTCTGAAACCCAAGGAAAACTCTACTCCAGTGAGGTCAAGGGCAGCTCAATACCATCCCAGCAGCAATCTGTCCCACTGGCAGCAGTGAAACAGAAGCCAGAAAGCCACACTTCTCTCTCTCTCTCTCTCTCTCCAACTGTTAATAGGGATTGCTGTGATGGAAGGCAGAATGCTCACAATTACTGCAACCGATGTGAGAGGCACATGCTGAGTATATGCAACAGGGAGTCAAGACATCAGAGTTCCTCCACCATCCACAAAGCCAGAAGGAACTGTGAGTTTTGTCTTCTTCCACACGTGGAGCCACAACACAGAGCCATGCCCCAGCGAGAACTTAAGCACAGAATTGCAAGTACAACCAGGACTTGGTAAGGGAGATGGACTAAAAGGTCATGCACATGGGCAACAATTATTACCTAAAAGATTGCAGACAACCCCACTGACAAAACTGAGTAGACACATGAGAAAGCAGCTCTTCTTTCCTCCTCCCTGTTCCCCCTCCCCTCTTCCCTCATCACAGCTTGGAAAAGGCAAATCAGGAGACCTGTACCCAGCCAGGCACAGGAGGCCCACCCATACCCCTCAGTTTTCAGCAATGGTAACTACAGTCCTACATTCAGGCTGAGATAGACATGCTTCATCCACCCAAGCCACAGTCAATTGTGCAGTTCCTCAGATTTCATTCCACTGTGCCACTGAAGTGGCCCAGAGCAAGGGAGCCATCTACTTCAGGTGTTTCAACACATTAACAGCCAAAACCTGACATTGGATTTTTACCTTAAATAAAGGAACAGAAAGGAATAGACAGAGAAAAACCACATGAATTGGGAGTGGCTGGACGGCATCCCATATTTTGTGGTCACTGTTGAATGGGCTTCTGGGAAGAGAAGAAGAAAGAGTATGGTCAAGGTCTACTCTAAGTAGCAGCTGGAACGCTCCAGATGTGAAGCCAGACCCACTCTGCTGGAGAATGTGCACACGGAGGTCACAGGACACGTCTCTGCTCAGATGGGCTCTGCCAGCTTTCTTACACCCAAACATCCAAAGCCAATGTCAGGCAAAGGGGAAAACACCCTCTAACCCCACCCCCAAAAAGAGTCAGCATTCCACTCAAAATTCAACCAACACCATGACACCAGGGGGCCATACTCATACTCATACTGTACCTTCGCAGGGCCGTGGCTCCCGGATTACATGTTTTATTAACCAGTTCACTCCCTCGTTGAAGGCCAGCCCTCCCAAGAAAGAGATCTGTGAAGGGAAGATAATCATGTCATCCTACCCAAAAGATCCATCTGCTTACCAGGCTCTCTCTGTTGACAAAACCCGAAACCATACGGTTCTAGTTTTAACCAACAGCTTTAAAACCCTGGACCTGAGGAAGAAAAGCATTTCTTTTTGAGTTCACTTTGTGTGTATATCCACAGCTCTCTGTATGCAGCTTATTTATATTTATATATGCAGCTCTTCAGCAGATGACCCTGTGGACCTACTCTGTTGGCATACTTCCACCAGCAAGTGTAAAAAGTAGATGTTTTTGAACAGGGCAGGGGATTGTCTTTCCCCAGTGCCCAACAGGGGGAGTGCAAACACTGTTATTTGGGTAAATAGCTTTAAAAAGGTGACTTTTCAGGTCCTCTGGCTTTTCCCTCTACGAATATTTTCATCTTGAAGTTGTTGTCTTCAGTCTCAAGTGAAGTCACCTTCTGAACTGGTAGCGTTTATTTTTACTCTAATCCCACAGACCATGCACCTCCCCTAAATTAGCCTTGCTGCTGTGATTGAATTCCCAGCTGGTGATGTTGCTCTGCCTCCTTAACACTCAGTCCCATTGCAGATGAAGCAGGAATTTTTCACTCTATGTCCTGAGCTACAGGTCAGGCTGCTGCAAGTCAGCTGGTGTCCCTCTCCAGCTCAGTGGTGACTTCCAACATAAAGAACTGGGAATCCACCTCAACACTGGCCTCCTTACCAACACCTAACAAGCCCAAACATTCAAAACTCTCTCTGTTTGTGCAGTAGTTACTCCAGCTTATTCTCTGAGTCAACAAGAAACCTTTGGGTTTTGAAAACCCAACAGCTGCCTTTCATAGCTAGCATCGTCTTAGTAACCTAGAAGTCTCATTCCCAAGTCCCTCGAGCCAGTGTTTTCCACAACACCCTGTATTGTATTAGAAACCTCTTGCCAAAATCCTTTCACTAGCCTTTATTTTATTGTTTACTGAGGGCAAATGTAACAAGAGGTTTAATCACCTAAAGGAAATTTATCCATGACACTGATTCCTAACTACCTGTCAGAGCAGACATAATGCCTTTTGTATTACAAAAAGAGCTCCTTGTTGGTCATTTGGAGCCTCTTTGGTATCTGATTCACAGCTCTGAAGCATCCCTTGGGAATCTGTAGATTTTATTTTGTATCCCCTTATCCCTTTTTCTGCCTCAGTAGTTCAAAGAAAGCACATCCTACTGAGCTACACACACCATCTCCTGCATATGCTGCCCATCTGGCAGAAATCTATTAGTGCTATGATCCTACTGGATCTTGGGAATGTTCCCACTCTGCATCAGCATTCTGTAGTCCCTCAGACAAGTCCCTCGATGTTTTTTTGGACAGATAATGCCCAAAACATCCCACAGAGTAACAGCAAAGTCAGCAAAGGCTAAGCAGTCTTTTAACCTGGTACAGGTAACAGGTGTCTCCTGCTGTTCTTTGACAGGAAGATCACCTTACCTAAGCTTGCTCTTTAAAAAAGAAGAAAAGTGTGTTTACAGAAGCATGAGGTGACAAAGGAAAATACTTTGGGAAGGGAGAGAAGGACTCACCGTGTGAAGCTCTCTCTTGAATATGATGAGTGTTACAAAGCCAACAATAATGAAGATTGGACCGAGACTCAAATAAGCTAAAAGCTGACCAGAGAAATCACCTAGAGAAACAAACAAGAGAAACAAATCAGTTTGAAATTCACAGGTACTCGCTGCCATCAGAGCATGGGGTAGTTGTTGCCCTGAATCACTGAGAGCAGAGGGGCAAAGTCAGCACTGCAGCAAGTCTCCATTTTGCAGACTGACTACTGCTGCTCCAGCCTGTGAGGAGCCCAGGCAAGGAAGACAGCAGTGCTTACATGCAGGTTCAAAAGCAGGGATGAGAGGAGCTTGGCATGGTTCAGCAGAGATTACTGCCAGCCACTTTACAACAATGACCATGGGTGTGGGCCCAAAGTCACTTTAATCCAACATAAGCACCAGGCTGCTGCAAGAGAGGCAGCATCTTTCCCTCCTCCTCATTCATATTGCCTCCCTGCGCCTGCAATTACCAGCAAACACTCCCCAAACAAATCCTTTCCCACTCCCTTACTAAAATGGGTTAGTTTTCAGCTGGATCAACTCCTTAATCTGTCTCACCATGTGTCTGCATGAACACTAGCATTAGCAAAAAGAGGAGGAAACACATAGCTAAACATAGCAGGAGACAAAGGGGGGTGGGAAAAGAGCCTGTTTTTTAATCAGTTGCCCACTTATGTCACACAGAAGTGACTTTGTGCCTCCACTCCAAATAGCTAACAGTCTAGTTATCCTCCAGAGAGAATCAGGGAGCTGCATGAGACCTCACAATAGATCACAAGGTACCGCAAAAGCTTTATCCTGAACCATCACACAGAAGTAGGCAAACAACAGTACAGAGCAGCAATGTATTTTGTCTTTTCTCTTGCCTCTGTTCCCTGAAAAGGACACATACAGAAGCATTTGGAGAGAAGATGTCAGCATAAATTGTGAGGAAACAAGAAATTGCAGGCTAATTTTGCTCCAAGAGTAGCAATTCACATCAGGAGAGCCAGAACTGTCTACCACAGACTCTGTAAAGCCAATGCAGCATGAACCCAGTGAGCAACTTCAGAGACAGGATACTTTCTGTATTGGATGTCAGAGAGGAGATCTACTCCATCCCATCACTGAACACAAAAGGATCAGCCCCCACATAAATTTATCCTTCCTCCCTCTTCTCAGAAGGAAACAGGATGCCTCTGCAAGGCTGAGCATTGGACTCATTCCTGGATCAATTCCACTGCAAGATACTGAGTCTCCCCTTCCCACACACCCACGTTTTAAAACAGCACTTGGCAAAATGGACTTTAACCTCAGAATACTGCAGCTGAGAAAGTCAAGGCACTGCTACAAAGTGCCCACTGCTGCTGTTATTACCACAGAGCTGTGGTTCCAGCAGGTGCACTGCACAGATCCCTCTCGCATTCCAGATTCTGGGTTAGATTTGGGAACCAGCAATATCATCAGCAAGAAGTGCTTGTAGGAGTTTTAGTTTGCAATGCCAGTGAAAAGAGGAAGAGCTGGAGAACAAACACCCAAGAATACCGAGTTCTCACTGAAGTGAGCTTCTATTTTGGTTTTAACCTGAAAAGCATTAGAAATTGAAACTTTTCTTGTACCATATGGCAGGTTTGCCTTGCATCAGGTGGGTTCCAAACGCTCCCAAAGCAGTGCAGTGATGTACCATGGTAATGTAAAAGTGGATGTGACTGTATCAGTTTCCTGGCAATAGAGAACCAAGACCCTTATGGTTTTACATAAATCACAAAATGAATACCATCTTAAACGATGAGGGGATTCGTGAGACAAGCCACCAGACAACCCAAACTGCTCTGAAAGCCTGAGGAATACTTTCCAATAGTCTCGATTCCCCTGTAACCAACTGAAGACAGCACAGCATCACTGAGGAATCACCATGTCTCAGATCATTCCCTCTCTTAATCCATGGTACATAAAGCCTTAGCTCTTCACAACTAAAAGCCATAATTTTGTGAAGTAGAAACCAAACCAGATTATTTGTCTCCTCAGGGGGGTTCTGTTTCTTGTGCAGATGGTGGAAGAAGTAGTAGTAGTAGACTACTGAAGTAGTCTCTTAATTTAAATAGCATCAGCAGTACCAAACTCAGCACCCTCCATCATGTAACATGATTACATATCCAATAAATCAAGCCACCCAGACTTTATCAGCACACAACTCATACGTGAACCTGAGGCAGAGAACCAGAAACCATCACTCCCAGATGTTGCCTGCAGGCAGAACACCAAGTCCTTTACTCGGACAACCTTAATGCAATAGCTCCCCAAACATTTCATCCATCCATTTGAAATAGCACAGAGATAGCATCAATAACACTTTCTGTTACTGTGGCTAATGGCAATCAAACAGAATCATGCTGAAGCCACTTGTTCTAGAGGAGGAGGCAAATAAAATAGCTGTGCACTAAATGAAGGCAGCACTTCTGCTGTGCCCTGAGAGCTACACCTGGAACTCACCAACACCATAATAAACATCCTCTCTAGATTAGGGTTTCAAGGCAGAGCTGCACTAACTAAACCAGCTCCAAAATGACTGAAACGCACCCATGTAGAAACAACCCCACACACCAGCACAGGCTGGAGGTGTTGTGCTGGAGAGTAGCTTGGAGGAGAGAGAGCTGGGAGTTCTGATGGGCAGCAACCTCCAGAGCAGCTGTGTGAAAAGGTAAACACTGACACATCCATTAACACAGACAACACATAAAGACCAGAGATGCAGCCAGAACAGTCTCCTGAGCCAGAGGGGATCCCACTTGTTGCCCAGGCTCTGTCCCATTACAGAACTTGTTTCATCTCTTTGCATTTGTTTCTCAAGCATCACTTCTTCCCACACACACTCTGCATCTCCTCCTGGGGAGGAGACCACAGACACTCAAGGAAGGAAACACAGCCAGAGCTGCAGGGGTTACAGTGGTATCACAGGAATATATAGGCAAAAGTCCAAAACAGGGGATGTGATGGAGACCAGAGCAGAATGAGTTAGTCTTATGATGAGAAGCAACTTGGAAAGCAACTAAAACAGGCTGTTTCAGTCTCGCTGTTGTGGTGTGGGGAGGGGGAATTGCAATGGTTTTTTTCTGCAGGTGACACTATGTTCTGTGGTGCCCAGGGACAGGACAAGGGCTGATGGGCACAGGCTGGAACACAAACAGTTCCACTGGAACAGGAGGAGAAAGTCCTTTGGTGCTGAGGTGAGGGAGCCCTGGCCCAGGCTGCCCAGGGAGGGTGTGGAGGCTCCTTCTCAGGAGGTTTCCAAACCCACCTGGACATGTTCCTGTGTCCCCTGAGCCAGGGGAACCTGCTTTAGCAGGGGTTGGGCTGGAGGAGCACTTGAGCTCCCTTCCAATCCCCATCATTCTGGGATTCTATGAAATCCCCAGTGAAGAAGGCAAAGCAAGCTCTGAGAGCAAGGCCAGTGCTCATCACCACACAGCACTGCCAGGGCCTCAGCACCGAGTACTCGTGTCGCTCCTATCTACTCACACACTCCACTGAGCTCACAGGCTTACTCCCAGAGAGAGGGGACCTGCAGGAGAGCTGACAGTTTGAAGGCCAGTCAGACCTAGCAAGCAGGTCCCCCCCCCCCAAACCTTTTAATATTTCTTTTTACTGAACTTGGGAATTTTAAAGCAATTCCTCCAACCAGTAAGAACAGAGACAAAACCTACCAAACCCCCCCCCCCTAAACTGTAAAACGTATGTAACTTACAGCTTTGGTTTCATTTTAAACTCTGCTTTTTTTAATATCCAGCCCTCTCTGGGCATCTTATGGGGCTCAAGAGGCAAAACATAAAGAACCCAACTACCTTATTTTTAGGCATCTGAGATAAATAAGCAAAACACCATACATATCTCAGAGCACATTATTTTGTTTTCAGCTTTCATTCAGCATCCACTTGTGCTCCAACACTTCACCCAGTATTCTTCCAGTGGAAAGACCCAAGCATTATCACATTACTTCACCTGTATTTAATGTAAAAATGTGAATCAACAGCACCCTAAACCACATCCTACCACAAGATCTAGCTTTGCCACCACTGCTTCCTATTGAAGGATCTATTTGTGGCACTGTTGCTGGTCCTATGCTCTTGACTAAATGGCTGCGTGCAAATGGTACAGAGAACATGCAGTGGATGTGTGTCACATGCATGTACACCAGTAAATATTCATGATGGATTGTCATTTCCTCTACTCACACACAGTCTGATATCATAAGGTGTGGGACAAGTCAAAATACCTTCAGGAGGCTTTAAATTATGACATAAAAAGCACATATCAGATGTGAAACTTAGGAAGATTAGACATGAAGCCCTGCATTGAAGAAGCCAAAGGAGTGAATGGTAGTGGCTTCTTTCAACAGGTATTACTCAGCTAGGAAATGAGCCCTGACTGGTCAGCTACCACCCTAAACAGAAATGACAGCAAGGTTTATCAGAGTAAACATTGCTAGAGGAGCAACACATGCTGATACTGAATGAAATGCCAACCTCTGTGCCAGGCTACATCCACAGCATGAGCACCTCTGCTCTGATGGGCTGATTCTGCACACTCTCCTCTCCCAACTCTGCCTGACCATAGTAAACACTTTTCACAACTAAGGAAACAATTTTGGGTCATTTTGCAGAGAAAGGATTTGTCACTCCAGGTTTCTGTCCTTCAAGGATTTGTTCAATGTGAGAAGAGGCAGTTCAGAAGGTCACAGAGTTTTAAATCCCAGCTGCAATGGAGAGAGGAAGTTTTTTTCTTTTCTCCAAATAATACAAAAACCCCAAACAAATCAGGAACTCGGTGTTTCTCCAGTGAAACTCACCCTACAGACAGGAAGTCCCTGAAGATGAGTTTTAAGTCTGCAACACAAAAAGTCATCCCATGCAAAGCAATGCACACGGGAAAAAACAACCCTAATTATACACACAACATGACAAGATTTCGTTTAGTTGTTATCGAACGAAAACCCTGAGGCTTAGTGTGAGCCAACTCCTTCAGAGTAGTATCCAGGGCTCTGCAGCAGTCAAAAAAGGCAAGAAGGTTTTTAAGAGCAAAACAGAAGCTACTGTTAAGAGCACTACAGACACTTATTATGCAATTCTGGTGTCACTATCTAAAAAAAGGGATAGTAAACTCAGAAAAGGCAAATAGAAAGGGGACAAAGATAACAAGTATGCAAGAGCAAGCCTTCAGAAACTACAAAGTAGCTTAGATTTTCCTCTGAAAAAGGCAAAGAGTATAAAGTAGTTGCATAAAGTCATGAATAACAGGGAGAAATGGGCAGTAAATATTCGTTAGCTCTCCCTGCACACGAGTGTTTGATGAAATTACCGAGCAGTGGACTTAAAAGCAGAAAAGAAATAACAACCACATTAAGTTATAAAGCTCAGTGCCAAACACACTGCAAGATCCAAAGAGGAAATGGGTTCAGAGAGCAATTAGACATATTAAGAGTAGAGCTTTTATACATCCATCAAAGGACTTAACAATCCTGATGCAATCACCAACTGATTACTGGAAAGATGGACCAGAGAAGGATCACTCCTGCCTACCTGCCAGCAACGTGATGCTATGCCAAATCATTCCTTGGGCACACCAAAGTAGTTGCTGCTATGAAAAGCTCCAGGACCAAACTTTTCTGAAAGTGCTAGCAGGACAATATTTTTCCA
Source organism: Urocolius indicus (assembly GCA_013401255.1). Taxonomy (NCBI): domain Eukaryota; kingdom Metazoa; phylum Chordata; class Aves; order Coliiformes; family Coliidae; genus Urocolius; species Urocolius indicus. The sequence goes on along the minus strand of WBNH01008454.1, from coordinate 288,158 downwards.
GACTATCCTCTTGAGCAGCATGCTTTAACACACTGCCAAGCAACACTGTCATCGTTGGTGTCTACTCATCATCTTTGATCTTGACATTTACTATTGGTAATAGTCCAGTGAGGTCTCCAAGACCCCATTACTCAGAGCAGTTTGCAGCTGACTACCACAGCCTTCATCTGTTGTTCCTCACTTGATCTTGCTCCAAGCTGACATGGCAAAGAGCCCCAGAGAACTGAGCAGCCACACAAGCAGTAAGGATGGGTGTTTTGCACTCTATTGCTATTGATAAAGGAAACAATAGATAGAGGGAAGGATGAGAGTCCTTCTGGAGACACCTCTCCCCTTCACAATTACAGGCAGAAGTCCAAGAGCAGGCTTCATCTGAGAGACAGAAATCATCAGTGACTGCTTTTCACCTGGTCACAGCAAGAGGGACCATCACTCTTGGCAGATGAAAGCTGAAATGACAGCAGTTCCACACTCCAAGTCTAAAGACATGAGATTTTCAAGAGCTGGTTGCCACAGTGGCTCAGCACGCTGCACTCCAGGCCAGAAGCCTCTGAGATGAGCAGAGAGCAAGAGATGTTTGCCACACAAACAGTGCATGACATGCCAAGACAGCTTAATAATTCATGTTGGTAAAAGCAAGATCTATTTCTCCTTCTGACTCCTCTCTGTCAGCACAGGGCTGCATTAACCCCGTTGTGCTGAGCACGCTGCCAGCACTGCTATTTTTTAAATATACATTATCCAGCAGTTTTAGAGACACAGTCTTGGGCTGTACACAGGCAGAATGTAAACAGCTTTCTAAATAAAGTTAGGAGCACTTTCCTGAAACCCAGGTAAAAGCATCAGCCTCACCATCTTAGTGCAACTCATTCTAGAGCAAAACAGATTAAGAAACTTTTGTGCCTCCAGCTGTTAGAATGCTTTAGTCCTTTGCTTCCACTTTACAAGCTTCTATACCTACCAGTTTTACCCAAGACACACACAGTGTACATCCCCTCAATACATAACCCTAACCTCAGCAGTGATTTACCCCCATCACCTCCTTCATTTGCCTGTATAAAACACTCAGAACAGAGAGAAAAGCGTCATGTCATGTCACATTCTCTCAGATCTGACAGATCACCCTTGTGTGACAATTTCAACCACCTTCATTTCCCAAACCCAACAAACAGTGCACAGGACACTCAGTCTATACCACCAGATTCAGACAAATACAAAGATGAACACATCAGTGCTACTGGAAAGATGATTCCTCCCCTTTCCATCAGACTGTCACATTAGTGTATGTGAAAAGAAGGATGGCAGAAGAACGTACAGGGTGAAGGAAAACACAACAGAAAATGAAATGCTAATCTTTCACGTGAAGTATCACAGAAAAGCACAAAAGAGTCGAGGTGGGGTGGGTGTGAGGGGCAAGAAATCCTGTCTTTCCAGCACCAGAGCTTTTCAGTGTTGGCACATTTCAAGCCTTCTGACTAAATGGGTACTTTCAACCCAGAAGATCCCTAAGCACTTTAAAAGCTTTAGGTATTGCACTGCTGAGAGAAGCTTTCAGAAAGAACTAAAATCCAGCCATGGAATTAGGACCTACAGCAACACTTTATGACGAGTTAGGGACTTTTAGGGGAACTACTAATACTGGAAGCAGTGTCAGCACCAAACTGGGGTTTTGACCAGGTTGTCAAACACATCGTGTCCTGCGTTTCCTATTATCTTTGATTACTACAAGCAGCTAAAAAGTTTTCCCATCTCACCCCACACCAGCACAGTGCAAAGCACCCGAGGAGCAGCTCCTAAAGACCACAGTTACTAACGAGACACCATATTTGAATAGAAACCCATTTGCATGTTGGTAGATCAGGGATCCATCCTACCGTAACAAGGGCCAGCTCGCTGGCACAAGAGCCACAGGGACATGGCACAGGACCTTCCCAGCCCATTCTGCCTGCAGGCATCTATTTACTTCTCAAGACTGACTTTACTCAAACTCACTTTACCGAGAGCTGACCTACAGGAAGCTCTGTACTCACGGTGCTCTGGGTTCTCTCCCACAGCACGACCACGGAGCCCACTCACAGCACAGCTGCTATCCAAACCCACCTCAGAGCCACAGCTCCCTGGGACGCCATGAGGCAACTTCAGGGTGCTCTCACCCTGTACCACACCGACTCCGACCTCCAGCATCACCCAGACTCACGGGAGCAGCGCGGGGAAGGGACACCCGGTCCCACCACACTCTGTGCGCTGGCAACGGGACCGTGGCGAGCGGGTCCGGCCGGGGTGGGGTGGGGTGGGGTGGGACCCACGCCTGGAGGCCCGGGGGCGGCCGCACATGGCCAAGCGCATCCAGGGGCTGCGCGGCAGCGGTGTGCGGACGGGAGGGAGTGTGACAGCGCAGGGCAGGGCAGGCGCAGCCGCGGGGCGCCCCGGCAGCGGGACACGGCCGTGCCCGAGTTCCCCCCGCCCCGAGCCCGGTCGGGAGCCCCGGGGAGCCCGGCGCGCCGCCACAGCGCATGCGCGGCCCCGAGCCCCCTCCGTACCCCGCCGGAGCTCAGTATCTGGCAGCGAGTCCCCCCGCGCGCACGCGCGCCTCGCCGCGGCCGCTCAATGGCTCACTATTTCGCAGCTGCCAGCCCGGCCCTCGCGGCTGCCGTGGAGCGGCGGCTGGGACCAGCCACGGGGAGAGGAGAGGAGGGGAGCGGAGAGGAGAGGAGAGGAGCGGCGGCCGCCGGGGGAGGGAGGGCGGGCGGGCGGAGGCGAAGCGGAGCTTTTACCTGCGGGATACTCGACGTGAGTGAGGGAGACCGGCCGCCACGGCGCGGGGAGCGAGCACTCTCCGACTGCGGCCATCTTACCCGGATACCGGGCCGGGCCAGCGCGGCCAATCGCAACGCACTGGAGGGGCGGCGCGACCAATGGGCGGGGGCGCCGGCAGAGGCCGCCCAATCAGGCTGCGCGGCAGGTGAGGCGCCGGGGAGAGGTACAGCCAATAGCCAGCGAGCATGGGCGCCCAATAGCAAGGGGAAGCAGGTAGCGGGAACGCCAATCGCCGGAAAGGCGGCATCGTCGCCTTCGCTCATTGGCGAGAGCGGCGCTGCAGATTGGCCAATGGGCAGCTTCCCTTGGCGCCAGCCCGCTGCGGCGCTGAGGCGGCTGCTGCTGCCCGCGCTGCGCTGCGACCCGGCACCGTGCGACCTGCCCCAGCCACGGCACGGCCCGGGCTGAGAGACCCAGCCCCGGCTGAGAGACCCTGCCCCAGCCCCGGCCCCGGCCCCGGCTGAGCGACCCTGCCCCAGCCCCGAGACCCTGCCCCAGCCCCAGCACCCAGGGAAGCTGAGGCGCTGCTTCGTGCTCCATAGGTACAACCGCTGCACCCCCTCTCCTGTCACCCCGTGCAAAGGGGAAAGATGTTTTAAAACCAGTTCATTGATGGATGGTGTTACTAGAGCCACTGCTAGATAAGATAAAGGGTGGGTGTCAGGGGATGGGGTGACACTATGTTTCTGTAACAGGACAAGGGGTGATGGGCACAGGCTGGGACACAAACAGTTCCACTGGAACACAAGGAGAAACTCCTTTGGTGCTGAGGTGAGGGAGCCCTGGCCCAGGCTGCCCAGGGAGGGTGTGGAGGCTCCTTCTCGGGAGGTTTCCAACCCCATCTGGACATGTTTCAGTGCCCCCTGAGCCAGGGGAAGCTGCTTGAGCAGAGGCTTGGGCTGGAGGAGCTCTAGATGCCCCTTTCAACTCCATCCCCTCTATGATAACAGGATTATTGCACTAGCCTCAGCCCATCTCTGCTTACCCTGGCAAGCGATGCTCAGACACAGCCTAAGCTCTGTGGAAAATGCCCTCATTTATTTAACAACTTACTTAAAGATGGGATTTTGATAGCCACATCTCCTTTGTAGCTCATTAAGGGACTAGAGCCTGCGTGAACATGGACATGCAGGAATAAAGCATAAAATAAAGTCCTTCCAGGATCTCAGGAGAAAGCAGGATGCTGCAGTACATCATCCTTTACAGTGTACTGCGAGGGCCAGGCCACAGCTGGTTCATGCAATACCTTTTTTCCTTGGCCACTGAAGGCACACTCTGAAGAGCAAACCAGAATGAATGTTCCCACACTTCAGGCCAGAGAGCAATACTTACCTGGGAGGCCTGAGGGAAAAGCAACACGCAGACAGTGCAGCACTTTTGAAAAGAGAGATGAAGGAGCAGCATTACACAGAAGAGCAGGCAAACATACCTTCGGACCTAAACACCAAAGTTAATTCACATTTAAAAGATAAAACTTACAGAAAAATAAATATGGAAGAGCAGCACAAGAAGTGACAAACACAGGCAAGGGGTTGCCTTTAATTTTTATTATCAGGAAAGCACATGGACTAGGACTTTATCCCTTCACATGGTTACTATAAAGTAAGAATTCTCCTTTTCTTGCAGTTGTAATACACCTGCTTTCAGGGAGCAATTATGACTATGTCCAATCCATTTCAACAGCCTCTTCAAAGTCAGCACTTGTGTTCACGTTGCAAGAAGAAAAACAGCATGAAAGTCTTGCTGTTCAGAAAGGAAGTGCAAACATTTACTGCAGAAGTTCAGTGCCTTGCAGAAGGCTGCTAGAAGGTAGCATGAGTGATTTACTGCTTTCATTATTCAAGTTAAATAAATCTCCTCCTTTCTAAGCTCTTGAATATAGAGTTATGCTGGCAGAGTGGATTACATTTGATCTATGTACCATGACAAGTACTGAAAATTGTGGGCTTCATTGCTATATGCACCCACTCCTTCCTGAACAGAAAAAGAAAGTGTCAATACACAGAGCAGCCTTTGCTCTGTTCCTTCAAGAGTAAGAAAGCACAAAGCTGCTCTGGAGCTGTAATGAGTATACAGTCTGACACCATGGAAACCAAGACAAACTCCTTTTAACTCCTTCAACCAACATGCAGGGTGTGGCACGAGACAAGAATGTTCCTATTCACGTTCATTTGCTTGTATCATCCTTCACGCCAGCCTTGCATCAACGCTCACTGCAGCTTGTGGGGTTTTTTTTTAAGGGTATGGATGAAATTTTAATCAGTGTGGAAGCAAACTGTCTTAAAGGATTCAATCTGCTTTCTGCATCATTTGAAAATGAAAGTATTTAAATGTACTGCAATTGCTTCAGAAGAGCCAGATGAGTTTCCTGCATTGCTCAGCAGATGGGCAGCTCTGATACCAACCCACAGTCTTTTCCTCTGTGTCTCTTTCACATAGTTTAAGAGGCTGATAAAAATGCTACAAGACCATGGACAATGTTTAAGGAGATTCTGCTCCTTCCTGGGATTTCTGTTATCACTTTATCATTGTCTGCTAGCACAGCCACACCACACCCAAACACAATCAAACCACCATGGAAAAAGACCAATCTGAAAATGAAACCCCACAGTTTTCAATCACTGCTCGAAGTACAATGGGTTGTTTTGTTTTATAGCCTGATTAATTGAAGGGCTTGTCTTCAGTAGAACCAGGAAGACAAACAAAAGCCATTACATTTACTTGCTGTAAGTTTAGCAGTTTGACTCTGGTAAGAGCCTTGTTTTATACCATCACTCTAGGGCCAGAGGTGTCACAGCAAGTGGCACCTAAAAATCAGAAACCAAAGACTGGGTTTCTAGCACATTTTGATGGGAAATTTAGAAACAAAACCAACAGTCTTGAAGGAAAGTTTATTTGACTTGTAATGCCCACATCCTAAGATTAAAGGTATTTAAAAAAAAGCTGCAAAGAAAAAGAAAGGAAACATGAACAGATTTTTTACACCTTTAGGAAATCAAGAAAAAAAAAATAAAACAGGCACAAGTTTACATTCATTAGTTTCAGATATGGCAGAGGAATGTTCTACTGGAGAGGGGTAAAATAAAACCCTGCTTTCCCACCTCCTGGTATGAGACAGCACAAGTCATACTCTTCAAAGCCACACTGATCTTGCAGATACAACAAGGCAGATTTTTCCTCATATTTCTTTTATTAATATACTTGTGCTTTAAAGATTAAAGACCTTCCTAGAGCCATTTGGTGTAGTATCTACAGACATACTCAAGTACCAAGTATGTACTTTAACCACTGGTGAAGCTTATTACAACCTCCACATAAAAACCGAGTGTCATGCACATTTGAAATTCTGTTTAAGCCTCAGAAACTATTGAAGGATTTTATTTCATAGCTGCTAAGCCACTTAAAATCCCCATCAGTGTTAAAATCTTGCAAGTGTCAGCCCAGAATGAATTAACCCCTTGAGAATAAGGGTTCATGATAAAAAAGGCAAGTATCTTATCTCTAGAGATTCTACCCAAATACATATCTCATCTGCTACTAATACTGATGAATTTGCTTTGCTAAAACACAATATGCTGGGGAATGAGGGATTTTCTAGCAATCTCTTACAAAGCCAACAGGCAGACTTAATCATAACCTTTTACTCTACCCTGCAAAACAATGAGTGAGGTGGTTGCCATTTGGACCAAGCCCTGCTCTGCCTGGGATCAGTGGAAGCAGCCTGAGTCCTTGCTTTGGGTTGCATCCAAAGGAGCTGAATGCAGCAGGTCACTGTGCACCACTCCTCAGGTCAGGGAGAGCTTCTTCCACAGGAACGGCTCCTCTTAACCCCCTGATCTGAACAAGTACTCTTCAGAGCCTGCAAACACTTTTCTCTGCCTTTCCTCTCAAGCTACACTGGGATCAGAGGGGAAGAGCAGCAATGAAATAGCCTGGAGGGGGTGTACAGAGAAGTTTAACATGCTACTCAGTAAAGAGAAAAATCAGTTTGCCTCAGCAGAGCTCCTTGTGCAGGAGCAAGTTAGTGTTGGTGGGCAGAGGGGGAGAACTCAACATTCAAGGAGCTGCAGATATTCTTGAGGAAGATTCCTCTTTACCTTCACTGGGAGGACAGCATCCCCTCATTTGCAGTAAGAGCCAAGGAAAAGCAAAAAGCTGTAATAAAACCATCTTTCTTCCAATTTGATTGATTAGGAATTTACAACGTTTTCACTTAAAAGCCACAGTGCAAGTCAGTTGTTTGCTTCCTGGGGACCCTGTTTCATTATCCTCTCCCACAAGGCTGCAAAGAGACCAAAGTCAGCAGCCTTGTCTCAAGGCTTGTGTGCACAGAAAGCAGGCAGGCTGCCCCAAACAACGAGGCCAAAAGACACTCAAAAGTAGTAAATAAATACACATAAAACAAGTCTGAAAGAAGAAATTAACAGCATTGACTGTTCAGAATTACACAATCCATCTTATTACATTAATGTTCACATTTTAGCATCTTTTGAACCACTGTACAGAGCTGCTGAAGTTATTCTTTCTTCTACATCAGCCATTCCAGAGCACAAAGTACTATAAACATTTTGTGTTTTGGCAAAGTAACTTGCTTTCAGAATACAACATACTTTTGATCACAGTTTACATCCAGCAGGTGTGTTGTGCTAATACCACATCCTCTGTTTCTTTTCTCCCTGCATGCTGCCAGGAGCAAAACACCTCAGAGATCTTTCCTAGTTTCAAGTACTACCTCTTAAATCCTTCTCATAGCAGTTTATTTCATGCAGCCTCCCTTGGGTCAGCTGCTCCTCACTTTGGCCTCAGCAGTGTCTTGTTTATTGCATTAATCTGGTCTTCAGGGTAAGCCACATCAGTGTGATGTGCTTACAGAACAACAGATGTTCCGTGCTCTACTCTTACCCTCCTGCAAGCATCTCAGGAGCATTTATCTACTTCTTTGCCATCCCTCTGTTTACTTGTTCCCTGTTTACTTCCTTCCTGCTTTTACCAGCAGAATCCACATTGGATGTCTGAAGAAGAAGAAAGAAGACATTTGCATTCTCCAAGCCCGTGCACTGACTTCCCACTCCTATGGAAATTCCAGATTCTTACATATTTTTCTTCCCTTGCAAACATATGGCTAAATAAGACTGAGGCCTTTTGTATGGAACAGATACAAGGGATAACTAATCAATCTAGAGAGAAAAAACCCAAACCAGTGAAGCCCCTGTTTTTGTTGAAGTCCTACCTTTCTTCTCCATGAAAACCTCATTCTGAGGCTGGGACTGAAACAGGAGAAAGCACAAGCTGGACCCTCAACCTTCATCTGTGGCATTGCCCTAACAGAGGACTCAGCAAATCACTACAAACTTCACACAAGAGCCAGGACTGCCTCGTGGTCAGCAAACTCTAGTGCCACTATGCTACCCCTAGTTGCAGCTGAGCACATGCCCCAGAGCAGCCAGATGCACATGTCAGGATGATCCTGTGCAGTCAGGATCACATCATTGGAGAGGAGCCCATCCCAGCACTACAAGGTCACACACACACATGCAAAAAGCTACACCACATTTCTTAGGAATGATAGACAGGAATGGCAGAGTTGTTTCCTCTCTAGCAGCTTGACCCTAGCTCGCCAGCTATCTGCACACTTAACCCCTTTCATACATCACATCCAACATCTAGACCTCTACTACCTTGTGCATAACAGAAATAGGCACCACTATACAGGTTCCCCCTGCTTGTGTACACCCCACACCTCCTACCCAGCAAAAACTGCTGCTGGCTCATTCTGAAATACAGCAAGGCACTTTGATAGATGTTAAAGACTTTGTGCATGTCCAGGCAGGATGCAAATTCACCCTCTCCTCACACTAGCTTGCCTCAAGAGAAAACACAGACCTCAGCAATCTCCTAAGCAAGGATGAGCACTGCACAGAAACCGTTCATCTGGCCTGCAAAGAGCAGCAACACAGAGGGAACAGACCAACTTCCTTAGAGCTTCAGCCTGGTTACAAAAGCCTGCATTTTACTTCAGTGCTTCACAGAAGTATTTCTTCCTCCCTGGGAAATAAACCTTTGCTACTCACATTGCATGTGTTAAAACACATAAGGTAAAAATCAGCAGTAACGTCTGTGGAAACACAGCAGAGAAGAACCATAACAAAAGTCCCAAAGCAAACAAAGCCTCCTTGAGAGGCTAAGGGTCAAGTGGAGAATTTGCCAATGAGGTTCCCACTCCCACACACAATCATTAACATCAGGGTTTATCCCTCAGAAAACACACAGGCAGAACAAGTATGTATGTTGCCCTATTCAAGAGAATTGGGCAAAAATGTGGGCCCAGGCAGTTTGTGGTTTATATGACACATTAAGAATCAGAATAATAATCATACAACAAACAGGAAGGTGGAACAAAGAAGAAATTCAAACCATAAGCTGGCAAGTGGTCCTGGATCCATCCCAGCAAACACTACTGGCTACAAAAAAGCAGAAGGTCCCACCAGGTTGCTGTGTGTCGAGACAGTCTCGCTGCCACCACTGCGCGTTGCACGTAGTTTTATCCATCTCTGAGAGGAAAAAAGGTCCTTGTACAAAACTGTTTTCCTCCCCTGCCTGCCATCAGATGAGTTCCTTCAGTGGCTCGCTGTCAGCAGTAAGCATGCCATTCATCTCAGGGGAAGCCTCAGTGCCCAAATATCCCAAGAGGATCTCGCTGCGCCGCCGCGACAGCTGCAAAATGTCTTCTGCCAGTGACTGCACCGTTGTGTATCTCACGTTGTCTAAATCAAACATGTCCTTCAGGTATTGGACTATCTGGTGCTGCAAAGATAAAAAGAAAGGTTTACAGTGTGGAGAGCTCCCACCTGCCAATACCAGCTGCCTGGACTGCAGCAAGCAGAGAAGGCCAGAAGGATTTTTGCCTGATTGCCATCCACACAAAGATGTGCCTCAGGCTGGGTATTACTTCTGTGGCTAGATCCCCTCTCATGCCTCTGAAACAGGACAGCAGAGCTCCTGAAAGTCAGGGAAGCAATGCTAATGTCCATGGCAATACCCATGCAAATATTTAACAAATGCAACACAGCCTCTCACAATATTATCTACATGAACAAGAGGATTTGGGCTTCAAGATCAAATCTGTAACATGTAAGATCCCATGTTCTCTTACATCTGACATTCTTTCAGCATATGCACCCATAATCTTGTCCAATGTTGATGCTATAAATTGATCTCATCCCTCACTTTTGCTATTAGCTATGGTAAATTGTGCTGGGAATTCCTGACAATCTGAATTCAGCAATCTGCACATCAAAACTCAATGGGTTTTAGAAGTCTTTTGTATAGAGACAAGTTTAATGTCACATCAGTCACCAAGAGCACATATTTGCAGTTTTAAGCCAGAAGACAAGAGGAGTCCCACATACATTAGGAACAGAAAAGCCATCCTACCTTGAAAAAACTGCAGACTTCAGACAGCTGCTGCTTAGGCCCCAGAAAACCAAAGGCTAGAACAGGACTGACGTGCTCCGATACGGAGTAGAAATGAGAGATAAAACCATCTGGGACCTGCCACAGGAAAGGAAAGAGTTGGTTGGTCTTGGTTTGGTTCTCAGATAGAATTAGCAGCTTATTCCATCTCAGCTACCAAATTCCCTGCCAGAAAGCACCCTGCTTCAGTAACTGAAGAGCTATTTAAGAACATCTGTTCCTGCAGAATTCATCTTTCAGATCCCTTGAAGGATGACTAGAACTTGTGACTAGAGCTTTCTATCCTCACATTTCTAACCTGGTATTTCATGAGGAAAAGAAACAGATGAAAATGAAAGGCAACCATCAGGCAGTCTTATAGATTCTATTTATCATCTCTGGACCAAACAGGGAAAGGGCATGCAAATATCCAAGACAGCCACTGCATGACAGCACCAACATAGTTCCCACCACTCATTTCTTTTTGTGCCATGTCCTGAGATAAACCCAGTTGTACCAGCTGGCTGTGGGATAGGAGTTGAAACCTTGCCAGAGGCCACAGACCATGTGGCAGAACTTGGGTTGTGAAGTTGTGGCTTCCTGTTCCCCAGGTCCGTGAACTCATCTGCTGTGATACTTTAGAAAGCCACAGATTTAAGGGAAATGAATCAAGTAAAGGGGAGTCAGCAATCAGTGCTGTGAAGTGAAGCAGCACAAGTCATTCATTGCACTGCCAGAAGACAAACTACAATTTAGGAGCAGCTCCATGTTGCTTGGTGTCTGTGACTAGTCCTATAGTATTATGAGTAGGGAGAGGGAATACCAGACAGGCAACATTGTCTTTTGACTCCTCACATTAAGACAAAGTGAGAATTAACATTGGAGCAATTCAGTAAGACACTGGCATGGCATTGGAGCAGTGACAGCAGGATCCCAGAGCTCTAAAGCATCACAAAGAAATTGATTCAGTTCAGTCTTACACCACTTAGACTTTTGCATTTTGTCAAGATCTAGTTGATATCTTTTGATCTTCAAATCCATTAGATCCTTTCTCTTTTCATTAATTTTGCTTACCATCAGAAGCCTCCTTTTTGCTTTCAGAACTGACCAGCAGGCAGTTGCTAGAGCCTACAATGAACAGGAGACCACCAGTTACTAAGATTACTTTTACCAAAAGAAGCCCAAAGCAGCAAGCCAGGTTATAGCACACTGCCATTGAAATAGCAAAGTAGTGACCTTTTTGTTACAACTCTGAGTGACAAAAACCAAAGTGAACTAGCAGCAGATTTAGCCATTGCAGATCTGTTCAAGAAAAGCCAAAGTGTTTTTTCAAGATTGTTAATATGATCTGACACAGTTGCCAAACACCCCAGTATTCAGACTAAGTAGAGAGCTGTTGAAGGATGCCTCCCAACCATCTTCTTCTCAATCTATGAGACTAATCAGCATAAAAACACAGCTGGGGGCCAGGATTAGAGGAATGTGCTGCTGTTTTAGTGTCAGTGACTATTGAGCTAGCACCAGAATGAAGGGCCAGGGGCAAAAAAAAAGGCCACATGTGTTTTTTCCCCCCCTACATTTTAATCCTCTTATCCTTATTATGAAAATGTCATCTTTTAACATCTCCATGGCATCTCTGACAAAGGCTCATAGAGAAAGAAGTCAATTGGAGCCAGCCAGATGCCTTCAAAAGGAAAGCTTTCCTGTAAACAATTTACATGTACCAGAAGACTGTTGTTTCAGGAAAGTGTGGTAATTCTCAAGAGAAAATTCAGCTCAGCCAGGACAGCTGAGGTCACATTCTTTCTGAGACCCTGACCAGCTTGAGAGTTGGGCAGAGAGGAACCTCATGAGGTTCAACAAGGGCAAGTGCAGAGTCCTGCAGCTGGGGAGGAACAATCCCCTGCACCAGGGCAGGCTGGGGATTGACTTGCTGGAGAGCAGCTCTGCAGAGAGGCCTGGGAGTGCTGGTTGGTAATAAACCAAATATGAGCCACCAACATGCCCTTGTGGGCAAGGTCAATGGCAGCCTGGAGTGTATTAAGAAGAGTGTGGCAGCAGCAGGTTGAGGGAGGTTCTCCTCTACTTTGCCCTGCTGAGGCCTCATCTGGAATCATGACAAGTTCTGGGCTCCCCAGCTCAAGAGGGACAGGGAACTGCTGGAGAGAGGCCAGGGGAGGAATACTGAGCGTATGGAGGCTCCTTCTCGAGAGGTTTCCAAACCCACCTGGACACATTCCTGTGCCCCCTGAGCGAGGGGAACCTGCTTTAGCAGGGGGTTGGGCTGGATGAGGTCTAGATATCCCTTCCAACCCCCACTATTCTGTTATTCCATGATCTCACACTCAGCACAAGGATGCCCCGTGTCACACACCGTCTCCTTGAAGCTGTCGGAGAGCCAGCGGTTGCGCAGCACAGCCAGCACGGAGGAAGGAGGGTTCTCTAGATCCTCAAAAGCATCCATGAGGATAAAGTCCAGCACAATATCAAAGAAACTCATACACACCACCTGTCAGAGAGCAGAACAGTCTGTAAAGGGAGTGGTTCTGGGTTTTTTTTTTGAATAAAAAATAGGTTGACTTTACATTTTGGTGCTTCCAACCAAGGAGCAATGAGCTGTAGCATGGAAGGTAATTGTAGCTCAGCAGTGGTTGTTTCACTCCTGGGCCATTCCTATGTGTCCATGATCTTTCAACTACTCTGCAACTTTGTAGAGATAATGTCTTTACCAACCCCTCTTCCCTCCAGCTCCTGCTGAGTGGTTGGCCAGGTCTCCTGCTTCAGTGCATAATGCAGCATCTCCTCATAGCTTTCCAGAAAAGCTTTAGGATTCTGGGAGAACAGAGAAACAAAACATTTCAGAAGGTACAACAGCTGTGGGCACCTTTCACCCCTGTCTGACTCATCTATTTTGAGCTAACATCAACGCATGCTGAAGTTTTCAGCCAAAACACTCTTTGTGCTGAAAGAGGATTTCTTTCTGGGAGTCACTGTTGGCCCCAGGCTCAGCCGTGACCCAAAGCACTGATGTTGCCCCACTTTCTTCAAGGAAGTAGCTAGAAAAACCTGTAGGCAAACTAAGCCAGTAAGGGACAAACACTGTAAACAACCATCTCCCTGTTTAGGGGATGACCAGTGAACTAAGCCAGTGATCTGAACTTGTACATCACTGTTGCAAAGGTTTCATTCTCTTTTCCCCTTCCTCTGCTCCCCAATGCCATTGCCCATGTACAGCCTGTGCCCTCTGCCTGCTCCAGCAAGGCACAGTATTGAACTGTGGACAGGAGCTACACAGAAAGGTCTTTTCAAGAGAATTTGGCTAGACAAGATTAAAAGCACAGGCATTTTATTTCTCACACTAAGTCACCAGCATACAGATGAAGTTTTCTCCTCCAAGACACTGGAAAAAACTCTTGAGTTGGAAGAACAAGTGTCCCTGGGCTCACAAGGCACAGCTGAGTTATTACACAAACTTCCTACCTTTTCAGCCTTTGTCATCAGTCCTATCACCATTTGCTTCCCAACCTCCCCAAAAAACAGTTGATTGCTTTCATCCTCCAGCAGCTCCTGCAAAAGGAAAACAAGAAGTCTCCTGTCAGCACCTCCACCCACATAAACAGAGTTGGGAGGAAAAAAAGACAGGACACAAAGCAGTGCAACGCTGCATACACCAGCATCATTAACCTCTCATAAGCTGGAGTCTAGAAAACAAAACCTGCTCTCTCCAGGAAGTGTGTTTAAAGTTAGGCTGAAAGAGTGGAAGCAGCAAGGAGAGAGGCACAGGAGCCACAGAGTGGCAGTGGGGCCAGGGCACAAAAGCTGTTGTTCAAGGCTCTAGACATACATTGCCATAAAGATGATTCTGGTAAGAAGGAAACCTTGCTTGTCCACCTCAAAGGGCTGACTCCAACCCAGTGAAAAGCTCTTCAGGGGAAGTAGCAGCTCCTCGGCAGCTCTGAAACTACCAAACCTCCACTTCTCAGAACTAAAACTCTCAGTGGCCATGTGACCACTGCTCGACCTGGGCACAGGGACCAGAGGATCCTCTTCCTCTCCAAATCAAATTCATCAGGATAGGATTCCTGAATTAAGCAAGGGGAGCGTGGGCTGCTGTTGCTTCTGCTTTTACTTGCTCTAGAGAGACAAAAACTTCACCCCAGCACAGGGAGAAGGTGCTGCTGGCAGCAATGTGCTGGGGGAAGCCCGGAGCCTCAAGCTGTCCTCACCTGGAAGGCCTGCCTGACACAATGCAGCTTTGCAAGGAAATCCTGGTCGCTGTAGCAGCCAAGGAGCTCTGTCCTACAGGAAAAAAAAAAGGATTGCATGAATTTCATCTCTCCTGATGTCTGTGTTCCTAACAGCTAGGAATAAGAGGATGCATGGGGTAACACTTTTACTGTAGTGTCCAGGGACAGGACAAGGGGTAATGGACAGAAGCTGGAACACAAACAGTTCCACTGGAACACAAGGAGAAACTCCTTTGGTGCTGAGGTGAGGGAGCCCTGGCCCAGGCTGCCCAGGGAGGGTGTGGAGGCTCCTTCTCAGGAGGTTTCCAAACCCACCTGGACACATTCCTGTGCCACCTGAGCCAGGGGAACCTGCTTTAGCAGGGGTTGGGCTGGAGGAGCTCTGCAGGGCTCTTCCAGCCCCCACCATGCTGGGATTCTAGGAACTACACTCTCTAGAAAAAGTAATTCCCAGTAACAACTGCATTCCCTTTGCACAGCTCCCCAGGGGACCACAGCATCTCTGCAAAGGCTTTTGCAGCACAGGACTGCATCAAACAGCCACACAGAACAGACACATTTCTCATTACTAATTTCCTGGGACAATTACCCTTTCTTAACATGTGTCCTAAAATCTAGTGCTAGTTGCCTGGAAAGCCCAAATCAGCAGGAAAGCTGCTAAGAGT
The DNA here is from genome assembly GCA_013401255.1 of Urocolius indicus. NCBI lineage: Eukaryota > Metazoa > Chordata > Aves > Coliiformes > Coliidae > Urocolius > Urocolius indicus. Next base: position 272,977 of record WBNH01008454.1, on the reverse strand, counting down.
TTCCATTCCCAAAGGGTCATTCTGGTTATAGGGCTGCTCAAAGGGAAATAAATGTGTTCACACTAATCAAAGGAGCTTTGACCTAAGGACCCCCAACTCCAGCTGGCTCTTCACCTCAGTGTCCGGCACGCAACCTTCCCTTCTTTCACCAACTGCAGAGCTTCTTCATATGCTGCTACTGGCTTAGAGAGGTGGAACGGTATTTCCTCAAAGTGGAGAGGGTCAAAGAGCTGTAGAGGTGGGTAAAGGACATGGGAAGAACAAAATGATCTCGTCATGTACTTGCAAATACTTGGAGACAACAACAAACAAGATGTGCCTTCTTGAGCTGGCAAACTTCTGTCACTGCCACTGACTTCATGCAGATTTCTTTTCTCATCAGTCTCAAAACTGTCTCAGCTCTGACACAGATCAACATCCTCTAAAGTTTACACAACCAAAAGCCACATTACATTAGATTTATAGTGCCCTCTTAGCTGTTACAGCCTGTTTTCTACAGGCGATAGGAAGATGATGGGGAAACACTGGTTGGAAAGGGCTGTGCCATGAACCCAAGTGAAATATTTCTCCTAACATCCACGTTTGGTCAACTTCCTCTACCAAAACATATTTGGCTCCACTGCTTTTGTGGCTCCCCTCCAAGCAGCTGGAGTGTGACACACAGCTGGAACTTCAAGTCACCTCTGCTGCAGAGAAGAAGGAGTCCTCAGAAATGGAGCTGTCTTCATCGTCGCTCCGAAGCCGCAACGACCCATCCGTTAATGGAAGCATTAAAGTCTTCTCTGGAGGAAAGGAAGAAGCTGCATGTGTTGGAGTTTATGGACTACCATTCTTCTCACAGCTCCTCTGCTATCTCTTTTCTCTCTCCCACCCCCACAAACAGCACTTTGTCACCACTTTGTTGCCTAGCTTACAGGAAAGACATAAAACCAGCCAGGAAAGTGGCCAAAGGCAGCTGCCATACCCAGATCCAGCAGCATGCTGTCTGATGGGAGTGAAGACCCAAACTCTTCCTGGAGGTGGTAGGCTCGGTGCAAGAGGGACTCCAGCTTCTCAGCAAACTCCCTTTTCTGGGACTCCTCCTTGAACATACAGAAATGGCACCCTTAGTTAGGCAGTTGGGTGGAGGCAGATTGACAGCACAAATATGGGCAGCAATAAAATGGGATTTACAGTTTGCAGATTAAATGATTTAAAAGAGAGGAGTCATTAATCCTACAATGCAGCTAATAATGCAAGGGGAGGGAAGCTTCTGCACAGCCTACACAAACCCTCTTGCTTTTTAGCTTCACAATTTGAGTTTCCTGTTAAAAAAAAAAAAGAACTTGAGAACTTTAACCTGTCACCCAGGAAAACTGGTATTTTCATGAGTTATAGATCACTGAATTCTCCTGACTTGTGACTAATTTCAAGAGGGAATCACATCAGAAAATCTGTGTTGACTACAACAGAGTATCCAAAAGTAGGTAACAGAGTAAGAGTCCTTGGATTAAGGTGCTGAGCTGCTGGAAGCAGCAGGGGAGGATTACAAGAAATAAAGGGAGAAGAATAAGACTTAGACAGCATCTTGCCCTCATGACCCTGCATCTGCATGAGTATCTCACCCGGAAGACAGAAGCATTAACAAGCACAAAATCTGTTTTGATAACGAATCAACTGGTTTTAAGTCAGTTTTAGCAATACCATAGGACTCTTCAAGGACAGACAAGAGGAGAATTTGACTTGGATAAATAGTATCCACCACAAACAACAAATATCCCACAGACTTCCTACACCAGGCCCTGTTTTAAGAGGCTGGGAACACTTTTTGCCAGTAAGAACTCCTGCAGAGTTGAGAGTTTACCTCCTTTCACAGCTCTGAGCTACAACTTTCTCTTCAGCTTCATCAGGATCAGTGAGCCTTTCTCTTTTGGAGCTTCACTTATCAGAGGTCTTCCCTGTACAGTCCTCAAGTCCAAGACAACAAGGCACTGTCCTAAAGTACTTATGTCTGGAGCTGTAGACAGAACGAGTTACACATCTCCCTGCCTCACTTGCTAATGAGCAAGGGCATATTTAGCTCCTACCAAGCTGCTATGTTGCTTTACTCACAAACACACCAGTCAGCTGGCCTCTGCTTCTCCACTCAGCTTCCTAGGAAGGGACAGCGACCATCAAGATCTCCACTTTCCAATGTGTTTAATCACATTATAGACACAACACTGCTAGGCAAAAAGTGATTTCTTCCTCTCTGGTGCTGTGGTTGTTACAGTCTTTTCCTACCACAGCCTGTGCTGCTGGAGGACTGGTGTGACAGTGAGTGACATGATGCTGGAAGGTGGGTAGAAGAGCTGTGGAATGAGGGGGCGAGACTTATTAAAAAGAAAAAGAAATTAAGAACACCCACTCACATTGCATAAGGAAGCTGCAGATACAGACAGCTCTTAAATAGAGTCTGGCCCCACTCTGCTCTTCATTTACTCTTCTTTTAACCTCCTAATTATTGCTTCCAGCACCCAGGCTGGTCTTTCAGCATATTCCCCAGCTGGCAAAAGCATGGGAAAGGTGGGAACCTACCTCTGGAATGCTCCCAGACATGCTCTCTTGCTGTTTCTTGCTGTCCCAGGGAAGGGGGGTGCTGGTACTAGCACTGTCCCTCTGCCTGATGGTCAATGCTTGCTCCCACTTCTGCAGAGCCTCCTCAAACAGCTCCATGCCTGGCAATGCAACCAAATACAGGCTGTGAGAGTCCCGGGCCACTTTGCAACAAGGTGATACAACTTGAAGTCACTCAGATAATCCAGCAGAGAGGGAAGCCTCTCTCTCAACTGATAAGACACAATCCATGTATTCTATTTCTTTCCTGTTTTAATATGGTTTAATTTAGATTAGAAGTTAGGGAGAACGTCCTCAAACTGGTTAAACCATCAGGTGAGCCTGCACCTGGAGAGCCTGCTGCTCAAAGAACAGAAATTGATGCTCTGCTTCAATTTACACCCTTTTTGCCCTCACAGTGATAAATGATCCCCTCAGGGCCAGGTCATCCTTGTGCTTGTTTACCTTGAACATAGAGACTTTCTGCACTGGCATCACCAATGGCTCCAGCATCTCCCATTGCCTGGGCCTCCCACATTCCTGCTGGTGTTGGACTTGAAGAGTTGACTGCTACCATCTGCAGGAAGGGAGCAGAAAGCAGCAGATTCCTTTTGAAGTCTCTACAAGAGCAGCAATGTTAGGCCCACACAAACACCACCACCAGTTACATTTCAACAATAAACCATTTCCCTTCCCCATATCATTACTCCCTTGCCTAGGAAGAGGCAGGTGTCAGGGTAACCAGCCTCCTCTTGCTTGGGTTCACACTCCTCTGTCAACGGCCAAGAGCTGCACAGTGCCAAAAGGAGAGGCAAGGTGAGAAGTCCTCCTCTTCTCCACCCAGCACCACTGTGGTGTCTTTGAAAGCACAGAACATGGTGTGAAAAAATACCTTCCCAACCAATTTACACTGAAGCTTCATTAGGCAACAGCAAACTGTAGAGTGGTGAGCACTGATAAGAGGAAACAGCCTAAAAGCAATCACCACAGAGGTGCAAGGATTCTGATCAAGAGTTCCTGTCAGCCCCAACTGTCTGTGCAAAAAACACTGGAAATGGGGGGAAGTGACCACAGTCCAAACAAAGCAACAGTAAAAATACAGCTGAGGACTTTGGCCAAGGGGATCTTGGCTCTTCCCTTTGTAACTAAACCTGCTCCTGGGAGGGCTGAGCACTAAGATGCACACAGCAAACTGCCAGCTTTCTCCAGTTTCACACCAGTGCATAAATGTCTTTTAAAGTCTGACCCACTAAAGTGCTGCTTTCAAGTACTATCAATGACCAGTGCTTCCACATGGCTTAGAGAAAGATGTCCAAATGTGAGCCCAATACTAGAAAAAAAAGCCACAATAATAGTGTAACAGATGAATTCCTGCCCTGCCTCCATTGATTAATCTCTGTGGAGCATTAATAAATCACCCTCAGAGACAGAACTGCAAATCATCAGTTCACTGCTGCTGCTGATTTACCATTTACTAGACAGCAAAGAACCACCCCAGGAAGCAAATAAGAGAGCAGGCAGAAACTGCAGCTGTGCAAAGGATGAGCTGGTTTTCCATCAGGTAACATGAAAGCAATGAGTACAGTGTCCCACCCAGTGAAGGGGGGGTACTGGAGCAGATCTCTCTGTGCATATCCACATCCATGCACCAGCAGGGCACAAAAGAACTGTAGATAGTTACTCTAAACAGTAGCGATATAAAACCTGGAACAATGTCTGTGGGAAGGGAGAAACCACGAGGGAATTAAACGGATGTGAGACTTGCTGCAGGGGGAGGGAGGCCAGAGCTGGGCCCCATCATATCCCAGTCACCTCAGGGGAACAGTGGTGCAGGGCTGCAGGCCCAGCGCTGTGCCTCCACTGCCGCCTGCTGGAGACACACCTTGGCCAGCACACATCTATTGGCAGCTTTCTGGTGCTTTAACCATACAGGACAAGCTAAAAACACGGAGATGCCTGCAATTATTGTAAAGTATCAGTAGCCAACAGCTCCCTCCAAAGGGGTGATTTCTCCCTCTTCTTGCCCCAGCACTGTTAGGCAGCCGCCGAGCCCGAGCGGGTGATGCTGGGCTGGAGAGGATGGCAGGAACACACAGTGCAGGAACCTGCAGAGGTTCACTTGTGCCACCTGCTGCTCCAGGCTTGGAGCAATGGGGATGTAAACCAGGTCTTGTGAAGTCACAACACTCCCCAGAGCTTCTGTGTTCAGTCTCACAAGAGGTGGATATAAGCAGTGACTGGTTAAGCCTGAATTACCTGTATTTATAGGCTGGTTTTGACTTTGGCGGAGGTAGAATGACTAGGCTGTGTTCTCAACCTGCACTGTTTCATCAGCAGAGCTACTGGTTTTTGGTAGTTAACATGGTTTTAACAACCAAGCAACCTGTGAGCTACAGCAGAGGAGAATTGTGTTGGCACAAGGGCTACTGAGCCACCTAAACAAGCTTCCCCACTGCTGTGAGACTCCATGACAACCCAGCCTCACTCCTTGAGGGAGTCTCAGAGCCTCACAGCATCAGGGCCATGTCACACATACAAGTCACTCATGCAGCCCCTTATATGTACCCACTTGTTGGCCATGAGAAAATGCTGCCCTTATTTCACGCAGGCAACTCCTGACAGTCCCTGTGACATTAACATCAGAACCCGCCCTCCAGTTATGCCATAACTTGTTCTGTACCAAAAGCTTTGGCATTATCCACCAGCCAGCACAAGCCCAAGGACTTTGTGATCTTGTTACAGGTAGGTGCACTCACTTCTCCCAGCCCAGCTAAGAAGGCCCTTACCGAGGCGAGGCTGTGAGAGGAACTCGAATGCTTGCTGGGCTCGATGGAGGAAATCCCACTGAGAGTGTCATTGCTCTTGCTGCCAGGACTCTGGACTCTCTTGCTGGAATAGCCTGAAGTTGGGAAAGTCACACAAAAACAGGATTTTAGGCAAGATTCATTGCAGCTGTGAATATGGAGGGGAACATCCCCCTGTCAAGTGTTCCTGCAGATGCATGAAGCAGCCTCCAATACTTAGAGGTGAGTCATCAATCTCCTGTATGTTCTATTTTGCTCTGAGACACTAAGAAAGGTGACATTAGTGGGGATCTAGGGCTGAGCATCAACTATCTACTCACTGCTTCTGGATGGCAGGAGGCATGCCCAAGTGGAAAGCAAGACAGAAGAACTCCTGCAGCTTCCCTCAGGGCAGGCTGAGCACAGATGTTGCTCCCTTGGCTCTTATTAAGAACATTTAAAGATTCTTCATGTTTCTTGAAACAAATGCTTAATCCCTAAAGTGCTTTGCTGTGCACCTGGGTCAGTCTTACCCCAAAAATCAATACAAGCAGGTGAAGAAGCTGCCCCACAGAGCTGGCCAGATACTCCTGACTCCCCAGCCAGTCCCAGGCTATCCTCTCCTGACACCCAACCTCACCAACACAACTGCATCACTGAGATCAATACACAACCAGGTCACCACGTGCCCCGGGTGCTTATTATTGGGAGCAGCAACCTCAGAGTCACTTTTTGAGCTCAAGGTCTCTCCCTTTCCTCTGCTAACTCTGTGTTCGTGGCACTGTGCTTCAGGCTTCCAACTTCCCTCTCCATTGATGCACTACACAAATAGCTTTGCTTTCTCCCATCCTCCAGCTATCAGAAACTCCCCCATGGCTCCCTGTACATCCTTTTAAAGGCTTTTGGAGATTTCTCCCCTTTCTGCAAGGCTAACCTTTCTTCACAGAGGAGACTCTTCTGGTTGGCAGGATGGGCACTGTGATGCCTCCAGGCTTAAAGCCACACTTGTCTGGAGCAATCTGCTTCTTTCGACGCCGGCGTCGCTTCAGCTGATGAGCTGCAAGAGCCAAGGCAACTGTCCCGAGAGCTGTGGCAAACAGCACCTTACGCAGGCCTGGAGAGAGCCTCAGCTGAGAGAACACAGACTTTAAACACAGAAGATAGGGAAGAGCGACAATGAAACACCAATTCCACCACCCTTTTGATGGTTTCTTTTTAATCAGCTGTTAAGCAGAAGACACCTTGGCATTCCCCCACCTCCCACTCACTAAACACAGCCCCTGCTGCACAACTGAGATGTTGCAGCAGCATCTTGACAGAACTTGATCTCGATTCTCACAGACCACAGAATGTGCACAGGGCCTCTAACAGGTGCAACTCCAGTTACCCAAATGCAGTTCTGAAACCCTGGTGTGGAGCTGAGTTTTATTGCCCCAGGTGTTGCATTACTAGAAGTGGGAAATCCATTAATCATTTTTAAAACAAGTGCCACTTTGTAGTGCCTCTGAAGGAGGGAAAGGTTGAACATGGGTGTTCTCCCAGGGAGGAAAGTGGGAAGTCCTTTTCCCTTCTCCAACACCACCCTGAGCAGCTCTCTTCCACCATCCCAAACTGTCCCTGCAGTTCTTACAAACCCTCAAACTACTCAGGCCCCCAGCATCACTCCCACCATGCCTCTGTCCCTCACAACTAGCACAGACTCTCTACAGACCACCCCCAAAGTGAAAACCCAGGGAACTCAAGATAAAAGCCTTTCCTGCTTGTTGTACCTGCCCAAATGTCGTGTAAACAAACACGGGGATCTCTGCCACGGTCATTGCCAAGGCCTGGATGACGGACATTCCTTCTGTCCTTCTAAATGCCATGTCTGCACAAAGATCTCAGCACCTCTAGGAGCCACAAGGTATTTGTGGGGAGAGCACTTGTGGATGCTGCGTGAGCTGCTCACAAAGAAATCCAATTCCTCTCTGACATCTGGCTCAGAGTCCTGGGGTCAGCCTTCATCTGGCAATCCTCCTCCTGCAGGAAGAGGCAAATCCAGTGAGTGAAGGGAACACATGACTTCTGCTTCACAAGCTACACACACCAGTCACTTGGAGCATCAGTGCTGCTACAGCCAGGCAGGAGATCTAAAGCATTTCTCACTAATGGCTGTGTCTCTTTTCACTTGTCCTACCAACCACAGGGTCATATTCCCAGCCTGCTCTACAGCAGCAGGATCCCTGGACTCAATAGCTGCTGGAGACTTTCTTTCCCCCCAGCTGGCTGTAGATGGTTGGAGGGATTTTGTTTGCAGTGCCCATATTAAAAAACACTATTAGAAATAACTACATGTATGCTTTCACTGGAAAAACTCTGTTCTGGCTCAGCTTTCTGTGACTCAAAGGCCTGCTCAGGGGTCACCAGCTAAAGGGTGTTTACTCAGGAGCTTTCAAAGCTGTTGGAGTTTATGCAGACTTTGTGCTGGGAGACAGAAAGGAGAGACACGCTTCATGTCAAGGACATTGCTACTGAAGGGATTGTCTTTGAAACACTATGAAGTTATAAACTATTTGGTCCTGCTCCCTGCCAGGCCAGCCCTTTGCAGCAAGCTGTCCTGCCACAGCGACAAGACACTGCTCTTCCCTCACAGGCAGCTGTGCTCAGCCACACCAGGCTCTGCCACCTCATCACATCGACAAGGTGAACTCTCCAAGGGTGTCACAGCTACATCATAACCCCCCGTTCCTGCCTGACCCCCTGAGCCCACAGCAGCCTCACACCCCACCTGCGAGCTGCGTTTGGAAATGGTCACCAGCCACAGGCCACAAGCTCTCCCCACAAGGTTAAATGCAATGTCTGGGCCACAGCAGAGCTCAGGAGAGCAAAGTGCATGACATTCTGTGTGCAGAGAGCACCCCAGGGGTTACGACCCTTGGCTGGGGAGCACACGCGGCACGGCAGCGGAGAAATGCCGCTGTCTGGGGCATCTCACCACAGCCCTGCCTGCCCCGGGCTCGCAGGGGGAAAGCAACTGAAGGCATCCCAGGGCAAGGGGCGTTCGACTCAGCCGTCCCAGGCTGGGAGCTCCCCACGGCACAACTCACACCAGCACTGCCGCAAGCGGGGTCCCTGCGAACGGGGCTGCCGGGCCCCCCGCACTCCTGCAGCNCCGCAAGCTGCGCATCCCCGTACCCTCTGCACCGCTGCGTCCCTCCACCCCCAGGCCCAGCTCCAACCGGGGGGGGGGGGGTCCCCGTTTCCGACTTCCCTCCCCCTACCCAGCAATGGTGCGTCCCGCCCGGCCCGGCCTCCGCGAGCGAGCGCGGCCGGCACCACTCACCGCGGCGGGGGGGGAGCCGCGCGGTCCCGGTCGGCGCCCTCTCCCCGCACCGCGCGCCATGGCCGCGGAAGGGCAGCGTCTCCTTCCCCCGCGCCGCAGCCTACCCTGAAAGGGGCGGAGCCATCACCTCCCTCCCTCCATCACCCTCCAGCCAATAAGAGCAGCGAGCTGCCCGCAGCCAACCAATCGCAGCGCTCCGGCGGCTGCGGCTGAGCCGCGAGGGGAAGCGGCGGCAGCGCGAGCGCCCATTGGGCGGCAGCTGACAGCTCTCCCCGCCGCGCCGGCGCTGCTTAAAGGGGCCGCGCCACCTCCCGCTCCCCCCGCGGCCCGCGCCCGCCGCCGCCGCCGTGCCGCCGCTCCTGGCCCGTTTAAGAGGCCGCGCGCGGCTGGAGGAGCCCCGCGAGCGGCGCTATATAAAGGGCGGTGGCGCGGCGGCCGCGGGCACAGCGGGGCCGCGGGGACGGGCGGAGGCGGCGGCTCCTCCTCGTGCCGGTGCCGCCATGGATTTCAACGTGAAGAAGTTGGCGTCGGACGCCGGGGTGTTCTTCTCCCGCGCCATGCAGGTGAGGCCGGGCCGGGCCGCCGCGCGTCGCCATGGCAACGGCTCCCGGGCCTCCGCTGCTGCGGCTGCCGGGCCTGTCCCCCGCCACGCCGCACGGGCTCGGACGGGCCACAGCGGAGCTGGAGCGGGGTTGTCAGCCCGAGGGGAGACCGGGGGCTGAGTCTGGCGCTGGGTGTGTGAGACACGGCCCCGGGAGCTGCGGGGGCTCCGGTGAGACGGGGTGAAAAGGTGAATAAAAGCAACTGAGGCTGGGGAAGGGGCTGGATGGAGCACAAAGNGTGCCCAGCCCTGGAGGGATCCCAAAGCCATGGAGCTGAGGTGCTGAGGGCTGTGGGGTAGTGCTGGGCTGGGCAGGGTGAGGGGAGGGCTGGGACTGCAGCAGCTTAAAGACCTTTTCCAACCAAAATGATTCTATGAAACAACCCCCAGAGATGCTTCTACCCAATATATTGATGAGGCAGGAGGGAGAAGAGTGTGGGGATGACATGGGCTTGCCTAATGATTGTTAGTCTTTAAAAAAAACTTGTGTTGCAAACAACTCTTTAGTTAGTTTTCCCAGACCCCTCAGGGAACTGTTTCCTTTTGCTAGGGAGGAGTGGCCTTTTAGATGAGCTGTGCTTCCATCCCTCAGGAGGCCAGGTAGCAGGAGCTCTCAGGCCCTGAGAAAACACAGCACTGTTAAAGTGATGCAAAGGAGCCACTGAGACTGAACAAGTAATGGCTTGGCATCAGGACCATCCTTCATAAACAGGATCAGAAGCTGCTCGGGGATGTGATTGTCCCCCTGGAGCTGTGAAGAAATTTGTCTACCTGTGAGGAGCAACATGTGAGATGTGGTTCTGAGTCTCTCCACTTCTTAGGCATGGAAAACTGGGTTGGGTAGGAAAGTCAGAGCTGACTGGGATCCTGCCTGAGAAGTGAAGTCCATCTGGTGACACTGGGGCTGGGATTGTTGTTCTACCTATTGTGTGTGGGTTGATAAACAAACAGAGCAGTGCTGACTTATTCCAGACCTTCTGTGCAGTGGAGTAATTCTGGCTCTTTTAGGAACTGGTCTCCTGTAAATAGATATCACCTCCTGTAACCGTGCCAATGAGTCATATGTTATGAAAAACAGAGATATTACCTGCAGGTGCAACACAAGGAGCAGATGGAAAGCTTAAAGATGCCAGTCTCATGCAAATGACCTTGGTAGCCAGAGAAGGGAAGAAATGCTGTAAAGAAATCTTATGTTTAGAAGCCTTCTTGTAAGTCTCTGATAAGTGATTTTTAGCCTCCAGGCGTAGGAAGGAGACAGGCATGAGAACAGTGTCTGCACACAGGGATTCTGGAGCAAGGAGGCGTTTATAAATAGTGGCTTCTGCCTGCTACACCTACTCCACATCATCTCGTAGATGAGTATTCACAGGCCTAATCACTGTAGTAATTTCCTGAAACAAAATGGGCACTGGTACTCATGAACAACATCCAGGTGCTTGTGTAAGGAGGGGAGACTGGGAGAAAATGGATCTCTGGGGCTGAAAACAGCTTTCTGAAGTGCAATGGTTGGGAGAATTAGGTCTATTTGGGCTGTTCCCCAGAGAATCCTGTTGCTAGTGTGGATGAGCACTGCCATAGCTCCACCAAGAGTCAAATGACAGCCTGCTGTTGGCAATGAGCACTAGGTTTGTAGCACTCTTCAGCACAGCAGAGCTTCCAGGAGAGGACTGAGACCTGCCTAGATGAAGCTCAGTTTTCTGTAGCACTGGAGATGCTTTTTTCAGCTCCAGGCATTTAACAAAGTGGTGTTTTACTGGAACTGCAGTGACTGGGAGATAAATGGACTGGGCATTATGTGCTGTGCCACTCAGACAGCATTAGCTATTGCTGTCTGAGATGTCTGGCCAGAACAGAAGAGCTTAACTTGAGCTGGACAAAGAGCTGCAACTCCCTCAGGAGGGGTAGGAGGCAGGGAATGGTCAGCACACCACCTCTGAGGTGACTTCCCTGAGCAGAGGCTGTCTTTATTTGAAACTTAAAAGATACAACCTCATGTAGGTGCTGGATGGAGGATTTTGAACTAGGCTTGACCACTCTCACAATCAAAAAACCCAACTCAGAACCTCACATGGCTCTTACTATTTCAGGCACCAGTTAGCAGGATTCCTACCTTGAGGAGAAGCTAGGCAGCTTGAAGGGTTTGTGTGCTCCTGAGTGGGCAATCCTGTAGCCATCTGCAGCAGGAGTGGGACGGAGGTGGTTGTGACAAAGATGCTGTGTAGTATCTCCCCAAAGCTGTATAAGCTCTCACCAGGCTTGTGTACATGGCTCCCTGACCAGGCAGTTTCTTGTGGGCTTCATGGCATCTCTGATCTCCTTCAGAAGAGCTATCAGACAGTAGAAGTTGGGGTAGAAAGGTGCTGGTCAGTTCTGCTCCCCTGGGAGTGGAGAACAGCTTCTAGGCTTGGGCAGTGGCAAGGATGGAGCTTTTGTAGGGTTCAGCATCTCATTTGAGGATGTACTGTACTGACACTTGCACCACCAGCCACAGGCATCGAGTTGGTATCCTCACAGGCGATGCAGCATGTGGCCCCTGAGAGCTGTAGCACTTCCAGACAGGCTTCAAACAGGTCATTCTCTTCATCTTCACTGAAGAAGAAGGCCTTTGATCATCTGCACCTTCCAGTTATCTGTGAGCGAGTTTGATGCCAAACCTCTGCAGAGGAAGAAGCTGTGCCAACAGCTCCTGCTCCCTACAGAACTGGCATCTCTCCTTCCAAAGGTAACACGTTGGATGTCTCTTGTTCTAGACAGGTGGCCAGCCAGGTTCTCTCAGGGGTGTCTGCAAATGATTGTAGGTACCTGTCTTTTATCACTTCTGATGTAAACTGTCTCGGGGTGAAACTGGCCAAGTGTGAGTACAGCTTGTGGGTGCTTATCTCACTGCTAATGTAATTACTACTAGCAGCTAGACTTTGACTTGAAGGTCCTGAAGAAAGCCAGACTCCCCATCTCCTTGAACTCTGGTGATAAAATAGGCTTTTATCTTCAACAGAGAAAATAGGCTCTGTGCTTGCTGACCTTACTGAGGGGGACACTTTGGTTGCTGGACTCTTTAAAAGTCAAGGGAACAGGAGGTGACTTAAGAAAAGGGTTTTGAAGGCATGAAGTATGGGCCAGAGCAGGTTTCCATTTGAAAGATGCTTATGAAGCCATGAGGGCAGTATTTTCCTCTCCTAAATGCCTTGCTTATGAGTTAACCAAGCTGTCCTCTTAATGGCTTCCTTCTGTCCTCTAGCACAGTTTCACTTGGCTCACAGCCTAGCTTTCCTGACTCCTGGTGACCAAATACTTGAAGCATAGTCTATATCCAGTCCAGAGCTGTTGAAATTCAGGTAGATTTTAGATGCTGGCTGGCTAGGGCTCTTCTAATGCAACTCTGTACAGGGCAGGAGGTAGATTTGCCTCAATGTCATGCATCTGATCACTGAAAGAGTAAAAGTTACCATAGGCTGGGCATTTTGAGATGTTTAGAGGCTTCAGAAAATACATCTTTTTGAATCTACTATCAGGTGCAGGAGACCATTCCTGGTTAAAGACTCCTGGCTCTGGTTTGATCTTTGTGATTTAAGGTGGAAAGTCAGAAGTAACATCCAGCTGGAAAAAAAAAAACTGGGGCCCCTGCAAGTGGCACAAGAGCTTGAACTCTGTCACCAAATCCTCTGCCAAGGGGCTGCAGCCACCCTGTCTGAACTCCCAACATACAGCTGGAAGGAAGAGGGATGGAAAAAAAAATCACACAAGACTGGAAAAGACACAAATCAACTTGTGCTGCATTGTGCAAACAGCTGTGGTGTTGGCATAACAGTGGGAGCACTGGGGTTTTAATCCCTTCACTTTTAAGGGAGAAAGGTGCTAATGCTTTCAGCAAAGAAAACAAAGCCTGACCCTGATGGCCTTCAGTCCCTAGGGCTGGAGGCACAGGGGTTTTGTTATTGTAGCTGTAGTGCTACTGGGACTCACCCAGCTCAGCACTTCTTGCTCATTCTTGACATCCCAGTAATGTCTCTACCAACTCTTTTGGGAAAAGAAGGTTTTCCCCCAAACTTGGAAAGCAGGCAGCTGCCCTAACTGCAGTCCAGCAGAGTCTTGCTTCTTTTAGGCCTGTTGCCCAAGTGCTGCTCTCCTGATGTCTCAGTCTGTTTGCCCACAGGAGCCCTGATAATGCATCTAGCATTCCTGTTAGCCAGCCAAGCCTCCCAGAGGAAACCCAACCTTTGGCTGAATTATTGATGCTCTGGAATGCAGCACAACTCTCCTCTTCCTGGAGAGCAGAGTGGCACTGGACAAAAGGCTTCCCTGCATTATTCATCACCTCATCAGCTTCCCTGCACAAAGACTGGACTGGTGCTCAGCTGGGGCAGCTGCAGGGAGCTTCCTGCGGGGCAGAATCTGTGGAGCTGCTCAGATGCAGATCCTGGGATTGGTTCAGGGTGGAACTATTGACCCACGTTCTAGAAAACTAATGGTTCTGCCACAGCAGGATGGAGGAGCTGAAGGTTCTCCCCAGCCATTGCAATTGCATCTGCTCTGCCCAGCCTGACTCTCTCCCAGGTGGATAGAAGACAACTTGATAAAACCAAATCACACTCCCATTTGTGGCAGGCTGGAGTATTTGGTGCTGTAAAAAGACAGCAGTGCCTCTAGGCCAGGAGCAGCAAGACACAAACTGGTTTTAATCTGTCTTTTTAGAGTCAGGAGGAATAGGTGGATGATCAGCTTGTCTGCATCTCCTGGCCTCACAGTGAACAATGGGAAGGAAAAAGAATGCAGCTTCTGTTATGAAAACAAATTCCTGGGCACAGCAGTCCCTTATGGGGGAGTTCTGCTTGAAATGCTTGAGGAGCCAGGCTTGATAAACTGCTGTTGTTCAACCCAGTTCTTCACTGGCAGCACTGATTTGGGCAGCCACTGAGACCTGTTGCCACCTGAAAGCTCAGCTCTTGCAGCAGATATAATAACCAGCTGATAGGATAAGGCAGTGTGACTTACCTCTAATCTCCTCCTGGCTGTGTTTCCATCAGAGTTTGCAGCTGATCTCACTGCAAGCTGCTCCTGCCAGAGGTGAGCCTTGCTCTGCCCTGCAACCTCATGGCACGTGCCCAGTAGTGCTGGGAAGTTGGCTGAGTTCTCTGACCTCTCTACAAAGCCATTTTAGAGGTCAAGTTGAGCTGGATTGGTGACTCCCCATGCCCAGATAAGGAGGTAGGAGTGTGCTGCAGGAGAGGAAGAGAGCTCACTCTGCAGCAACCTTCAGTGAAGTGTTACCCACTTCCCTGAGGCTGTGCCTGGCTCTGCACTGGGCAGCATCTCTGACTTCTGGACAAGGGTGAGGGGAGACACTAAGAGAATTCAGTGTAAATAGAGCAACGGCCTCTCCTGCCCTTGCACCCACTTGATGGGATTCATGGCCTGCTTTCCACCCCTGATGGAAAGCCTCAATAAGAGATTGTTTTCCCTTTGGAACCAAAGGCTGTGACTTGCCATCCTCCCCTTCTGGCATAGCCCCCAGGCTTGCAGTGATCACAATGCATGTCCTTAGCCCTCCTGCAAGACAAACAGCTTTAGTGCCTGATTGGAGATAAGAAGTTTCTGCCTCCTGGCTGCTCCTTGGCCAAGTGCCATGCAAACGACCCACGTTTATTCCACTGCAGAAGGCCAAGGGCTGGGTTACAGAAAACAGCCAAAAAGGACAGTGGTGCTTAGAGCTGCCACTTGTGACTATGGTAAATGACCCCAGAGCTGGAGTGATTCAAGAGGGTGGCAGTAGCACTGTGGAGATGCAGGAGAGCTTCAGCAGTGATCTGACTCTGCAGCAATGCTGTAAGAATCTGACTAAGTTCAGCTAATAAGAAACTGGGTTTAGGCTTGACAGCTCCAGGGCAGATGTTGGTGCAGGATGAGTGTAAACTGCAGGAAGAAGAGCTGGACTTGAAAGGGAGATGAGATCTCAAAAAGCTGTCTGGGAGAGGAGGTGGGAGGGAGTGTTATGCTTGCATCAAAGAGATTTGGCTTGTTTAAGAATACTCTTAAACAGATGACTCAAGAATTGGTGCCAAATACCTGGGAAGCCCCAGTTTGCTGCATGGCAGTGACTCAGCCCCAGCCTGGCAGAGTCTGAAAACAGCCTTTGGGCATCCAACAGTGACAGAGGAAGAGAGGCTCAGCCACTCACACATGGCTGATAGTCCTGTGTGTCCCCAAAGACAATCCTAGAGGCTCACTACAAAGTGATACCAACACCCTCTCACCTTGAATCTGCTTTTGGCCACATCCAGCAACAGCTCCTGGGCCATGGCGAGCCTGAGCTGAAAGTAACTGTCAGTAACCAGGAGCTACTGGTGCCCAGGAAGAGACTAGTGAAGCAATCCCTCCTTCTGCATGGCTGTGACTCCTCTGTCCTTGCAGTTGAGTATCTGTCACTGCCTTTGTCTGGCAAAGCAGTTTACTGGCTGGAGCTCCAGTCCTGCCCAAACAGGTCACTCTGTAAACATACCTGCAGGGCTTGTATATCTGGGACTATATCTAGTGACATTTGGGCAGGGCCGGTAACAGGACTCCTAAAGGCTGTTTGCCTGCCTCATGTGCTGCTTCTGGGTTTGCTCCTTATCTCACTTATCTCACACTGTTCCCAGCATTGTACTGGATGTGAACTCAGCCGGGGCTGTTGGGCAGCCCCAGGAACAGAGCTGGCCAGAAAGTCTGTGAGGAGGGGCAGCAGACACCAGGCCAAGACCCCATAAAGAGGCATCTTGGCCCATCTAGAGCTGAGCTGTGGGACAGGGGAGGACAGAGGAGAAGGTGCAAGTGACAGGTCAGACAGGAGTTGTATTTCATCTAAGACTTTTAGCCAGGCTGTAATCTCTTGGCACCTGACTGTACCAGGTATTGTACAATACCACCTCCTGATAACTCAACAGTGGCACCAAAGGCCAACAACAAGGACTGAAAGGACAGCTGCAACCTCTGCAGGATCCCAAGTGGCATAGCTGCCTAAAGAGGCCATTCAGTATGATCCAGCAAGATGCTGGTTCTGTCAGGAGCAGGAAACTGCTTAAAAATACACTGAAGTTGGCCAACTTCACTGAGAGCAGCAAATGAAAAGTGGGGATGAGATGAGAGGGAACAGGCTTTTGTCTCAGGAATCCCCCAAGGAAGCAGTGGGGGGTGTCAAGCTGTCTGACACTGCACCTCCAAACTGACAAACCTGGTACTGCCCAGTGTGAAAGCACTGGGGACTTGCACAGCCTGCTTTTCCCTGCTGCTGCTGGTAAACTTCAAAGGAATCACAGCAGGAGGGAGATTCTCTTGCCAGCACAAATCTGAGCGCTGAGAGAAGCCAGACACCATTATATTTCTCTCAATATCCTTCTTCAGAGTGTGTCCCAACGCAAGAGTCACTTGCTGGAAGTGGGGTTTTTTTACCTAAATCCTGAGTTTGAGCCTCCTTAAACCTCAGGTGCTCAGTTGGCAGCTCACTGCCAGTGAGGCCAGAGGTGAGCTGGGAGGCAGCTCGGTCTGACAGCTCTTGGAGGGCATTCACAGGCCCTGCAGTAAACCCTGTTGTGTCCACACTTCTCTTATAAGATGAGAAGAGAACCTGACTTGTAAAGCAGTAGAGACACTCCTGATCCCATTGGGTTTTGCAGGACATAGAGTTGGGAGGAGGTGAAGGGAGATGACACCTTCCCTCACGTGAGGGACGTCTGTGGCTGTCCTGCAGGAACTTCTGGAAGCCACGTGCACATGTAAATAGGTTCCTCACAACTGGAGTGGTTTTGTACCAAGCCTTACTCAGTTACCTCTCAAATCTGTGCTCTGTTTCTAGCTCAATTCTTGTTCCAGTCTTGAGCAAAAATTTGCCCCCTTCCCCTGAAAGATGCCTGGGGACAAAGAATGACACCTGGGAGGCTTTTTAGCTCTCCTGTAAGCCAAATGCATGAGATGGGAGGAGCTCAGTGTCTCTTTACTAGCTCTGTGGCACACTAATTTTGCTTTAGTGGCACTGACCTTCTCTTTATTACCTCTTTCCTGCAGTTCACTGAAGAAAAGTTGGGCCAGGCTGAGAAGACTGAACTGGATGCCCACTTTGAAAACCTTCTGGCCAGGGCAGACTGCACCAAGAACTGGACAGAGAAGATCTTGCGTCAGACTGAAGTTCTGCTACAGCCAAACCCTAGTAAGTATCCTAATGCTTGAAAGACAGATCTCACTTGCAGCTCAGTGTTAAAAGACATGTCCTCTGGCAGAGAGCCCTGTTGCATTGAGTTTGTAGGGGCTGGAAGAAATGTTTCTTTGCAGGGCCTGTCCTTCCTTCCTTCCCTCCCTACACAGCCTGGCAGTGCTCTTGAGAACTGGGGGACACCTTCTCCCCATGCTGGTGCTTGAGATCCAATGCATGATTGAGGACTGCATGGGGTGGGCTACCAATTTCAAGGCCCTCTTCTTCATCCCCCAGCCTGTAACCATCTGTGGCACCCTCATTGCAGGTGCCAGAGTAGAAGAATTCCTCTATGAGAAGCTCGACAGGAAGGTGCCTTCCCGGGTCACCAACGGGGAGCTGCTGGCACAGTACATGACAGAAGCAGCTAATGACTTTGGGCCAGGGACACCCTATGGTAAGTCAGCCTGGCTAATTAAAGAGCTCTGGGAATCCATCTCTTAATTCCTAAGAGAGTATCCCTATTGCTGTTTTGGGTTTTCTCTAGCACAGAAGCAAACAGACCATCTGGAGGAGGAAGTGCAGTCTCACCCCACAGCAAAGTGAAGGGGGAAAGGGGCAGGAGTCTCCCCATTCACAGGACGGTCCTCAAGTCTGACAGAGCTGGAGAAGAAACAAAGACATGCAGATCCAGGGCTGGCTAGGGGAACTGCTTACAGGAAGCAGAAACTACTCTCTGCTATTTCTGTCTTTCTAAACTACCCTGAACAGGGAGTTGCAGTTAATAACTTTGGCCAGTTGGTGCATGTTTTCAGTTGAAGGTGGTATCTGCAGAGTTTCTCTAGACTCTGAGCAGCAGAACCATCCTTTAAGTGTGTTCTGCAAGTAGAGGGTGGAAATCTTTCTCCAGCAGAAAGCAAAACAGACTTGAAGCTTGGTCCTTGGCTAGAAACCTCACTGTGTCCCTTCCTGGCCACACAGGATTTAAGAGCAGAAAGATGCTCTAACAGTTGCTCCCCTCCCTGAGGGGAATTTGGGGCTTCTTTAGGCAGCAGAGCTGCACAGAAGCACAGCCTTAACTTCCTGCTGCCCTTGCCTCTGCCATGAGCTTTGTTACTGCTCTTCAAATCAATAGTTGTTCAATAGTGAGCCCTGTTACAGGCAGAGCAGCTCTAACTGCATCTATAGCCACTGTTGCCTAATCAACTCAGGGCTTTTTTCTGCTCTGGTGCTTTTTAATTTGCTGCTCTGTTCCTGTGCCTCTTGTTTTATGAGACAAACAAAAGATCCTTCTGGGCAAGCAAGTGTAGCAGTAAAAGGACATCAGTGGCATAAGTGCCTCAGCTGATAGATAAGATCAAAGCTGCAGGGAGAGCAGCTGAGGAGAGGCCTCAAGCTGTAAGCAGAGCGCAGCCAGGGCTGAAGCCGCTGTGCTCCAGGCACGGTCACCCTGCCACTGGGCCTTTGTCCCCCCAACACTGCAGCCTGGGAGCTCTGGGTGAGTTGGCTGTAGCCAACATGATGTTAATTGGTTTCCCCTGGAGTTGAAGGTTCTTGTTATTGCAGGGAAGACCTTGATAAAGGTTGGAGAGACCGAGCGGCGCCTGGGCGCAGCGGAGCGGGACTTCATCCACTGTGCCTCCATCAACTTCCTCACCCCGCTGCGCAACTTCCTGGAAGGGGACTGGAAAACCATATCTGTGAGTGTGGCAGCAGGGAAAGGGAAGCTCCTGTCCCTGAGGGCAAGAGGAGAGGGAAACAGTGCTGGAAGAACTAATTTTCCTTCCCCCTGAGAAAGGAGGGCTCCATAATGTATTTCTTCTGAGGAAAAGCTGCGGGGCTGTTCAGCCTGGAGAAGAGAAGGCTGAGGGAGTAACTCAGCAACACTGCTCAGTACCTAAAGGGTGGATGTCGGGGGGATGGGGGGGATGCTTTTCTGTAGTGCCCAGTGACAGAACAAGGGGTAATGGACAGAAGCTGCAACACAAACAGTTCCATCTAAACATAAGGAGAAACTCCTTCGGTGCTGAGCTGAGGGAGCCCTGGCCAAGGCTGCCCAGGGAGGGTGTGGAGGCTCCTTCTTGGGAGGTTTCCAAACCCACCTGAACACGTTCCTGTGCCCCCTGAGCCAGGGGAACCTGCTTTAGCAGGGGGTTGGGCTGGAGGAGCTCTGCAGGGCCCTTCCAATCCCCTTCATTCTGATTCCTCTCTCCTTAATGCAAAAAAATACAGCCCTAGATCTGCTCAGGGTTCCCTCTGGGGCAGGGAAGGGTGGCCATTTGATCTACATGAGCAAGGTAACTCCTTCCCTGGCTCCTGCAGCAAAGTGGGCAGCACCCCCTCATGGGCTGCCCTGCTTCCCTGCCAGCCAGGCCCTAAGCTCTTGCTAACAAGATAAACATCACAACTGCTTCTTTCTCCCTAAGGAGCTAGCTTTGATTCCTAGATGATATCTTGTCCCTTTCCCTGCCCAACAGCTCCTAAGCAGTTGCTCTCACCCAGTGTCTGTCCTTTGCAGAAGGAGAGGAGGATCCTGCAGAACCGCCGCCTGGACCTGGACGCCTGCAAAGCGCGGCTGAAGAAAGCCAAAGCTGCCGAGGCTAAAGCAGCGGTAACTGTCCCCCTTCACTCCCTTCTCCCTAGGGGGGCCAGTCCCCAAGTGTCCTCCCTTCTCTCCAGCTGTAACTGCATTCATACCATATGGGAAGCTGGGCTAAGCTCAGAAGCCTCCATCAGCAAGTCTAAGAGTACTCAGGCCTACGTGGGAAAGGCCTGAGCGAGGCTTTGGGTGAACAAGGGATAGCTGTTCCTTTTTAAAAAGCCTCCTTTCAGTCAGGTCACTCAGGTCCACTGAAGGGAACTGCAGGGATCCCCATTTCCCCTGCTGAAGGGGACAGTGCCCTCAGTCTCAGGGGGCAGTGGTGGTCAGTGCTTTCTCTTAACCTTAAATCAGAGCTGCAATTGAGATACCTCCTGTGCTTCCCCCCCTTCACCCTCCTTACCTTGCTTCCTACATGAAGTGATCTCAAGGTGTCTCAGCTGCACACAAACCCTTGGGTGAGGGAATTCCTTGGAGCTGGGAAAGAAAAACTTGGTTTCTCCCTGGCACTGGAGGGCTGGGGTGCCCCAGGCAGGTTGCAGAGCCAGTCCAAGCGTTCCAGGGTGTTCGCCCCAAGCCACGGTTCAACCACTCTTTTCTGTGAAACAGAGATAACACAACAGAAGAGCAACCTCAGCTGCTGTTGTGAGCACCCATCTCTTACCCAGCCTAGCCTAAAGGTAGGGTCCCTGGCCTGAGGGCTTTGTAAGCCTCACTGATTGTTACAAGACAAGGCACAGCTGGAAGCTCCCAGTAGAGGGAGAGAACTGCTGCCTCTGCTCTAGCTGTGTTAAGCCCCTCATTAGACCACAGTGTTCCCTGGAACATGCCTGGTCCTGTGTCACACCTCTCCATCCAAGGTGGCCTGAAGTATCACACCTCTCCCAGCTCACCACTCTCTTGCTGCTCTTCCCCTCTGGAGTGCAAACTTGTGTTCCCACAGCTTCTGTCTTGGACTGACCCTCTGAGTATGTTGCTGCCCAGACCTGTGAGCTGCTGTTCAAGTGTCTGGGCTTGTGCATTTCCCTTGGACTTTGTGCTTTGTCCTTCCTGTTGATGCTGTTTTGTTTACTAACCTTTTTGTTTTGTTTCTTTGTAATTTGCTCAGTGTGAGGGAGATGTGAGTATTGACTGTGCTAACAGTGCTGTGATTATTTTCCCCTTTAAACACCTCTCATTGTCTCTTTCCCATCTGAAGTGAAAACTCCAATCTCCTTTGTCCCATTGGGACTGACCCTGGAGCATGTACTGAGCGTGGGCAGGGCTGGGGCTGCCTGGGGAAGATGCTCCAGGAAGGTGGGAGCATCAGTGAGCTGCCTGCAGCCCCTCTGGAGCATGCCCTCAGTTCCATCAATGCTGCCTGCAAGCAGTGCTCAAGAGAGGCAGGGGCTCCCCTAAAGACCCACTCAGGCTGCAGACAGGAGGAGTTTGGGTTGGGGAGCATGTCTCTCTCCTGCAAGGGAGGCAGCAGCCCAGAGACAATGACAGGCAGATTGAGCTGGTTGTGGTGCTGTTCTGTCCTTCAGGCTCCAGGGCTCTGGGAGGGGAGTCCCTTTTGACCACTGCTTGCAAATACAACCTCACCGTGCACAGGAGGGCAAGAGCAGCTTACCTCCTTCATCTCATGTGCTATGAGTAGTTTTGGGACTCCCTGGAGATGGGGAATAGGAGGAGAGGTTTCTTCAGTTGCTCTTGGGGTGTTTTTCCTTTCAATAAAAGCATAAGGAGCCACTTCTGAGCCATCTCTTCCCTCCACAGGGCAGAGTCAAGCCTAGTTGCTGTGCTGGCCTCAAATCTCACTGGGGCACTTCCCTATATTCAGGTTTGACTTGTTTATAGGAACCACTCCTCCTTATTCCTTTCTCCAGCCATCCCCAAAACTCCTAGATGGTGTTAAAAAAAAAAAAGCCTCTGTTTGTGTTGGAGCTGCCTGCCTGTGCTCTTCCACTCATCCCAGCAGGCTGCTCACAGCCCAGCATGTGTAAGTAAATCTGGGTGAGATGCAAAGAGATTAACCTGGGAGAGGAAGTGTGGGGCCTGAGAGGATTAACAATGTCATCTGGATTGGGTTGCCAGCCTTAGAGATCAACCTACTGTGCAGTAAAGGCTGACCAGGAAGAGGCTCTGCTCCATCACACCAATGTGATGGTCCTGGTATGAACTAACTCAGGGGCTTTGGGTCTCTTTGGGTGATGCTACAGCCAAAGGCCATCCTAGGAGGAGGCTTAGTCTCAGCTGAACAAGAGGGAAAACCTCCAAAGTGCTTAAGTCTTCCTGCCCCAGGGCAGAGGTTTAGCTTTGGAGAAGGTGGTTTGGAGGTTTTCTGACCTCTGGGATGAAAACTCCTACCTTAGGCCAAGGCTTTGGACTAGATTTGCTTTGGCTGAGCCATGACCCTTCCTGAAAACAGCAAATCTGAGCCTGTCAGGAGGAAACATAACCTGAGGCTTGCTCAGAGTAAAAACAATTAGGTGTTTCTTTAAAAGGCACTGTGCCAAGGATGCTTTGGTGCTTGTAGCTGTGCCCACTGTAAGGACCAGGCCATGCAGAGGGACACTTGTAGGAGCACAGGCAGGGAGCAAGGGGAAGGAAGGCCCTGCCCACTGAAGGAGGCAACATGAGCAGCCTGCTGGCTGCAAGAGAATGGGAAATGCATTTGAGATTGTGCTGGCTCATCTTCACTCCAGCTCAAGCAGATCACTGGAGGTGCAGGCAGAGTTTCTGACAGAAGCTGCAGCTCACGTGCAGGGTGTGACTGCACAAGCCACATCCCCTCCTGCACACACCAGCCCAGCCTCTTGGGAAACCTCCCTCCTGCCACCACGTAAGAGCCTGAACAAAGCTCCCAGCACACACAGGGTGGGGGAAAAAAAGCCCAGTAGTCCTTTCTCCCACCCACTGCCCAGCCAAGCTGTACCTGAAGCTCTGTTCCCCCATTAGGCTGTGCCTGACTTTCAGGAGACTAGACCTCGTAATTACGTGCTCTCCGCCAGCGCCTCAGCGGTAAGATTGCCTCCCCTCACACCTCTCCCTGCCCTTCTCTCCACCTGACTTCAACTCAGATCCAGTGCCTCTGCTGTTTTCAACATTTTAATGTGACATGGGCTGCCCAAGGGTCCCTCTGACTCAAGCTGAAGGGTGCAGATCACCCCTGGGGTGGCACAGGCAGGATCTGGCACGTTTGCTGCTTGGTTTGTTTTCCAGTTTCTCTGCCAATCCTTTGCCACATTTCTAGGGGGAAGTCTTCTGAGGGTTTTTTTTTTTATTGCTGGTTAGAGGAATTGAAAGGAAAAAGAAAACCAAACACCCTCAAAAGTGAGCCTTTCTGGGTGGTTCCAGCTGCACAGTGGCACTGTCACACACATGGCTGCCAGATCACTGCTGTGGTGTCAGTGCTCAGAGGCTTTGTAGCTGCTTGAGACAAGCAAAGGTGGAGGAATCTCTCTGCCACACTGCCTATCAGTAAGCCAGCAGGCTGCCAGTGCAGGCTGGTTTATTCTGCAAGTAGAGGTCGGTTTTTTCCCCTCTTATCTCGAGGCCATCAGGCAGTCAGATGCTCTGGGGGTGGGTGAACAGCCTGTTGCATCTTGACTGTGTTGCACCGAGTGGTTGTGGTCAAGCAGTTGAGTTTCTGTGCTGTGTTCATGGCTCCCTGTTGCACAATGTCACATTTCTCCTTAAAATGTTGAAAACTGATCATCTTGCTTCCTAAATAGCCTTCAGAACAACACTGATGCCTGGTAATAGAATAAGCTGGGAGTGGAAGGGCTGGGGAGTGGGATCTGTAGGTATGAACAAGGACACCCCAGCCTTCCAGCAAACTAAAACCATCATGGAAACAAGTTGGCTTTGGTTATTGGGCAACTCTTCGTGTTTGGAGAAGAGGTATGTCTGAGCTGACAGCATCAGTGTTAGTTCCCAGGGGGATCTGTCCTGACCTCCTTGGAGAGGGATGCTGGGATCAGAAATAGCTTTGCACAACTAGAGAGCAATTTCCATAGGTAACAGGCAATGAGAGTCCTTGGGAAGAAGCTGATGCTGCAGCAACTGTCCAGTTTCCATCTCTCCTACTGCAGCAACTAACATCAAGCCGGTGGCTCTGGCTTCTCCCTTGGAAAGGCCTGTTCCAAGAACAGCACAATAATGGACTAAAACTGAGCTCTAGGAGAATAAGAGAAGCTGGGCTTCCCCCTCTACCTCTGAATTGCTCTGATGGTTCCCTCAGGCTTTCCAAAGCAGACTGGAAGACAAGCCTTTGTGATACACATCAGCCTCTTGCAGAGTGCCCAGCTGAACACATCTGGTCATCCCCCAGTGCAAGCTGTTCTGCCTTGGCTGAACTGCAGAGCTAAGCTGGGGAGCTGATGATGTGACAGAAGAAATAGATTTGAGGGGCTTTTACCTCACAGATGTCTGCCCCAGGACATCTCTGCCTAGTTGAGTGGTCTCTCTTTGGTTCTGGAGAAGCTCTGCCAGCAGCACTAGTGAGAGCAGGGCTCTGGGAACAGCCTTGCTGTAGGTAAGCAGCCAGCACTGACCTTGATCCTTTAATCACATTTGATTGGCTACACAGCAGGGCCTCCTACCAGGAGTCCCTGAAGGAAACCTGCTGCCTAACCAGCAGTGGTGCTCCTGGCTTCTAAAACTACTTCAGAGGTTGCAGGTTGTGGCTGAGGTGCCTCCTGAAGTCCAGCTGCACTAGCAGGAGTGATTTGAGTAACAACTGGCATCATGGAGCAGCAAACCCTGTGCTGAGCCCAGCCTGCTCCCTGGCTCTGTGCAAACAGGGCTGCTTTGCCATGAGCTCTCTCATCCCAGCATTCATCCCCAGAGGTCAGGCACTCAGCAGCACAGGAGCTCTTTGTGCTGTCACTCTGTTTTTCCTCCAGGCCAGAGCCCTTGTGCTGTTTTAGTGTGTACAGAGCAGTGGGTGCTGCTTACCTTGCTGTTCAGCTCTGCTCCTTTCTGGATTGAAGGATTGCTCATGCCCAGGTAACAACTTTGACAGGTGAACAAACAGGTCAGCTCTCTCCTGAGCCATTTGCCCTCAGCAGGTCTCCCATTTGGCCTCTAAATGGAATGTTGCTGGCTTTTGGAGAGGTGGATAACATGGTGCTTTTTGTTTCCCCTTCCATAACAGGAAGGTTGGGATGGAATTAGAGCCACCTGGAGACCATCACCTCCCTTGTTTTGTACCAGGGGAGGCTGAGGAGCCATTTCTCCTCTCTCCCACACTGACCTTTTGTTTGTGTGTATGAAGGTGTTTGTGGGCCCTGTAAGCCTGCATCTCCCTTTCTCTCAGAGCCTGCCACTTGCCATGTGCTGCTCTCCTGAGAATGACCCCAAGGAAAACGCATTGAGTACCTTAAAGAGGGTTCCTGTGGCTTGAGCTGAGGGGGGAGGAAGCCACACACAGATCATGACTTTTGCTGCTCCCTGAGCTGTCTGAAATGCTTCTGACCTGAGCCCCAGAGTATCTTAGTCCAGGGACAGACCTGGGCAGAGCAGGACTGCCCCAGAGCACCACAGGCTCAGAACAAGGCCAACAGAGGAGAAACTAACCTGGCCACCAATGCAATGGGCCTGAAAGGGCTTAAGTGCTGTCTACAGCATCTAAGTAGGAAGACCTGTGGCCAGTACCAAAGCTCCCTGTTGCCCCTGTAATAAACCTGGCTCCAAAAACATGAAGGTGTGCTGAGAGATCTCGTGCCAGAGCAGCAGTTCAGGCTAGGGCCTGCCTCTCAGCTGCCTGTGAGCATCTTCCCACCTTCCATAGTGGGAGCTCTTAGACCGAGAGGAAGAGGCTTTGTGTCCCCACACATGGCTGAAACTGCCCAGGCCTTACTTGAACCAGTTTCTGACTTAAAGTAACAAAACTCTTACCTAAAAGATGAATCACCAGCCTCAGGGCACTGGTGCTGCACAGGGCAGCTTGGGATCAGAAGGACCAGCTGCAGTAACTCCACTCAAGAGATGCCAGACAAGCTCCAGAGCAGGGAAGAGGAGCAGGCAGGCAGCCAAGGAGCCAAAAACACCCTCCTGCCTCCTTCACCACTCCAGGCAGCACTTACAGGTGCTCCTTGGCCTGGGCTGGTGAAGTTATCCCTGCACTGGGGCTAACACAGCCCACTGCACACAGCTGCTGATGGGCAAAGCTCAGGGAGGTTCAGGGGGGAGCCCTCAGGTCTAAGCAGAGTGTGTTTTCCCTCTGACAGTGTGTGCTTTGGGGCTCTGGGGTGCCTGCAGCACAGGTCCAGCAGTGCTCTGGGCAGCTCCCCTGGTCTGCACAGGTGAGAGCAGAGTGAAGCTGAGGTGCTCAGGGGCCATCTCCCCTGGCCCCACTCCTCTGGGGTGCTGCTGGGTGCAGATGTCTGCTGAGGAAAGGCCAAGCCAAGGACTCTGGGAAGGATCAATGTGTTTTTCTTCCTCTCCTCTCCCTTTCCCATTGCTGTGCATGATTTTTTTTTGTGTTGTCAATTGTTTTATGTCCTGGAGCCAGATCCCAGCAAGCAGCTGACAGTGTGGTGCTGCCCTGAACATGCCCCTGGGGGTGAGGGGAGCAGAAGGACCAGGCTCATAGGCAGCATCCAGCCCCTGCTTCCTCCTGGCTGCAGCTGCACAGGCCCCTTGGTAGCACTGGCTGCCTGGGCTGGGACCTCCTTAACCTGAGCTCTCTGGACCAGTGGGTGAGGAGCCTCTGGTTCGTGCTTGTGGCAGCTCTCAGGCTCTCAAGCAGCTCACTTGCCTCTCCAGAATCCTAAAATAAGGGTTGTCCTTCAACACCAACCTCTGTCAGCTTCAGCAAAGTAACCCTTGCTGTTCAGAGGGCTCTGCTGCTCAATCCTTCTCGTCCTGGAGCCCTCTGAGTGCAGCTGCTGGGCCAGCCCTGGCAGGGAGCAGAGCTGCAGTGCTGCCTCATGGACCTGCTCTCCTGGGAAACTGGGTGCAGGAATGAGGGGAAGGGGCTGTGAGCTGGCAGCTGCTGCTGGGGGAAGGGCAAGCAGCTTGTCCCTGCAGTGGGCTTGTCCCCAGAGCATCCTTGCCACGTGGTGTTAATGCCAAGTGCTTGTTGACATGTCCCAACACTGATCTCCTCTCCTGTTGCTCTGTGGCCTCTGCAGCTTTGGAGCGACGAGGTGGAAAAAGTAAGTATCCAGCTGCAATGGTGCTCAAACCTTCTGGGGGGGTTTGGGAGGGAGAGGGGAGGCTCCTTGTCACACGTGGGCCTGCACTCAGGCAGGGCAGGAGCTGAGGGATGGTGCTGCTGGCCCCAGCTCCAGCCCTGAGCCTGCCAGGGGTTTGTGCAGGGCTGGTCCTGAGGCCACTTGGCTGTAGCTGGTGGGAGAGGCTTTGTGGGCAGCCCAGGAGGGCCTCTGTATGACAGAAGGCAGCTCTGAGAACCCCTCAGCAGCAGGGATGGGATTCAGCTCTGCTCCTGTGGCAAAGGCTCTGCCTGCTCCAGTTTTGCATGTGCCTCTAGTAGCCACTGTCTGCTTGTTCTGGCGTGCAAGGGGAAGCTCTGAGCAGAGCTGAAGCAAGGACAAAGGGTTTCCCCATGGCCAGCCCCAGCTGCTGGAGGGAACAGCTCAGTCAGGAGGGCAGAGGGGAGGTTTGGGGCCTCTCCTGGAGCTGACTGTGTCTGGGTGAGCTGCACTTACCCTCTGGAGTGGATCCATGGAGGCAAAGGCCCAGATCTGGTTTCTTTTCTGGGCTCTGTGAGGGGAGTGGGACTTGTCCATGAGGATTGATAAAGGGCTGCTCGTGGGCTACAGACCAGGGTGAGCTCCAGCATGGAATGGAGCCAACAGAGGCACCTTCTGGGATCCCATTGCCTTTCATCCCCCAGACACCTCCAGCAGCTGTTAGCCCAGAGCCTGAGCTGCAGGGTGGCAGAAGGGCACGTTCCTGCATGCTGTGCATGAGAGCAGCCTCCTACTGCCACGCTCTGCATGCATCATTGCAGCAGGCTGGCTGCTTCTGAACCAGCTCATCCTTCAGTCCCTCCCACCAACCAGCTGACTGTAGTCAGGTGGAAGCCTCCAAGGCCCTGTTCCTCCTCCTTTGGTGGGACAGACCAATATCAATAAACCTCAGAGTTCTCCATGTGTTGGAGAAGCAGCACAAAAGCAGAGGGAGCTGTCAGCTCACAGCCCAGTGCTGGCTGCATAGGAAACTCCATCCTGCTCAGTGGGTCAGATCCCAGACAGAGCCACAAGCAGCAGGGTCTGCGTGGCACCAGTGGCTCTGCTGCTGCTGGAGGCTCTGCTCAGCTCACTTGGTGCTCACTGAGGCATTGCCCTGCTGTTTCCTTTTGCATAATCCCTTTCATACTGAGGATGCAAGAAAATAGATCAGTTGGAGCTTAAAATAGACAAATCTGATTAAAAGACAGTCAAAGCATTTCTTTGTTGCAGCCCTGGGAGCACTGGGACCAGAGATGTGATGGCCCAGAGCAGCTCCTCCTGCTGCCAGAAGGTTGGGGCCCCTCTGGGGTCACCCTCCTCAGTGACACCAGCAATGGAGCCTCTGCTCTGAGGCCATCAGCCTGTCTGCAGTAGCCCTGGGCTCAAGTGCACACATGTCACTCCAGTGCCAGAAGGATCAGGGCATTTGTAAAGCTGCCTCCCAGAGCTGGGGCCGTGCGGGAAGCACAGGGGCAGGCAGCTCTCCATGGCTGCACCCTCAGGGAAGGGGGGACACAGAAACCCTTCTGCTCTCCTGCCAATCAGCTGTAGCTGAGGGGCCATCACTCTGCCTTGCTCACAGCACATCCTGGGAAGGAACTGGCACGTTGTGCTTGATGCTAAGGGAGTCATTTGTGCTAGAGAGAACATGTGTGCCTGGGTGTGAGCCCCTTCCCTCTGGCAGTGAGATGGGACAGCAGGCACCAGGGCAGCAACTGCTCCAGCACTTCTTCAGCTCTTCTGGCAGGGCTCCACCTGGGTACCTGGCACTACAAATCCACACCAGNCCCAGGGGAGGTTGAGGTTGGAGCTGAGGCAGAACTGTTTCCCTGAGAGGGGTGTCAGCCCCTGTGCCAGGCTGCCCAGGGAGCTGGGGCAGTGCCCAGCCCTGGAGGGATCCCAAAGCCGTGGGGCTGAGGGGCTGAGGGCCAGGGGTCAGTGGTGGGCTGGGCAGGGTGAGGGGAGGGCTGGGACTGCAAGTCAAAAAGCTCTTTAAAGGAGAGCCTTGGCTGGAAGGATGGATCTCCCTCCACTACAGGGAGATTGGGTTAATAACTGCAGTTTGGGCAATGCTTCCTGGCTCTGTGCTGCCATCAACAGTGGCACCTCTGGAGAGCAGCTTTGGGAGGTGCCATTCCTGTGCCTGTGGGTTTAGAAGGGCAGCTGCTGGCATGGGACTGGCTTTTTACTCACCTCAGGATTACAAAGCCTCTCCATCTTCATGTTCCAGCCTTGGGGGGGGGGGAGCGTGTGTTGCAGCTGCCATGCTTGATGCATCAGTCTTGACCTGTGATGATCTAGTGGAGGATCAGGCAGGAATCAAGTTGAAACACAGCCAGAGCCTCTGGGCTCCTCACCCAGTGTGTGCAGTGGCAGATGTTTGCTGCCATGTGGGTCCTCCTGAGGCAGCAGCACTCTTGTCTCAGCCCCAAAAGTGGGGGTTGTGGTGGAGGAGGAGGGTGCTGCCTCTCCCTAGAAGAGGCAGAGCAAGGTCTTTGCTGGGTGCTGCCCTCCTTACCCCATCCTGTCCTGTCCCGTCCCGCAGGCAGAGCACGAGCTGCGGCTCACACAGACCGAGTTTGACCGGCAGGCAGAGGTGACCCGGCTCCTGCTGGAGGGCATCAGCAGCACCCACGTGAGTAACAGGGGCACAGGGGCTGCAGAGGCTCTGGGCTCCTTTCTAGAGGGATGCCAAGAGGCTGATGGAGCCTTGCACTGGGAGGAGAGGCAGGTAATGCCATCAATTTGGATGCTGCAGCAACCTCCTCCAACTCCAATCATAGCAAGGCAGACACAGGCAGTGCCCCTGGGGCTCCTGTGGGCCTCAAAATGCTCTTTCCAAGGCAGAAAAGCCTTGCTGGTGTTCCCCTGGAGCTGTGGGCTGCCCACATGGGCAGGGCTGGAGTGCCAGAAGCAGCCTCCTGTCCCAGATCACCCTTAGGCCTGAGCAACACTCCCAAACTTTACCACAGTGTGTCCAAACAAAGCAACTCCCTTCAATACTGAGCTGCTCAGCTTCCCTTGGGGGGAGGAAGAGAGTTCCTCTGCCTGGCAGCCAAACTCCCACACCAGCTCTTCTGGTCCTTCTCCCTCCAGGTGAATCATCTTCGCTGTCTCCATGAGTTTGTGGAGTCTCAGACCAACTACTATGCTCAGTGTTACCAATACATGCTGGACCTGCAGAAGCAGCTGGGCAGGTGAGACAGGGCTCTGCTGCTAATCCTCTGAGGTTTGCTCACCTCGTTATCCCTGGCTCAGGCCTCCTTCCCCATCACACATCATCATTTAAAGCCTCTTCCGTGCTCTGACAGAGCCTCTGAGCTTCCAGAGTGCTGGTGGTGCATTCAGAGCAGCCTGCAGCACTGGGTTCAGCTGGGGTTTATACACTCATCTCCAAGCATGATGGCCATGAGTTGAAACATCCTTCCCCTACATCAGTTAAAGCTCATGGGAGAGCAGCTGCTGTTGCCAAGCAGCGAGCCTGAGCGTGAGGAGCTCATCCTGCTGCTGCCTGCACTGCCCTGGGCACAGCAGGGCTGTCCTGGCTGCTCCCTGGCACACCAGTGTGTGGGACCCTGGCCTAGGAGGGGCTGTTGCCTGTCTGTGATCACTCACTATTCCTGTTCTGTTCTTTTCCATGCTTGCAGCTCCAAAGGAGAAATGTAAGTAAGATGTTGCACAGGACTGGGCTCTAATTGCTCTCCAGCTCAGCCAGACTCTGTTCAGACTCACTACAAAGGCCAGTGAGGGCCAGAGCTGCTCTCTGTTAGTGCACATTAATGGCACTGAGCTTTCTTACTGGCTCCAGAGAGCCCAGAAAGCCCTGGAGCCTCCAGCTGGGACACTGACTGCCCACTTGCTGAAGGACCAGCAGACTGAACAGGTAGCACAGATAGTGAGAGCAGGGCAAGAACCCAGCATGACCCAGTAGCACAGCTCAGGGCCAAGGACAGACCTGCTCAGGCCCCGCTGTGGTGCCACACCAGGCCTGTACCAGTGTCAGCAATCAAAGCAAGCAGATAATGGCCTGTCACTGTGTCAGCACCTGAGAACTGGGTGTATTTCCCCCCTGGAAGGGCAGGGTAGATAAGTTACAGCTCTTGGCTCCTCACACTGCAGCAGTTTGAGCTCTGGGGGTGGTTTTTCATGTCTCCTGTGTCAGATTTTCAGGCACGTTCGTGGGCAACGCAGAATCCACGTCTCCTCCCCCAGCTGCTGCCTCGCCTCCAGCCCTTGCTGCTGCCTCACTCCCTGCTGTGCCCACCATCCCCGTTGTGCCCACCCTCGGTGGGGTGGCCAGCACCGTGGCTGAGGGTGTCCTGAACCCCAATGAAGTGAAGCCCCCTGCCAGTGGCACACGCAAGGCCCGAGTCCTCTATGATTACGAAGCAGCTGACAGCACCGAGCTGGCACTCCTGGCAGATGAGGTTGGTGCCTTTCCCTCGTGTTGGGTGGTGCTGGATGTGCCTGGCAGTCCCTGGTGTGCTCAGCAACGTCTTGGGTTGCTTTTTTCCTGCCCCTAAAGCCTGTGTTATCTGGAACTGCTCAGACTCTTTGCCTTGCCACTGTGGGCATGTGCTCGTGGGCATTTGCTGAGAACATCCCCCACCGTGCCTGTGGGACCTGAGCTAGGTGGAGCTGCTTTGGCAGGGGGTTGGACTGGATGATCTCTAAAGGTTCCTTCCAACCCTGCCATTTTGTGGTTCTATAACTCTTCTGTTCCTAATTGAGTTGAGCTTACCCAGCAACCAAAGTGCCTCAATGCTCGCCGCAGCCGCCCAGTGCAGCTCTTAGCTGGGAGCAGTGGGCCAAGCTGCTGCCTGGAGACCTGCTCTAATCATGCTGAGCCAGGAAAAGGGGAAATGCAGCAAGCTGCAAACTCCTTTGTTCCCTAAACTGAGCTTTTGTGTTCCAGAGGGTGACACAGCACTAGCAGGGCACCCTGTGCACAGAAAGACCTCAAGTGAATTTAGGGAATGGAAAGGCAACAGGGCCAGCACTGGGCAGATTTCTGTAGCTCTTGTCTTAGTGCTGTGACAGCTCAGGGAGGAGGCAAAGCTGCTGCTGCAGGAACTTGCCAGCTCCTGTTCTTGCAGCTCACATGTGCCTGCAGGGGAAGGTCCCACTAACAGCCTGTTCTCTCCCCAGATGATCACTGTGTACAGCCTGCCCGGCATGGACCCAGACTGGCTCATAGGGGAACGGGGCAACCAGAAAGGGAAAGTTCCTGTCACTTACTTGGAACTGTTGAGCTAAATGTCTGCAGGAAGAAGAATGTCCCAGCAGAATGCACCCCTCATCCCCTGGCACTTCCAACGCGGGTTCCTCCACCCGAGCCCATTGCTGCCTGCAGGGCTGACACTCCATTGCTCAGATGGGAATGGTGGGAAAGAAGTGACAGAACTGTTACAGGGAGGTTTTGGGAAAGGGCTGATGGCCCCCAGGACTGGGTTTGTCCCCTGCAGCCTGCTTTGAGGTTTGTCTTGATGGCACGAGATTCCTGGCTGACTTTTCCCCCCTGCCGTGCCCTGTCCTGCTCCTCCGTGTCTCTCCCAGGCTCAGCACCCGCCTCCCTCAGCAGCTGCTCACAGGGTTTGGGTTTCACTTCCCCTGTGGCTGGTGTGGGTTGGTGCCTCTCTGCCCCTCCCCTCCCCTCCTCCCTCCTTCAGCAGGAGCATTGCCCAAGTCAAACCCTCCAGCATCCCCTGGGAGGTGGCCCACAAACCCTCTGACCCCTCCTAGCTCTTAAGGAAGCTGAATGTAGGCACTCAGAGCCTGTTAAGCCCGTGCACCTCACTCACCCTGGGGGAGAGCAGCAATGGGAGGCTCTCCAGGAGCCCTGCTTGCTGTCAGGGTGCTTGATGACTTCCACCTTGTCCTCTGAAGCTGGAAGGAAGCTTCTTTGTGAAGACCAACCTAATCACAGGGCCTGTCTGTCTGAAACCAAACCTCAGTGCAAGGGACCATGCATCTTGCTTGCCTTTCCTCTGAGAAACTGCTCTTGGACTGCAAAGAGTTTACAGAAGCCTTTTTACAAGCTTTGCTCCGTGTTACTTGCCCAGGCTTTTCTGTCTGTTCCAGGCATGTTTCAGCCTGACTTTCTTTTCACCCATCTAACCAACACTCCCCTCCCAGCTCAGCAGGGAGCAGAGTTGGTGCATCCCAGTGCATTCAGGGCCAGGCCTGTTCCTGTCACCTCCTCCAGCAATGAGCTCTTCTTGGCCCTGCACACACTGCAGGATCCCCACTGCCCTCCACGTGGGTGGTGGATTAGCTCTTAAGTGCTTTTAATCCTGTAACAAGCTCTTTAGAGCTCACCTTACACAACTTCCACAGCTGTGGAAGGAGTTTCCCACTCCAACTGGATGGAAGAGAAAGTCACCTGCACCGAGCTCTGTGTTCACACCCTTCCCCTTGGTATGTCACAACCACCTTGGCTTGTTTCTTGATCTTTTTGCACTTTCCCCACCAGTATTGTGACCACTCTAATGTAACAGGGCCCTGAGCCCCTGTCTCTGTAGGGCTCGTGGTTTTCAGCACTTATTTGCCAATAAACAAACTGCCTGATCTCCTGCCTCAGCGTCTTGTGTGGGCTCAGGGAGCAGCTCTGTCCTGGAGAACATCTGGCCCCAGTCCTGGGGGTGAAAATCAACACAAAGCTGCTCATCCCACCTGGCCCAGCCTGAACTCTGAAGGCTGTTGGTGTCTTGCAGCTCGTTTCCCAGCTGACACGTGTCGGTTGTACTACAGAGTCAGGAACCCTAAAGAACAGCAGCTCCTCCTTAACCTGAGGCCCAGGTAGAGCAGCAGCAGCCCTTCAGCTGCTCAGGGGCTGGAAATGCCATTCTAGATCTAACAGACTTTGTTGTTGTTATAGAAACCAGGTCTGCTGCCAATGTAAAACCCCAAAGCCTTGTTCTCAGCTCCCAAGCTTGGGGAGAACTCCTGGGAGAGCAGCTGATGAAATGCTCTGTGGTGTAGCAACAGTGCTCGGTTCTTCCTAAAGGGAATGGGGAAACCACATGAGTCTGGTTTAGCTGATTTTACCCTTGCCCTGATGACCACTGCCACAGTTCTACCCTTTGCTACATCCACTCCTGCCTCTGGCCCTTCCAGCTTGCACTGTTATGCCTTTCCCTCAGGCCAGGGCTCTCCCTGGTGCATTAAAGCAAGAACAGCTTCAGCCAAAGCTGCAGCTTGAGGATGCAGAGAATGGTGTCTCAGAGCAGCCTGAAGGGAGTCTGTTCCTGCCACCAGCTCCCTTCCCTCTGCAGCAAGAAACACCCCCTGCAGCATCTCCTGCTGTTTCAGGCTGGCTCCGTGCACCAGGGCCACACTCTGCTGCTGCTCACGTGCAGGGCTGGGGCTGGGGCTGCTCTGTGTCCCTTTGTGGCTGAGGGGCAGATGAAGGTTGCAGCTCTGAAACAGGGGTAACCCACAGCACCCCCTGCTCTCTGCTGCCTGCACCATCAACTCTCACACTAGCACAGGAGTAAGTAACCAGAATGTATTGCTCCCTCAATTCTCATTCTGGCTGGTTTAGTTGAATGCCAATAAAGAGATGAGCACACTGTAACTCCACAGGCTGCACCACCACCCAGAGCTAGCAGGTAACAGCCCCAGGCACTACTGACCTCCCTTATGGCTTCTGGCTCTGTGTCACCAGCCTGCCATCCTCTGCACAGTCCTTCACCTCCAGTTCTCCACTGTTGCACTCCCAGTTCCCTGGCAGAAAGTGTGACTGGTTACAGGGAACCCCATCTTGGGACACACTCAGGCCTGGGACTGTCACACCCCACCTCCCTCACACAGCAGCTCACCTCAAGCCCCTCTGTCTTCTACCTGAGGACCACTTTGCTCCAGCCACCTCGTCCAAATCTCTCCAAAGCCTCCAAGTAAAACTACATCCAACAAACATGCTGGAAAGTCACCATCA
The DNA here is from genome assembly GCA_013401255.1 of Urocolius indicus. Classification (NCBI taxonomy): domain Eukaryota; kingdom Metazoa; phylum Chordata; class Aves; order Coliiformes; family Coliidae; genus Urocolius; species Urocolius indicus. The sequence continues at coordinate 237,817 of WBNH01008454.1, read as the reverse complement.
CTTCAGCTTACAAGGCAAAAAAAGCCTCAAACCTCAAAGCAGGGTCATCTCAACTTCTTGCTCTTAAAGCCATTGGATGAAAGGGATTGTAACTGGGAAAGCAATCAGGGTCTCTTTAGGAAAGAACTGGTAGGTGACAGGCTCACAGCTACACTGAAATCTGATTTCTTCTCTTAGAAAAGTCTGGATTGCAGGATTGATTTTAAGCAACAATGACTGTGCCCTTCTCTTACTGCCTCCACCACACATTGAGCCTTCAGCCCTTACAGACTCTGCTCATCTGCTGAAGAGCTACAACAGCACAATACAACTTTGCTGCAGTGTCTTTCCTTTACTGCCACAGGCAGAGCAGCACTGCGGACCTGTGCACAGAGCAATCCCTGAAGAACCATTCCCAAGGAGATTCTTATAGTGATGCTCATTTAAAACCTCCTAAGAGTTCCCCAAGATGAGAGTAAAAGACAGGGAGTGGGTGTGGGAAAGCTGAGGGAATGAGCCTTGCACCAGGGTTGCCTCACATGGCATCTGGGTTGTCACTCCTGAGCCACTGGTGTCTGGGACATTGGCCCAGCACAATTGGTCCCCAGGAGATGCAGAATTGGTGCTGCAGGTGGCTTATGCCCAACAAATGCCACCAACTCAGCTGCTGCCTATAAAGGTTTTAATATCAGTATAAATAGGGAACAGTTACAAAAACCTGCAAGACTGGAGCAATGGAATTTGGACTTAAAAACCTTGAGTGAGGCCTTGCTCTTGAGAAACACACACACCACACAGACTGCAGGGTGAAGGGAAGGTGTGAGCACACATACACCATCTTGCCTTGAACCATTCAGTACAAAAATAGCAGTAGAAAGATGGTCTCTGAATTGCTGGCTGATCCCTTGCTTGTGCTGGACACCCACTGCGAGGGAGAGGCAGGCTGCACCCCGGGGCAGGAGCAGAGCTAACAGCCAGAGGAAAGCTTGCCTCCTCTCTCTCCATCCAGCCACAGCTTCCCCAGCCCAGGTCCAAGCTATAAAAATAAAGGTTTTGGCTGCTGAGGTGCACCCAGGCAGGCTCTGGCAGATGGAGGCGGCAGCCTGAGCAGGGCTCTCAGCTTTCCTTACAGTCACTGCTCCAGGGCTGCAAGAGCTGAGGAGATGCTGCTGTTGCTGTTGCTGTTCCAGCTGGGTTTTTTACCTGCCCACACCAGACCTCCCTCCCTTGCCCAGGCCTTGGGACCAGTCCTGCCAAAGATGCTGCCTCTGCTCTGGCCATGAATCGCTCTGGTGCACGTCCTGGGAAGGGAGGTGGGGGCAGGGCAGGATCTATCTCTGCACGTGCCTGACAAAGGCCTGCACCAGCTGAAACAAAGGCTCCTGCCCCTCAGGACCCAGCTTGGAGGCAGATTTTCCTTGGGGAGAAGGAAGAACCCCGCTGGCAGGTGAAGAGGGGCCACCACGGCGGAAGTAACGCGAGAGGCTGGAGAGCAGCGTACTCTGCAAAAGCAGAAGCAAGGAACGAGTTACCTTCCCTCCAACACATCCTCCCTCTCCCTCCACAGACAAGGGGCAGGTGCAGCCCAGGGTGCCCAAGGCTCACAGGGGAACACAAAGACACATTGACAACCAGCAGTAAGCAGAAGGTGCTCACCAGCTCAGAGCTGAGCTCCTGCTTCATCCGCTGCTTGTCCCGGGCGTGAACCGCCGGGTCCCGCAGGTACCGGACAGCCTGGGAGATGAGCAGGTAGAAACAGTTCTCCATTGTAAACATCAGCAGAGACCTGGGCAAAGAAAGGCAAGAAGGCAAAAAGGTCAGCACCCTCTGCTTGGAAAATCACATCCTCCTGGAGAGACTTCAGAGGGGACACACAGGGGAGGTGTTGACACGGTGATACCCGCAGGGGCTGCTCAGCAGAAGCCCCCGTTGGGCATCAGGGGAGTCAGGTTTAAATGTCAAATGAGTCCCACACTGCTTCTTAGGATGGGGGTGGCTTCACACGTGCTCCCCAAAGAAAACCCTGCTTGCTTTGGGGAGTTTCTGATGGGCCATCTGAACTCCCTGGCTTTGGAGTGAGCAGCTCTGATGCAACACAAACACCTGCAGGCCCAGCTCTGAGCAGAGGAGCACTGAGCTCTGCTCCTTGGACAGGACTAAACCAGTGGGGACTTACTTGAGGGTTTTGGTTCCCTCTTGCATATTGAGCCCTGCAGCCTGAGGGAATGGTTCCTTCTTCTTATCCAGCTGGGAGGGGGTAAAAAAAGGACAGGCATTAGAGACAGAAAAGAGAAAAGAGTCCTCTTCAAGATATCAGTAGAGAGTGGCCTGAGATCACTGCAACTGCTGTGCTCTCCCCCACAGAGAAGGGCTGTACCTCTCCCAGCATGTTAAGGGCCACGTTGACTGTGGCCAGGAGGGTCCCAAAGGAAGGTGCAACGTCTGAATCAAAGGCAGGTGTGGTGAAACTCAAAACAAAGAGCACGTTGTACTCAGCAAGGTCCAGTGACTGTGGAGAAAAAGAGAGAGAGGAGTGAGTGACCCCTGAGGCTGTGAGTACACTGTTGTCACAGTTACAGCTGGCCCTGTGCCACACTTTTTGTATGGAGACCTAGAAGCCCTGAGATTGTTTCCCAAATCTGGAGAGTACCAGCTGGAGCAGCAGAGATCACTCTGCACAGTGCAGGGCTCCAGCCCTCTCCACCTCCCAGCTGCTACAGTTTGCCACCAAGTGGCAGCTGCAGTAATGACTGTTTCCCCTTGGTTTTCAATCACCCAGACAAATGGACCTAGAGGCAGGTGAAAAAGAAGTAAACAACCCAAAAGCTGGCAGCAGGACACAGCCAGGATCAAAGAGTAAACCTGCCTCTTCTGAACCTGGAGACCAGCCACCAGGTCAGCCCAAAGCAGGAGGGTAACACGGATGTCTTTCTGGAGAGCAGCATGCTGAGGGTACAAAGCAGCTGTGAGACTACTGTGCCTCAGTGAGAAGCACACAAAAGCTCCCTCAGCCTTCCCCTCCCACTGATGAGTGCCCCATTCCTACAGGGACTCCTCGTGCCCTCCTTCCTGAGTGTTGGGGGCGGTCACTGGCTCGAGCAAGGCTGGGCCAGAACACCCTTGAAGATGCTGGAGACTCCCCCTTTGAGGGAGCAGCATTTCTACCTGGTCCAGGAGGATCTGGCAGACATCAGGGGTGAAGTGGCGCAGGGCAGCAAGAGATTTGCTGAGGATTTTGAGGAGGCTGTACTGCACTGTGAGCAGAGCCTTCTGCTCTGCTGCCTCTGACTCGGGGCTGGGGTGTTTGGAGGGCTGGGGATTGCGCTGCACCCGGGGAGTCACGCTGGATGGAAGGGAATCACCATTCTTGGTCTGTGGAGAAAGAAAAGAGAAACCCTTCAATACAGACACTGTACTGAAGAGAATTTTCAACTAAGATAAAACTCTTTGAACTAAAAAAAAAAAAAATAAGCTATGAACAAAAGGAATGGACAAAAAACTGCCAAAGCACTCAGAGTGTGCTGTCTGCCAGGAGGAGAATCAGCACTCAGCTTGCAGCAGGGGAGGCTCTGCACTGCAGGGAGGCAGCTGCAGAGCCTCTTCACATCCCTCATTCCACTAAAAGGATCTTTAACCACCACACCAAGCCTCAGCCACGGTGAAATAACACCCATCTCATGAATCTGAGGATTCCCCAAGAACTAAAGCTCTCTCTTGAACAAATTCAATCAGATGGAGGACACCAAATCAACAGCAGCTTAATTAATGGCACTACAGCAACTGCAGCTGTAAAATGGCAACAGCACATTTCAAACAGGGGCTGCAGCTTCCCTGGGCCTGGCTTTACACAGCCCTGAGCTTCTGGAGTCCAGATTACTCCTCTTTGCACAATTTTTTTTGCTGTGGAGAAATGCAAATCCTAACTATTGATGCTTGTCAGTCATCAGCACTAAGATCAGAGCACAGCCAATTCCATAGGCAAGAGCCTGGTTACTGCATGGGATCTGCCTTGCAGCAGGGAGCAGGGCCATGCAATGCCCCTGAGTCCCAGCCTCACCTGCAGGTAGTGCTGGAGCATCTTACGGCTGTGCAGGAGGGAGGTACAGGCCTGGCACAGGTAACACAGGTTCACCTGAAAGAAACAAGGTGAGGGAGAACATCTCTTCAAAGCTCAAACCCCATCTATTCACCACCATTGGTGGGAGATAGAAAACGCAGTTAAACAGAACACCATGAACGTAAAGATCTATGTGGTCTCTTGATCTCCCAGTAGGGCACTAAGAACAAGGCATCACATTCCTCAGGTTGATTTTTCCAAGCCACCATCTGTCTGTCCCCAACAATTATCTTTCCTCACTCAATTCGGACAATGTAGTGACAGAACAGACATTTAAATGACTTCAGCAGCAGTTGCTATTAAAACAGCAGCAGTGAAAAGGTGACACAGTGCCATGTTCTCTGAACATAAGCAAATCCCTGAGCTTCAAAGCCAGGTATCATCCACAGCAGTATCCTGGCTCCTACCTGCATGTCCCTCATAAGCTGTGGCAGGTGGAAATGCCACTCTTTGGTGAAATTGGAGAGCTGAAGAATGAAGCCAACAGTGTGATCAGCCTCCTCCAGACAGGCCAAGCTCTGTACCGTCCGTACTGCGTTCAGGCACTGGAAAGGAAGGAGAAGTAAACCAGTTTAACCACAAAAAGCCCATTCCCTCCTCTAGAAGAAGCTGAAGAGGCAGAGGAGCTGCTTTAGAGACATCATCTGTATTAGAGCATGTTGGTCGATGCACCTCAGCAGCCACAGGAGACGAGCTGTTTGCCCAGGGAGTGAGCTCATGGGCAGGTAACTCAGCACCCCTGGACAAACAGGACTCTCCAGCCCCGTGTGTGCACTGACACACTCTGGCCAGTGCGGGTATTGCAGAGCCGCAGGACACCAGAGCTTGCTGACCTGAGTGGTGCCTGAGGTGTGAGCACAGCATCTGCATTATTCGAGCAAGGCTGAGCTGAAGAACAGCTCCAAGAACAGCTCTCAGGTATTTCCTTCCAGAGCAGAGCCACCAAGTGAGTTCCCATCAAACTCTCCCTTCTGCTGCTGTGTTGGGTCAGCATAATCAACACCTGTAGCAAGGTTATAACTCCAGGAGTGACCAGGATGAACCTGACTGCATGGCTTGAATCTTCTACCTTCCTTCTCCCACCGCTGAATTACTTCCACTGTAAACCTGAGGCAGGAGCCTCCTTTCTGCACTCGCTGACGTGTTTCTGCTGCTGCTGCCACAAGCAAACCACCTCAGAGGAAGCATGTGCCATACCTGAAGGATCCTCTCTTGATGGACACCAACAAAGTCCAGTGCTTCTGTCAGGAAATTGTATCTGAGGGTCTTCAGGAGCCGCTCCATCAGCGACATGGAGAGGCGATAGACGCCGGGCCAGGACGGGGCATCCAGCGACTTCCGCGATGAGGCAGATGTCTGAACAAACAGAGCAGAGCCTGAAGGAGTGACCTCCCTACCCTGCTGCCCAGGGTGACACCCCCAACAAACCCTCCCACCAGCTTGGAAAGCCCTAGAGGGCTCTGCATGGCTGAGCACTGGGAGCTCTCCGAGGGGAATCCCACCCAAAAGGGAGCAGCACCCACCTGGATGGCTCCGTTACTGCTGAGCTGGTAGACGCTGAGGAGGGGCAGGCACACACTCTGTGTGACACCAGCTCCAGCCACTGCTGCTGCTCCCTGAGAGTCACAGAACAAACTGCTGTTAGAGACATGAGCACTCTGCAGCTCCCTGACAGGAGAGTGTAGCAAGGTGGGGGTTGGTCTCTTCTTCCCAGTAAAAAATTATAGGACAAGAGGAAATGGGCCCAAGTTGCCCCAGGGGAGGTTGAGGTTGGAGCCGAGGCAGAACTGTTTCCCTGAGAGGGGTGTCAGCCCCTGTGCCAGGCTG
>WBNH01008454.1:209002-231827 GCA_013401255.1 Urocolius indicus | reverse complement strand
TCCCTGGGCAGCCTGGGCCAGGGCTCCCTCACCTCAGCACCAAAGGAGTTTCTCCTGGTGTTCCAGTGGAACTATTTGTGTTCCAGCTTCTGTCCATTACCCTTTGTCCATTCATCCCCCTGACACCCACCCTTTAGGTAGATCAGTGTTGCATCAGGTATTTCTGTCACACACACACACACTTCTTCCATGTTGTTAAAAATTCAGTATCAAGAAAAGCAACACTGTTCTTCCACTAAAATGCAACCTGCACAACTCTCCTGTGAGTTCTATTTCAGTATCACTTGGTTTGGTACAAACACCATCTTGGAGAAGGGCTGGCTCTGCAGAGACCTTGCCTTCACCTAAACCCCACACCAAGCTGAATTTGTAACGGATAATTAGCACTTCATTGCAACTAATGAGAAGGGAGGTTCCAACATTTGATGCTGTTTTAACAAGGGGAATAATTTGCCTTGCAGAATACCTTCAGTGAATGTGCCTGCTCTAAATTACAGGTCTGCTCTGCCTGGCTCAGCTGTTCCACCCCAGACATCCCACTATCAAGAAGAACAAGGCAAAGCAAAGCAGCTGTACACACAGGATTGCCAGCCTCTAAAAACCCCTTTATCTGCACATCACTGTTCAGTTGCATTGCAGACAGAATCATGAGGTGCACGTTTCCTATTGCATGGTCTCATTTCTCTGCATCTCTCACCTGTTGAGTCCTTGCTAAGGTCAGCAGTAAATGTAATGAGGCCTCTGTGAAGTGAAGGTTTTGTTTAACTCTCAGGCTGATCTCCAATGCAGCAAAGATAGTAGGAAGCACAGGGACCTTCCTGGTGATCTGGAGCCAGTAGTCTCCATCTTCATCAACTTCACAGAGCTCTTTAGCCAGATGGAGACCCAGAACACACACCTGCAGTGACAAGGAAAGGAGAATGAGGTACAGACTTGACAGTAGTACCAAGAAAATCTTGGAAACATTTAATAACACAACCTAAAGCTCAATTATTCTCAGCATTATCAAAGAAGGCACTTGGTATCCCTCACACTACCCTCTGCACACTTCCTCACTCTATCAGTGATCCTGACAACATCTCCAGGACAGCTCTGAAAGAGAAGCAGCAACAGTCACTTTCCCAGGCTGATGGAGCAATTTCCCAGGACATGGAGCAATTCTGAAACTGCTGAAACTTCCTTAGAAAGCAGGAGGCAGCAAGGGAAAAGTTCTTATAACCACAGGTGGAACTTTTGTCCAAAGAGAACAGCTGAGCAGGTCCCTTACCCCATCTCGCTGGTCTTTGTGTTTAACTCGGGAGGAATCGTCTGTTTCCATGCTGTCCTTGTCATCTGCAGCATCCCCCAAGGTCAGGCTGTGCCGAGTCTGATCAAAGAGTGCAATGACCTCATCCTGGAGTGTTTCACACACACTCAGCACCAGCTGGGAGTACTGTGGGATCTCATTCACTGCACAAACAGAGAGCAGCCACCAGTTACCACACAGCCCTGGTGCTCAGGTTACCACTGTAGCTGATGAACGTCACTGGGCCCAACTGGAGTTGGGATTTATTCTGTTTTCCTTTCAAAACTTACAAAACAGAATGTGAGGAACTGTGCCTAAGTTACACGACTGAGTCTAGGAGGATAGAGTAAGGGATTAGATGGTCATCTGGATAACAGAAACATGCAATTTTACCACGAAGCTGTATGAACTCCTGCCATGTGGAAGCACAAGTGAAGCACTACTATGGACAGATTATTCCCCAACTGCTCATTACAGCCATTTCCCACCCATTTCTCTAGACTGGCACTGGCCTATGGACACTGGCTGCAGTCTGTGTTTCTGAGTCCATAGAAATACCAGGTTGCTATCAAAACCATGATAATAAATTGCAGCACCCTTTACCAGCCTGACTGGAAACTCAAACTCAGCAGCAAAGGAAAACATTTTAAACCAGCCCAAGCCTCCACTTCCTATTTATTTTCCAAAAACATTAATTTTCTAATCCTATTTTCCAGTTCCTATTTCCAATGTCCTATTTTCTTTCTAGAACTACTTAAAACAAGCAAAAAAAATGCAGAGAAGTCCCAGAGGCTGGTGACTGTGTTCAGCATCTTGTACCAATGCTAACAGCACCTGCATTTTTAGCTTGGAAACACTGGCGTGTCGGGGTGCACTCAGCCATGGCAGCCCTGCTCTTGCCATTTGTGCATACACCAGCCTCACCTTTCATCTCCTTCATTTGCAGAACAGTGATCAGAGCTGAGAACACTTTGGCTTTGGTCTTCTCCATCATCTGCTGATCTGCCTGCAGCACTCCCTCCAGAATCAGTGTCAAGGAGTTTATGATCTTATCCACAGAACTCAGCTCGCTGGCAACAACAAGGGAGAATCCTCCAGATTAGACAAGATCCCTCAATAAAACATTCGCTGCACTGAGCTGTAAGTTATATGAGCCACACAAACAAAAGCAGTTCTTACAAGTCAAGTTTAAGCCACCACCTGGATCTTACTACAGACATTCCACAGTACAGTGAGAACACAGCACTGACTATCACAAAAGCTTTTCTGTTACCCTTTGGCAGGAAGCCAAACCATGAAGGTGTTGCTACCAGAGATTTCAGCAACAACCTACACACATTTACTATCCCAAAAGAGAATTCTATGCCAAGGCTTCAGCCCTCTCCTTAGATCACTACAGGAATCTCATTAGAGCAAAACACTTCAACACCATCTCCCAAGTTTTTATATTTAGCAGTGACTAAGAGTTATCCAAACAAAGTCAAGCACCTACCTCTTCCACTGTTTGAGCAGGATCAGAAGAAGGGTACACAGCATAGATCCCAGCTGCAGGCAGGACACTGACATAGGAACTAGGAGCTAAGAAGAAATACTTCAAGAGTTACACTTGCAATAGTCATATGTGCAAACACATAAGGAATCCTGAGGCCCAGCCCTGCCACCAAAGAGCCAGGATTGCTCTTCAGCAGTTAGTGGCATCAAGGAACCAGAGCCAGGACCCTCTGCAGAGTCACTCATTGATGGCAAGGATGACACATGCAAAATGAAAGATTTAAAGAAGCTCATCAGTTCAGGGAGAGAGAACTGGTTTCAGCCTGACTTCACAGGATCTGAAAACATCTATGATGGCAAACAGCTGCAGAAACAGAACTCCCCATAACATCAGCAAAGATGCTGAGCAACCAGGAAATTGAAGAGCTGACAGGAAGCACCACCTACCAAAGCCTTGGTCCCATTCAGCACATCCAGAAACAACTGCTGATGAACTGCAGAGTCAGTCAGATGCATCACATCTGCCTAAGGGCCACAAAAGACAGAGATCGATCAAGCACAACAAAAGATGCACCTTCTTAGCAGTCTAACATCAGCCCACTGTTTCATTTTGTTGCCTTAAGAATTCACCTGGCTGCTGAAAGTGCCAGTTTTACAGACACCACTGAAGCGCTCCATTAACAGCTGTATGAAGTCAGTAAGGACTCATTTCCCCAATGGTGCATCCCTGCCTCCCTTGACTCAGCAAAATCTCTTCAGGATTACAGAATTACTTAGACTTGCTATAAAAATGATTTCCTTCCTCCCTTCCCCTGCTCAGACAACATGCTCATTTTGATCAAACAGCAAAACACCACCTCTTGCACCAGCCTCGTGCCAACCTGTGTCATAAGCAACATATAACATAGAACAAGACTGAAAGGAAACAGCAGTTCTGGGGGTTTTAGCTGTCCCCAAGTTGGATTATCATCAAAGATAAGCAGCAGCTCTTACATGGCTGGTAGAGATTATCAGCAGCATCCTCCAGGCTGAGATGAGCATTTGATACTCTGTCATGGAGGCACAGCTGGCACCCTCTGTCTCTGCCACGTGATGTGCCAGGGACTTCACATACTCTGACCAATAGGCAAAGCGTTTCTTGGTGGAGAAATTCTTCAGTGTGTCTTTCAGGGACTGATCCAGTGAGCCCCTGACCAAATCAAGAGGAGAAGTTATCTTCATTTATTCTTTGGTCAGTAAATATACTTCTTCTGAGATTCAGGTAGGAAAGCCAAGGGTACAGCTTGCAAGTGAAGGTTATTCCACATATTAGACCTGTGCAGGGAATCCCACTTTTCGCATCAAATGTGAAGGAGAAAACATGATCCCTGAAGAAAATCTAGATATTTCCTTTTAAGTGGAGATTTTTTCTGACTTTTCAACATATTAAAGGGCAGTTATGTTCAGGAAAACAAAATGAGTGGGAGAAAACTGCCAAAATGCTACTCAGCAAGCACTACAGCAGCTGTACCTAGCTTAGTTTACAATGAGTTTTAATACATACTGCATATTCTCATGCCAGGATACAAGGAAAATGCTAACACTAACATTCTCACCTACAGGCTGTGGAAAGACTGAAACATCTCTTTCTGCAACTGGTGATAGGAAGAAGCTCAAATGTCTGGTTGTGATTTGTTTATGAATCACTGATCCTCCCACCTTTTCACAGGGTTACATGTACTTTGTCCCTCAAAGCCTCCATGGTCTATCGAGATTTATCATACACAGTTTAGATAATATAGTACAGAGATAAAGGAGGGACTGTCAAAGACTCACTTGACAACATAGTAGATCTCCAAACAGATGATTTTCATGATTAAGGCACAGGTATCCAAGACACTGAGCTATAAAGACAAAACCAAACCAAACAAAAGCTGAGCACTTAGGTCTGTAGGGTAAGTGAAAGTCTGATTTATCCACTCGTGGTGACTGATATTCCACTTCTGCAAGAGATCTGTTTCTCCCACGAAAGCAACAGTTAGGTCATTTGACCACGAGCTGGTGACAGTGAGGAAAGAATGTTGTACTCAAAGCAGCACTCTGAGGGAGAGCACAGGAGTTTCATAATGAAAGGGAAAACTACTACAGAAAGGAAGAATAACAAGAACCTAATAGATTCCTCTGTGAAACTAGTCAGCCTGAGCTATGCCTCACAAACAGGAGTTTATTTGGCCAAAAAGCACACAATGTTACCACAGATGGCAGGTAACACATAAATGGTTTTGTTTCAACATCTAGCTTTGTTTCCTATGTGAATAAAAGCAGATAATTTCAAAGACAGCTTGTGGCTGTACAGCCTTTGCAAAGCCTGAAAGCATTCACTTCATCTCCTGCCCGTGTTTCAACCACTTGATCACACATCCCTTTAGAAAACTGCAAGCAGGATGCTCTTCTCTCTACAGCACTGCTACTTCCCATATCCATCACTTGGAAACCTTTTCTGAGAAGGACAGAACTGCATTCATTCTGTTTGGATATAACTCACCTCTGATGATTCTGAAGGTGGAGGCAGGGTCCCAAAGAGAGGATTGGTTAAATTTTCCCAAAACTTTGGCCTAAAAGATACAGACAGAAGTACTATCAGTTATCTTCCCTGTGCCACATACCTAGCAGCACTTGGACTCTTCCAAACTTCATAGGAAAGAGGTTTTGATAACACAAGATTACATAGCTGTGTATAAAAGAAATAGAAATGTATTTCCTTCTGAACATGCACAAAGGGGCTTCTCATCTTTTCTGAGAGACTAAACTCAAAGCCCACACCCTGTATATCCTTATCAGGGCACACAAAGACTAAGATGCAAAAGTCCCTGAAAAGTCTGATGAAGCAAAGAAAAAGAGTTTTAGGGGAAAAAAAAAAAAAAAGAAGAAGGGAAATGCATTGTAGGAAAAAACAACAACTCACTTTGTCCTCAGAACTAGCATGGCACTGTCCCGCCGGTCCTGCCACAGAGCGTGCAGAAAGGCAATGGCAGCACGGTGCAGGAGGGGAGGGCACCAGTACCTCTCCTGTTGTTTGGAGTCTATCAGCTGTAAGACTACTTGTAGGCAACTCCACTCCCCTAAGCTGAATTCCTACAGCAAAAGGAAATGAGAGAGGTTACATTGCCACAGAAGCACTATGGAGGCAAACCTTTTAGAGCAAAATGTGCTTGATTCCACTTGAACAATACACAGAGAAATGGATCTTAAGTACATGATGCCATTGTACATTTTGTCTGTCACTACAAGGAATGTAGCTATAAAACTGGAGAGAAAAAATATATTTAGGGGAATAAAACATGAGGTAAATTAACACCTAGTAAGAACAAGTGCTTTAAAAAGGCCCCAACCCAAGAGTCATAAATCATTTTGGTTGGAAAAGCCCTTGAAGCTCCTGCAGTCCCAGCCCTCCCCTCACCCTGCCCAACCCACCACTAACCCCTGGCACTCAGCACCTCAGCTCCATGGCTTTGGGATCCCTCCAGGGCTGGGCACTCCCCCAGCTCCCTGGGCAGCCTGGCACAGGGGCTGACACCCCTCTCAGGGAAACAGTTCTGCCTCAGCTCCAACCTCAACCTTCCCTGGGGCAACTTGAGGCCATTTGCTCTTGTTCTGTCAGTCATTATTTCACAGAAGACACCAACCACCACCATCACTGCAGTCTCCTGGCAGGGAGTTGTAAAGAGTGAGCAGGAAGCTCCTGAACTGCAAAGCAAGGTGTTCTGGAAAACAGTATCTTCAGTTTTCTCACTGACTGGCCACTCTGAGAGTCAGGAGAGTGGGTGCACAGGGATCTTTGGTCTGACCCAGCACATGTTCTTATGTTAACTCAGTACCTGGCTTGAAATATTAGTGAAAGATTCTTTTTGGTTTATAGGGAAAAGTGAAACTGGGATAGCATCACATGCATTAATGACAAGCACAAGCTGCACATTGAGCACATCAGGTTACAAGTAAGAACTATCAGATGTTAGAGACCAGTGTGCTAACACGGCTACGAATGCTACAACAGAGGACTAGTGAGTTCATGGGCAAACATCTGCTATTGTACCTTTGAGCCATCGCTGCCATCTTTCACTTCCAAGTTCAGGAACAGTTCAATGAGCCCAGGCTGTGTCTCCACTGCAACTGTGAGGAACTCCAGGATCATGACCTTGATGCGCATGTCCTCGATCTTGCTCTGCAGGCGGGTGAGGAAGGCGTCGCGGATGGCGGCAGCGTCGCTGCCCAGGCAGGCATACACAGACATGGGAGCAACCTGCCAAAGGAAGCAACCATCAGGAGGAAAACCAACCCAACACTAAAAAAAAAACACCCCTCTAATTCTCAAAAAAAACCCACCAACTCAAACCCTGTGTCTGTTAAAAAAGGTGATTTGCCTTTCAAATCTAATTCGATGTTGAATCTGTGACTGCAGGTGAGGGAACTCAAAAGTATCTTGTCACTAAGCAGGAAGAAACCTGCAAAGTGATCTGAATTGCTCTCTTTGGCACTTCTGCTCTATCCCTCACCTGTTTCTCAAGAGTTACGACAAAACTGGAAAGGAGAAAGAGAAGAAAGCTGCAGGAGAAGACCAGTGAGCTCATGGGCATGTATCCAAGTGTTTTGGAACAGTGATTCTTGAAATAAATAAAGCCAGAGCTGTATTTCAGTGCTTCACTAAAACTGCAAGTACATGCTCAGCAGTTCAGTAGCCAAAAAGAGTTAATTCTAAAAGGCAAAGTTGAAAGCTTCCAGCAAAAACTGGAACAGGAATCTCCTCTCAGTAAGACATTAAAGTCCCAGTTAAGAAGGTGGAATGGTATTTAAGAATGCAACTTGCAAAAGTTGCTCAAAATCCAGAAACAGCTCAACTGGAGGTGCAAACAGTTTGCAGAAAACACCATGCTCATGTGGAACCTCTCAGTGAGACACAAGTGACCTGTCAAACAGCAGAAGATTGCTTAAAAAACCCCCAAAGGGCCCCTTCTGTGATTTGTGTGACATGCTCTGCCCCACAGCTCTCAGTCCACAGTGCTTTCAAATGACTGACATTAAGCTCCCCAATACAAAAACATGTTGAACAGATTATCTTGAAAGAATTTCAGTGGTGGAATCAGTCCCAAGGGAAGAAGCTACGGAGCCCTTGTGTAAATCTCATCTTACCGTGGCCAGTCGTTTGAGTAGCTGGATGGCCAGGCGTGGCAGGGCAGGGTCGTGCTTGTGGTAGATGTATTTGGCCAAGACTGCAATAAGATTGTTTCCATGGGCACCTGGAGAGAGCACAACTCAAATCAAAGAGAAGAAACTGCCACAAGATGTAACTATTTACCAAATAATGATTTCCAGAGCAGAAGGTGAGAACTAGGTCAGTCCTATGAAAGAACAAGACACAGGCTCAGACTGAGGCACTAATGGCAACTGAGAGTCTAGAATTACACCCACCTCATAACAAAGCAACAAACACAAGCCACGTTTGCTTAATGCTTTAGAAGCTCTACTTTATACTTTACACTTAATACTTTAGAAGCATTAAGTATTTAGAAGTATACTTAATACTTTAGAAGCACAGCAGAGAAGAATGCCTTAGAGCAGAGAGGGTAGGCCTTCTCCCATCACTAGAAACCACTTTTTGGAACCTTGAAATCTTAACTACTGTTTGTAATGAGACACACACTGACTGTTTGCAAAGAACACAGGCTGCCCCCAGGGAAAAATACATACCATGCTGAGTAAGTGCCTGTTCCAATGGTGATACCACACTCGAGGGGGGTTTCAACCTGATGACATTGTTGGTAACGGAGAATGCCAGCTTAACTGTTTGGATCAGCAGTTGACCTTGGCCTTGTAACTCATCACTGTGTTTCCAAAATGGAACCAAAGTAAGGGAGCGTTTTGACAAGCCACATGTATTATTTGCACAACACTCAAAGAAAAAACACAGTCAATACTCTGTTAATTGGGGGTTGTGAGACTCAGACTGTCACGTCACTGCAGACAAGCTGCTGAAATACAAACCCTCACAATATCTACAACAAACTTTTGTCTACCCAGCCCCAAGTTTCTAGCATAAATCAAAACAAAAGACTGACAGCCTATTGTCAATTTTTCCCCTCTTTAGGACACAGAGATTAAGACAGAGTGAGAAACATTTACAGAACCAATCTCACAGAAATTATAGGGAACCAAAACTGGATGCAGAGATAAAACTGGATCTAAGTCTGGTTTCATCCTAAGACTTTCCTTATCAGATAAACATTCTGGAGAGACATTCAAGCCAAAAAGGTTTCTCAAGTAGGTCTCAACAAGTTCTCCTCAACAAGTCTGGATTCCCTTCCAGCTTTGTTTTGAAATAAAATAAAAAAAAAACGCCAACCCTGCTGACTTTATCAGAAACAACCTGCTAACAAGTTTGGCTGGCTACGTGTCAAGTTGGCCAGGAAAAGAGAGGAGATTCAATCATAGCTAAAGTAAAAGACTTGGGCCTTTAGAGAGTCACATAAGAAAGCTGAGGTGCTCAACACTGAAGGTATCTTCAACACTTCCAGAGTGCTTCAAGCCACTTTCAGAATAGAGTGATGCATCCCTAGTACTTCCAAGATTAGTTCAAGTTCTACTATGATTTATTCATAAGGATAGCTTGACTTGAACTCGTGTTACCTGTAGACACAGAAACTCTAACATTGGCTCTAATGCTCTTGCTTCTAATTCAATCATCCAGTCTTACAACACTTGAGTTCACGTGAATTCTTTTCACTGCAAGCAAACGTTCAACTGAGCACTTTTACACCTCCCAGCATGCTCCAAATGGCACTCATAAACAGAAACTAAACAGAAAACTAAAACAACGGCATGAAATAGTGTAAAGATTACACACAGATGTGGAACAAACAAGGGCTGTTCCTCCAGGCCATGCAAGGCAGGCTGCCCTGGTTAGCTGCTACGCTGATCCAGTCACATGCAATCAAGTCAAAGCAACATTTCAAACATCATTTGCTTCTCTCCTCACACTTTTGCACTGAAACGCTCCACTCACCTGCTCGACTGGGAGGTCATTACCATGTCAATAGTGTCCACACCAATTCCCATGATGTTAATGACAGCTTGCCCTGCTTCAGTGTTGGCCAGGCTGAAGATGCACAAGGACTGAAGGCTGGGAGCATTGCTGTGAGACACAACACAGGATATCAGCACTGAGAGCACCTGCAGTGTTTTTGCACTTAGAAAACTAACACAAGATAACCTCTTAACTTTTACACCCAACCAAACAGGAAAGTGGATGGCAGTGTGTCCCAGGAAACCCAGGTACTGTTTTTTAGAAACCCATGTGGTTTGTTCTGTCCCTGTTCTTTTTCTACCCAGCCTGTACTCAGTAATGCAGGAAAGGGCTGAAACCAGCACTACACTACTATGCCACTCCACTACTAACCACGTGCATTCAAAACCTGTAACAAAATGATAGTGAGGCCTGCAGTGCAGCCCAGGCTAATGCAAACTGAAACCCATCACCTCTTACCTACTGCGGGGATCCATTTCAGGGCATAAATTCAGTATAGCATGGATCAGCTGCAGAATTAGGCATCCTAAAACAGAGATGAAATGTACCAGTCAGTTTTGGGGAAGATCTGTTGCCTAGTTGCTACTATTTTCAAAGAATCACAGCATCTAGCAATACTGGTAGAGATACAAAGCAAATGGCTGCTAGAAAAGGTACAATAAAAAAAGGAAGAAGAGTCCACACGTCGTGCTTGAGAAGACAGGTGATCCTTTTTGTCCCTTCCTCCTCCTTTCCTCCTCTCCAACATCCTTACCAATTTTCTCTCTTGCTCCATGAGAGTTGTAACGCCATTTGTGGTAATTTGGTAACATCTCCTTCAGGACAAACACAATGCAGGGCACAAGTCCTTGGCTCTGGGTGCTACCAAGTTGTCCCTGGGAGAAACAGAAATGGTTTTGTTCCCCTTCTGGTTAAAAGGATGAGAAAACCTTTGCAGGAATGTATGTCATGTATCTTTAAAGTGTGAGAAAACTGTCAAGTTGAGGGCACAGGTTTATAAGCAACTTCTGTTCTTCTACAGACCAGATGAATCATAACAGTTTTTGGAAGGATCACACTACAGAGAAAGCACAAACAGTAGCATGGAAGGGAGTACTAACCAGTGACTAGAGACCCACTGCATAGGATCAGACACAGCTTTATTTCCCTTTCCTATCCAAACAGCTTCCTGCTGATTTTACACAGAGGCCAATCCAGAAGCACTCACCCGGACAAGAGTTGTTATCAGGTTCAGGAAGGAGATGGTAACACTGTACTCGCCTTGGGGCTGCTCTATGCTCATCAATAGGTTTCCATAGCCCCCAGCATTCATTCCCTCTGCACTGTGAAATCAACAGAAAGGTTTATTAATGAATAGCAGGATTCAGACACGAGTGAGAGATGTCAGATGCATGGATTTCACACTGGCAAAAAGCTCTTAGGACGTGTTATGAATAGGTTAGGCAAAAAAAAAGGAGGAGGGGAGGGATCCTTAAATACCTAATCATGTGATTCATGCTGGACACTGGGTTTGCAACAAATGGTAAGAAGCCTGTATGGTGAAGGTCAGTCCAAACCTGCAAGAGAAAAGAGTGCAGACATTCATTCCCTCTCATTCACATGTACATGTCAACTGGTTCTCAAAGCCAGAAGGTCATTTCCTCACCTTGGCTGGCATCCGAGCAGCCAGTACTGTCAAACAATTGACACAAGAAGCAATGACATCCACAGGGGGAGAGATGACAGTTGTTAGCCTACAAAAGAGAAACACTATGCATAAAATACCCTGCTGCCTGTAGCCCAGCCTATATTCTAGGGTTTGAATAAAAAAAGCTTCTCTGAATATAAAATCTAAGCAGGTAAATACAGACACCAGTCTGCACTTCCAGTCTAGACTTGCCACCACCCCCTCACCCCTGAGTCAGATCCATTTTCTGCAAGAGGCAAGGCTGGCAAGACAGCAAACTGTCACAGCAAACAGTAATTATGCAGAACATCAATTCCCAGGCAGTTAACACCGAGAGTTAATAAGTTCAACTGTCTTAACACCTGGAAGTTACTGCTCTAGCGATATGGTTTATTCTCCTTTCATGTGAATATAGTTACCAATAGAAAATGTTTCTAAATGGATAAAACTGCACAACATTGAGGAGAGAACATCAGTCTTGGGGAGTTCAAGCACTGAAGACAGGCTTCTTGCAAAGCTCTTGGCAAAATTAATAGTCAGCCATTCCTTCAGCTCATTGTGTTTTCTCAAGTACCTCCACTTACCTCTGGAGGAGCATGTAGATCCGTGAGGTGATTGGCAGAAGGCAATCTGCTATTGACACATCAGTGCTGATGACTTTATGAACTAGATCAATTATTGGTTTGACCCTATGGCAATGTTGAATCACATCTGGGTAAAGAAACCTAACGTTAGAATGCAAAAATCACACTTGAGCAGTAATCACATCTGGAACAATGCACATTAATCCCACCACACACCCCTGTGATCACTCCCTATACCAAAAACCCATTTATTTTATCTATTGCAACTTTTCCCTCATCTAAAAATTACCTCATCCCAGTACATGCTCTTGGCCTTTTGCATGAATTTTACAGTATTCTAATAATAACTTAAAAACTCAGGTCTCTGGGCAAGTATTCCAGGCTCTTTCAACAGTATCCAGAGCTGTTCAATCCTACTGTTAACCTCCAAGTGATACCGATGAAGAATTATTTATTCTCTTCCACTCCAATCCACGCCAATCTCACCTGCTGTTGATACAACATGGAGCAGCATCTCAATCTCACAGGTAAACAGTGTCCAGCTGCTGTAGGAATACTCCCATCGTACCAAATACGCCCGATCATCCAGCATCACTTGGCCCACCGTCCCCTGAGGTATCCGCAGATTTGTTTGACCTAGTCCTAAAGATTATAGGAGCAGGTGAAATAAAGTCTAATTTACCCAGGATTTAGAAGGCAGATAGAGAACTAAATTCCCCAAAGCATTTCAGTAAGGAAAGGTGGAGTGCAGATTCCTTACCCAGAGGATAGAGGAGCTTGGGAGCCTGTCTTCGCCAGAGTGTGCCATCCTCATGGGAGATCACATCCGGAGGTTTATGTTTGTATAGTTCCATATAGAAAGACATTTTATCCAGGAAACTGTACACCTGCATACAGAGATGCTTAAACAACACAGCCAAAGGGCCAGAGCTTCTTAAATATTAGTCAACCAGGTCATTTCCAGGAACAGGCAAGTTTTCTTGATGAGTACAAACCCTTGTAATATGTCAGCTCTACTGAAATGCTATTAGCCAGCCCACCTGCCCAGAGAAGTCTCATCTAATGAATCAGGAACTTCTTACAAGTAAAGTACAACCTGAAAGATCTGATAGTATCTTAATCTTCAGCCACTAGAGTTGAAAAGTTTTCTAAAAGCCAGAAAATAGTGTCCTGGAACAGCACAGGACTGAAAAAGAGCCATGTCTGACATGAGCTTAATGTCCATTATCTCAAACTGCAATTGGGATAAGCACATGTAATGGAACAAAACCCTTATTATCCCTGTCTTGAAATAAATCACCTCCGAAACACCAAAAGAAATCCTGTACCTTTTTTGCAGTAGATTTATCAGACACAAGGGCTTGGAGCAGCTGAAGGAGAGGAGTAAGAAGATGGGGGAACATCCCACACACACTGTCCAGGATAATACCCAGTCCTGCAGTAGGTTCCTTGTGGCAGAAACAGAAAACAAATGTCTTATTACTAAAAGAAACATTAAAATGATCTCAGTACAGCACAAAGGTAGAGTTCTTTTTTTTTTTAAGCTGTACATTTAACATTAATCATGCACAAAAGTATCACTCCAGTCCTTGCACAGGCTAAAGCATGAGGCAGTGTGCAAGTACAAGGCAGGAGGTAAGTCTGTAATGCATTACATATCATCCTAATTCTGTGGCAACAAAAATATAAGCATGACACTTTTGCCAGCAGTTAGTTCAGTCCTTGCAACCCCAGCCCTGGTTTAAACTATCACCTATATTAAAACTTGTTCCAGTATCCATCAAGAGTAAAGCCAAGGCTGTACCTAAAAGGCAGGAAAGGGCAGAAGTAAATCAAAGAGAGAAACAAACCAATACTAGCTCCTTAGGCCCTCCTAGGAACTAACTAACTAACTCTATACAAGTAGTTTGTTCCTTTCCTAAAAGGAGACCTTTTATCAGGTTTTTATCAGTTATAAACAAGGTAGGTCAAAGAATCTGCTAACACACTCACTGTCTTCCAGAAGAGCTGAGGAATGCTGGAAGCTTCCAGAACTTCACAGGCAGCATCAATTATTTCCTTCAAAGGAGGAGAGGACAGAGGAAACAGAAGTTACTTTACACAAGAGGATTTCATTTCAACCAAGTTCTGCCACACCTTTGGAATTTAAGCTTCCATGTTCAGACAAGATGTAACTACTTCCTCTAGCCCAAATAGACACACACCCAAAGCCATCTTAAAGCCATGCTCATCATGAATGGACTGGCCAAGCCAAGTGTGTGCACTGCACCTGCAATGGGCTACATGATACCTTCTCAAATTTGGAATTGCAGTATGTGTTATTTCAATTGCTTTGGAAATAACACATTGACAATTAGTTACAAATCCTCCAGTGCAAGATATGCTCTTTTATTGCTAATCAGCCAATCTGCAGAGATGTTTATTTAGTTTGCATTGTGCAAATGAGGTAGGAAAACCAGCAAATAACTCCTTTAGATCTAAGTCACATAAACTTTGCAGCCTCAAATGCAGGATTGCAATTTGACAAAAGTAATTAATGTCACTGATGAGAGGTTATTTTTATATCAGGTAATACAATGAGCCTTGGATGCTTACCTGCTGATTGCCCAACGTGTGTAACTCCAGGGATGTTAGGACAAAGGAAAGCAGTCCATAAATACACATACAAGCTGTGCTGGCAGTACACTGCAAAGAATACACAAGGCCATTAAAGGAAAGGCTATGAATTAACAAACCACACTGCAACTGTGTTCAGTCTGCTGTACAAACTGTAACTGCCTTCTTCGTGCAGCCTTGCTGCAGTCAGCAGAGGAGCAGCAAAACAGGAAGAAGTCATTAGTAAAGCTCCACATTAACATGGATTATTCCACTGAAATGAGAAACCTTGCCACTACAATTATCATTAGAAATGCCTTTCAATCATCAAAGAAAAAAGCACAGTGTTCATAGAAACCAAGAGAATTTACTTTCACTAGTTTCTGCCTACAAAGTAGTTTATTCTCATACATGATGCTGTCTAAAAGCCATATACAGAGAACAGTGCAGAGTAAAATTATCTAAACTCAAGATCCTCAATGGCAAGTTCACTTATAGAGACAAATCAACAAATGGTATTAAATGCAGCCTATCCTGCCTAAAAGAGATGTAGTTCCTCAACTTTTAAAAGCTGGTTTATTACTCTTTGGGCATAAAATCTGTTTCATTTCAGCTTCATTTCTGATCTTCACTGAAAGAGAGTAAGATGATAAAATTGTACACTCTGCTAAAAACCATCATTTCAAAACCATCCACTTCCCAGTACACCCATACATTAGGAGCACTTAAAAATCTGCAAGAGTTTACATATATGGCTCTAAGAAACTCACATTCTTGCCCCCACTGCTCAAGGATTGAAGGAGCTTTGTCAGGTACTGGAACACATTCAGCTGGATTGCAGTGCTGCCCATCCTCCTGATGATATTTGTTGACTCCTCTGGGTTTACAGTGTGACGGAGCAGAGCCCAGGCCAAAAGCACTGGAGCATGATGTGAGACATCCCCTAACTGCAGCAGTTGACTGTTTCTCTCCTGCACAGAAACAAAACAAAAGCAAAACGACTAAGGTCCTCTAAAAGAAGTTCATACTTGGCAAACATAGAGCTGGTTATGCCTTCTTGCTAACAGTCACCTCTCCCTTGCAGATAATTATTTCAAACATGCAATTGACCAAATGATGGGGTTCCCCTCATCAGTCTTTTCTTCTCCAGGCTGAACAGTCCCAAGTCCCACAGCCTTTCCTCATAACAGATATTCCAGTCCCTTGTTCATATTGGTAGCCCTCCACTGGATTCTGTCCAGAAGTTCCCTCTCTCTTTAACTGGACAGCCCAGGACCTTACAGACATAACCTTTAAATAGCACTGCTTGGGTAATCACAGTAAGTTCTGTGTTGCTAGGCCTGAGGACAGGTTACTCTGCCAGTTCTTTACCTGGTGGATGCGCTCATTATTGGCCAACTTGTGCTCCTCCGTCCTGTCATCCAAAGCACGCTCGTACAGGGAGTCAATCTCCATGCCCTCCACCAGAATAAGAGCACTCAAGTAGCTACAAGCAGGAAAAGAATAAAAACAAGGAGCTCAGAAACTTTATTTCAGAATTAAAGGGAGTTTGTTTTAATTTACAAGTGGTCAAAAAACAACCTTTAGTTTGCTTTTGTTCAGCTGTTCTCTAAAGCAACAAGAAATTACATTAACAGCAGGTAATCCAAATTTTGTCACAAAATGCTAGTATATGACAGACTGCAACCTTCAGAACCATAGAATCATAGAATGGTAGGGTTGGAAGGGACCTCCAGAGATCATCTAGTCCAACTCCCCTGCAGAAGCAGGTTCACCTAGATCAGGTCACATAGGAACATGTCCAGGTGGGTCTTGAAGACCTCCAAGGAAGGAGACTCTTGTTGAATAGATAGAAAAAGGTCACTGAAATTTGCAGATAACTTTTCCATCTTTGTAACTTTCTGCCACCTGGCAAGATTGTCATTCCCCCTGGCTGCAGCTCCAGCTGTGTCCCAGGCAGCACAATAAAGACACTACTGTCATCTGCAAGCAGATCCACGATAGCTTGAACTGACGCAACAGAGTTAATGATACAGGTCAGAGTGAGAGTGCAAGCCTCCATGCAGGCAGCAGCCATACTACCAGCACAGGACTGTTAAGATGCAATTTTACTTCACCACTAGAGCAGCTAAGAAGGAGTGACACTGTCTTCACTGCTGTTTTGATGTATTAGATTAAAGACAGCACATGGATACCTCTCTGCTCTGCAAAATCTTCCTTTTGCCACAAACCACTGTGACCAGAAAAACTATTTTGCCTTCATCACAATAAGCTTATATTGAAATACTGGCGAAATTCAGAGGCAGCAGCAAGAATTACAAATGTTTTTTTTTTTCCTGAGGAACACAGTGCTTTGCTCTGTACTCACTTCACTAATACACACAATACTCACCCAATACGATCCACCAGGTGATCCATGCTCTCATCCACCAAATGTCTGTTAGTCTGTCTAGTGCCAAATCCCTGTTCTTTGAACATTTTTGCAAATGCCAGGAGCTCATCAGGTGCCATTTCAAAGTATGCATAGTAGAGGAAGATGACTTCCAGGAGCATGGATTGTTCACGGAGGCATTGCACAAACCAACGGGAAACCTGACGTTCTGTCTGCACGAGGGAAAGTTCGACCATCAGGTGTCAAAGCTCACAGGCCAGACAAAGTCAGAAGTTAGAAACTCTCAACAGTTTTCTGTAAGTTTAAAACTTTGGCAGGGCAAAGCTAGAAACTGAGACGAAGTCAGAAGTTAGAAACTCTCAGACAGGTCAGTTCAAGTTAGAAACTGTGAAGTGTTGAAGCACTTCAACAGCTCCTGTAGCCAATGGTTTGTGTCAATAGCAAGGAAAGCCACTACAGAGTATGCTGATGCAGAGACTGTCACTTGCTACATATAAAGGGATGATAGCCCTGGGCTATCAATGAGTTTATTACAAGCAACAAAACATTGCACACAACTCTCTATTTCTGAGCAAAAGTGTGTTCTGTTAGAAAACAAATCTTGGGTTTCCTGGACCAAAGAAATGTCCTTTTTAATTATATCTGCACACACACACTGTCCAATACAAGACACAGAAGGGAAGACTTTGTAAGCTTGATAATTAACAGCAAGAAACCAAATACCATGAGATTTCCATGTGTTTCCCAGGTAGGAGCTTCTGCTTTGTACAGCGCTTCAAACTGCTTCCGGTAATTAGGAACTAGTTCCTTGTCCAACTTTTCAACACATTGAAAGTACTGTGCCTTAAGGAAACAAAGAAAGAAATAAGCTTCTCACATGCACATTCACCTGCTGGTCACAATTACTTCAATCTTTAGCCCATTTTAATGAGATGAGAGGCAATACTCACTGTGTAAGGGTGCCTCTCATCCTGAAAATAAGTGAGCATATGGAGGACGCAGCGCAGGATGCAGATCCTCTCTTCATAGTAATAATCAGCAAGCTGTGAATATAAGAGTGTTATCAGCATCAATGTGGTACTGTGGCCAACCCCCACACACTGCTAAGCCTCCCTTCCAAGAATATAAGTGCTCAAACATTACTGCAGATGGAATTTCAACTAAGCAGTTGTTATCTGGGGAAAGAAAAACAATTAAGTCTACAGAACTCAATCAAACACACCCATAGGGACATGTCTACCATTCAAGTGCTAAGGGAGAAAACTTGGAAAAGAAAAGCAAGGGATGATTTCTCATTCCTCATCTCTATTATCCTCTGTCAGATGGAACCATCAGTCTTCATTTCAGATTTATCCTTCAGATAATGACGTATCAAATACAAGCTTTGGAAAAGAAGACAGAGTATGTCTGTCCAGCTACATTCCCTGATATCACACCTACCACTTCCTTTCTGTTAACACTGTTCAAATCTACATGCACATGTCTCTCTTTCTGAAGCATCTTTGAAAATGTCTTCTTAATATGAAAGAATGATTTCAAGATTTTCTGGATCCAGAATCTGTAGATTCTCTGTCAACAGATCTTTCCAAGTGAGAATACAAATGGAAATGACTAACCTTCAGCATCAGAGCCTGACTCTGCCTTTCATCCTGAAGAACTGTCTGCAAGTAAAACACAATAAAGAAACACCCACTGCAGAAATATGTACTGACAAAATACACATTCACACACAAAAAAGACTGAAACAAAACACAATTTTTCTTTCCATTTGTTTTAGAAAGGCAGATTCCAGAAGCACAAAGCCAAACCACTCATTTTTAACTGTGTACTTCTTCTCCACTCACTCTCCTTCACACATCTAGAGCTTTCCTGTATTCCTGTGATAGAGGAGCTCTCTATTAAAAGGAGACAAAGTCATCTCCAGAGCAGAACTCAGACTCATGTGTGACCATATGCAACAACAAACTATTGATATTAAGGAAAGATGTGGGATAAAGAGAAGATAAATGGGAGTTATAGACCTTCAGAGAGTCCCTTGTTCCTCTGTAATCCTTTTGAAGATAACACTGTAACAACTGCACACTCTGCTCTTCATCCAGACCCTGGGAAAAAAAGAGAAGAGATGCTCTGAAATGAATGAAAGGCAACTGAATTCGTTAAAGATGGAGATTTTCTCCAAATATTCAAGCAGCTCTTCTCTTCAAATGAAATCATTGCCAAAACATGCCAAAAGAAAATCCTTCTATCAGGTAGAGGCTTGCTTCAGTCAGCACTTCTGTTGGAAGCAAAATACCTAAGCTTTGGTGTCACTGAGATGCAGCCAGTTTAGCAAAAGCAGTGCAACAGCCTTTCAAATAAAGGTACTGCCACCAGTCACCAGATTCTAAACTTCTGGCTTGAAGGAACGCAACCTTGCAGGTAAACCAACGTATTTTCAAACACAGCAACTGATTTAAGGGCCGTCAGTTCTCAGCTGAGCAGTTTCAGTTGTCTTGAAAGCACCCAAGGAAGCCCAAAAGCAGGGTCTTTTGCAGCAGAAAGGGATGTTCACCAGAAAAACTGAAGCAAGATCTCTGAAGAAGAACCTCAAGATCACCAATTTCTTTTGGAAATGTTGACCTCCAGCCTCAACATGTACTTCTAACGTCCTTTAGATTATATTGAACTGAAGGGAACTGAAGTTTGCCTCTATCCAACATTGAGCAGCTTACTTAAACATCAGAATACCATTAACGCTGTATTCCCAGCACAGGGATCAAAAAGATTCACACAGCACCTTCACTCACCAGAAACTTGCTGACCCTCAGACCCAGCTCTTTCAGTGGAGCAGTTACATCTTTATCAGCTTTGACTTTTTCTGCTGAAGTTGGACTGAAGAAAAAAAAAGACATTTTAGTCACTAAAAATGCAGCACTCCCAAGGAATGAACCAAACAGGCTCAGTTCCAGTTTCATCAGTTGAAACTGAACGTTTGCTTTTTCCTCAATGGCTTTTCAGTATCTCATAGAAGATTCCATAACCTCCCCATCAGATAAAACTCAACACTGTTGACAATCTTTCTGCTATAATAAATGCAGACTACACTCATTCCACCTTTTCTAATGAGGGAATCTGGGTATCTTTCTGGGATGACCAAGTGTCAAGAGAGGTCACTTCTCCACAGGCTGTACACTTCAACATGACCACTACAGCTCAGCTTAGGCAATGGTGAAGAGCGACCTAATATTACTAATGACAGCAGAAACTGCTTCCTGGTCTGTATTTCACATTATGTGAATTGAGTACTTTCTCTTGATACTCCTCTCCTGAAATATCAACTCAGGCAAGAGGGTAAAAATCTATTTTTATGCAAGCAGAAACATTCCACATGCTTCTCTGCTTATCAGGAGACCCCATCTGAAAGGTAAGTTTCTGAAGTCCAGCAATTACCCTACCTTGGTGGTTTATAGTATGAGAGTCCCTCTAACAATCTCTGCCAGTGCTCGTTCAACTCTGCTGCAATCTGTGCCTAAAAAAAGAACCAAATACTACTGAACAGATTCCTCAGTGTATGCTGCTGAGCATCAGATTTGGTAAATTTAAGAGAAGCAAAGAAATTCCACCACCACAAAGAGAGAGGAACAACACGAGACAAGCAGAGACAAGCAGCTATGATTCAGACTGATTCAAGGTGCACTGTTGTACGAGACAGCTCGCTGCCTTGCCTAATCATGGGAAGGGAGAGGAGAGAGGGGAGGCAATGGATTCAGAAACATTTGGATTTCCAACCTCTGGGCAAATTCCTGAAAGCACAGGCTCCGTCTCTGAAAATAAGGAAGCGGGCTGTACCACTCATGAATACCCCAGGCCAGCCAGTCTAGAAAGTAGCACTTGTGTCCACTCCAGAAATGAAACCACCTTTTCACAGACACCCCTCCAGGTAGTTCATGAAGCAGCTATAAACAAGGAGTGGAAGAATGAACAAATAGCAGAGGAACAAAAACTGCACTCATGAAGAGGGAAAAAAACAGCAAAGTGGATTGTCACTACAATTCAGAGAGATGTCCACATTATAGATTTGGCCATGGTGTCCACCCAGCGATGGGTAAAGCTGCTTTGCAAGACACAGACTTACCGGTTCTCTTAAAGCTGATCTGCCCAGAAGAATTGTCCATAATTCTCTGCTGCTCCTGTAAGTAAAGGGTAAAGGTGGAGAGTGTTTTAGTGATGGAGACTATATCTCAGGCTTCAGTTTAGCTTAGACCTTTTCAAACCTGCAATTAACTCAAGAGCAGACATCACTGCAGTAGACGATGTATGAAAAATGACTTAAGGAACATTAGTTTTTAGCTGACCAGTTTCAAGTATCCTCAAAGAACACAGGAAAGTTCAAAGAGTTTATACAGCAAGCCTTGCAAACTCATACCAAAGAAACATCACAATTAAATCAGTCCATGAGCTCAATGTTGATACCTGGAACTTTAAGGTTAGTAAAAAGAAAAGTAATGAGAGTACAGAGCAATATGTTATTCAGTTACATTCAATGTTCTCCTCCAAACAAATTCTTCCCTAACAGCTTCACCCTTCACTCTAAGTGGAACATCAAACTGGGTGAAGTGAAAAACTGCAACATCTTTATATAAGGTGGAATGATTTGTCATGGGTCTTCATAACAATCCCCCTCAACTTCATATCTCTTCCTGAGAACTCTGTGGAAAAGCCAACCTGCACTCTTACAGATCAAATCCTGACCCTGGCACACACAGCCAGAAAAATGAGTTTCCCTACAACAGCTCTGGAAAAAAAAAAAAAGTTTGCCAAGAGGAGTATTTCAGGAACTGAGACAAAGGATGACATGCTAGCAACGGAACGCAAACAGGAGTTAAACACCACAGCTCCCCACACAGCGTGTCTGCAAATGCAAGAACACTCATTAACTTATATTTAGAATCACGCCGTCAAAATCACCCCCTCTGCAGTGAAAGTCACCTGCAACTTCTGACACATGCTGCTGCTTAAATGAATGACAAGACCTATTATTTCCAGTACATCTATCAGCATAATTTCTACCTGCCGGTCCCTCCATGCTTAGGTGCACCTCCCTGTGCACAGACTGAGGAGACCTTCCTGACAGTGGCAGCAAGCAGCTGTGGCTGCAGCCTCTCCAGCCCACACACAGCATCAAAAGGCCATTCAATTTCACCAAGAAAAGGCTCACACCAGCCCAGCCACAACCCTTCTCCTCTCCGTTCCCTCCTAACCTCTCCTGTGAATAAAACACACCGCGGGTTGCTGCCAGTTCATTAATTAAGACTCTGAGACAGCTAAGGAAGGGCAAGTCTACGCAGTCACAAGTAACAGCGGCATCCCTGTCCCCAGTAGAGCTTTGCAGACGAGATGAGACATCCAGGAACGCTGCAGAACACGACAACGTTACGATAAACGTCAATAATAAAAAAAAAGCGTTCCGAGGGCAAAGGGAGGCGCGAGCCCAACCTGCAACTCATTGAGCAGCTTCCTACAGGCAGTCTCCTACACCTCCAGCTGCCTCGTGTCTGTGTTTGCAGACGCTTGTCCGCAGGGTGAGGCTCCCCCTGGGACCCCGGCAGGAGGGGTGGCGGCAGCTCCCGCCGGGACGGGACGGGACGGGACGGGGCCGCCAACGGCGCCGCTGTGAGCGCGGGAGCGGCGCCGCGCGCGCAGGGGGCGTGGCCAGGCCGGCGCGGGACCCCGCGGCCGGTTCATCCGCCCCGCCCCCTTCCCCCACATCCCCGCG
>WBNH01008454.1:147513-208975 GCA_013401255.1 Urocolius indicus | reverse complement strand
CCCTCACCCCCCCACACACGTGGTACAGCCGCCGCTCCGCCCCCTGCACCCCCCCCGGGTCATGTGACCGGCGGCAGCGCCAAGATGGCGGCGTCCTGCGAGGTGGGTGCGCGCCCGTGTGCCGGGACACGCGGCTCCAGCCGCACGGTGGCTCTGACACCTCCCGCAGCCTGCGGAGCCTTCAGCCGCTGCTGCGGCCCGTGTCCCGCGCAGCGGCCCGGTGGCGAAGGCTGGGTTGCGGGGTGCCGCGGCTGAAGGGGGGCAAAGGGAACCCGCAGCGTTGCGGGGGACACGCGACGGAGATGGTGCAGCGAGGCGAGGGCGAGCGGAGCGTTTGTGGGGGCACGTCGGTGGGAAGGTTTCGTTAGGCAGAGCAGCCGGGATGCGGATCATGGAACGGGCAGAAAACGCTTATTGTGGGGGCGATGGGTCCGGTTGGATGTGTGAGACAGCGGGAGCGCTGAGCAGCTTCACCCGAAAGGAGACGAGCAGGAAGGAGGCGCAGCAGGCACAGAAAATGGTGTCAAGCCGCGATGAAGTAACATTGTGGTGCAAATGCAGCGGCTGCGGGAAAAACGCGCGTTCCAAAGGGTGAAACTCGCCCTGGTCTTGCACCCACGTGGCAGGCTGCCAGCTGCGGGAAGCTGCCATGTGTCATTATTGATAACAAGAGTTGGGTTACAGCCTTACAGTTGCCAGACTGAGTGGAAGGTCTTTTGCCCTCTTTGGCTAGCGTGTGGTATTTGCTCTGTCTCTTCTAAAATAAGCCTTAAGCTTCCCCCTCCTCTGTGCTCACAATCATGGAGTGGGACCCTAAAACCATGAGTGGTCAGAGGTAGATATTGCCTGTGCCAGTGCTGTTTTATTGACTTTATGATTCAGGCTTCTCTTGTTCTGTTTCAAAATGAAATTGTGATAGTAAAAAGATAATTGTGATAGTAAAAATTGTGATATTGTGATAGTAAAAAGACTGCACTTAGCCTAATCAGACTGGAGAGCCACAGGAAATGTAATGAAGCTGTTTGGCAATCAAATATCTCAGGCCATACACATGAGAGTGCCAAAAAGCAATCTATAAACTAGGAAGAGTTTTCAGTACCATGTTCTAAATAACTAAACACCCCAGTCCCAGACTGTGAGGGAGTCTGATGGTACAAACTGCAATAGTAAGATCTCTTATCAGCTTTACAATCTGGTGACACCATTCAACACAGAAGGAAAACCAAAACTAGGACTTCAAATAAACTTGTAGCTTGTCTTGAGGAGCTGATATAGGTGTCAGCAGAGAGACTGGGAGGGCAGAACTTAATACTAGTTAACTGCTAAGCAGCTTAAGAGTGGTCCAGAAAGGACAAAGCAATCCAGTTTCAGCTGGAGAGTTCTTAGCCAGCAGGAATACACACAACTGGGTCAACCATTCTATTTCCAACAGAAATACAGAAGCAGATACCTTTAAAGAACCCAGAAGAGATGCCAGTACAGTGGCATTGGCTTATGGATGGCTGAGACAGAACATCACATTCTTGATAAAGAGCAATAAAGGTTGCCAGAAAGCAAGAAGGAGAGGCTGAGATTGGAGCTGAGGCAGAACTTTTTCCCTGAGAGGGTTGTCAGCCCCTGTGCCAGGCTGCCCAGGGAGCTGGGGGAGTGCCCAGCCCTGGAGGGATCCCAACGCTGGGGAGCTGAGGTGCTGAGGGCCAGGGGTTAGTGCTGGGCTGGGCAAGGTGAGGGGAGGGCTGGGACTGCAGCAGCTTCAAGGGCTTTTCCAACCAAAATGATTCTATGACATGAACAATTGGCACATAACTATTAGTTTAAACCAAGCTTAACACCAAAAACAACTGTGCCAAAGCTTCAGCTTTTCTAAGAACCACTTGCTTGAATTATTTTGCTTTTTTTTTTTCTTCCCCAATAGGAATTGCAGTAGCACAACAGGGAACTCTTCAAAATGGACAAGAACTGAGCACAGTGGGGCTCCTGAGAAAAGATCTTTGAAAGCTTGAGCCCCTTTGACTGGAATCATGTTAAAGAAGCCTGTGCTGGTGGAATCCCTGCTGGTGTTGGCCGTGGTGCTGCTGGTGCACACGGCAGCCTGGGACCGGTACTCCTGGTGCGCGCTGGCTCTCGCCGTCCAGGCCTTTTACGCCCAGTTCAAATGGGACCGGCTGCTCCAGCTCGGGGGGGCCGTCTTCCAGTTCCGTACAGCAGCCAACAGCGGCCTCCTGCCAGCCAGCATGGTCATCCCTTTGCTGGGAATAGTGATGAAGGAGAGGTGCAGAGCTGCTGGCATCGTGTACTTCGAACGCTTCGGCGTAGTCGTGGCTTCCACGGGCATGCTGGTTGCTCTCTTTCTGTCGGTAATAGCGGTTGGCATTACAAAACCTGTGCCAACCAACACCTGCATAGTTACTGGTGTTGCTGGCAGTGTAATTATCTATACCATGAAGCACTCTCTGACTGTTTCGGAAGTGATAGAGGTCCTAGAAGTGCTGCTCATTTTTGTCTACCTCAGTATGATCTTGCTGTACTTGTTGCCTCGATGCTTCACTCCTGGAGAGGCATTGCTGGTTCTTGGAGGCTTAAGTTTTGTTCTCAACCAGCTCATTAAACGCTCACTGAACGCAGTCGAGGGCAGAGGTGAGCCCATAGACTTTTTCCTCCTGGTCGCAGTCGTTGGAGTTGTTCTTCTTGGGCTTTTCTTCACTGTGCTCTTCCTTTTCATGGATTCGGGTACGTGGATCTCCTCCCTGTTTTTCCACATGATGACAGCAGTGCTGGGCTTAGGGGTCATTATGCCTTGGCTGTACCGACTGATGCAGAGGAACCCTTTGTTCTGGCTACTCCAGTTTCTGTTTCAGACACAAACAAGAGTTTACCTTCTTGGCTACTGGACCTTTTTGGCTGCTTCAGCATGTGGTGTAGTTTTCTACCAGAATGCAAAGAGATCATCTGAATCTAAGAAACACCAGGCCTCCACTGTAACCAGGAAATATTTCCATTTCATTGTTGTAGCTACTTATGTTCCTGGGCTGATTTACGACCGCCAGCTCCTCCACGTTGCTGCAGTGCTGTGTCTGGCAGTGTTTGTCTTCTTAGAGTACATTCGGTACTTCAGGATCAAACCACTTGGCCAGACCCTTAGGCATTTGCTCTCTCTCTTCTTGGATGAAAGAGACAGTGGACCTCTAATCTTGACCCATATTTATCTCCTTCTTGGCATGTCCCTGCCTGTGTGGTTGTTCCCCAGAGCTTGTGCTCCTAAAGGCACTTTGTCTGGGGCAGGAGCACTGGTCCCTTACTCAGGGGTACTGGCAGTAGGGGTAGGAGACACTATTGCCTCTGTTTTTGGCAGCACCATGGGGGAAATCAAATGGCCAGGAACAAAGAAGACCTTTGAAGGGACAATGACAGCTATTTTTGCTCAGATCATTGCTGTGGCTCTTATTCTGATCTTTGACAGCAGTGTGAATCTGAACTCCAGCTACGCCTGGATCCTGGCCTCTGTGAGCTTAGTCTCTCTTTTGGAAGCTTATACTACCCAAATCGATAATCTGCTGTTGCCTCTCTACCTCCAGATACTGTTTATGGCATAGAGGCACTTCTAGGAAGAGAAGTTGCTCCTTTTCTAGAGAAAGTGGTAATAGAACATGCACTGCAATGAGAGCTCAAAGCTGAGCTAAACACTGCTTTTGGTACAGCAGATAAAATTCTTAAAAGAGAGAAATGAAAAAGACCTGTTTAAATTAAAGGGTGTGGTTTGGTCTTGGTTTTTTCCCCTGTTTAAAAGAGCATCAGTTGCTTCATGTTCTCACAGGAACACAAACATGACTGATAAAAATACCATTTGTGTTTAATAATCCAATTTAAGTTCCTTCTGGGTGCCCAGAGGCAAAAGAAGTAGAGGAAGAAGAGGTAAGTCAATTAGAGGAAAGAATAAATAAGCAGACCTTTCACATGTTGCCATCTCTGCATTGTATCAGAGCTAAAGCTTGTCTTGCTCTAGAGTCCTGCTGTCCTGTATTGCTGAGTATGTGAACTCCTCATTTCTGTATAAGCTCCCTCTAAAGCATGTTTTATAATGAGGGTGGCCACACAGAGCGAGTATGACTGTCCAAATGTATCCAGTCACCATCAACAAGAACCACACTAAGGCACTGCCATGCACCAGCACAACTTCAAACACAGCAGCTGGAACAGCTGGTCTACGCAGGGCAGGTGGAGAAGGTTTGAGAATATAAAAGGCTATTTATTCCAAACAGCACTAACGAGAGACCTGCAGTTTTAGCCCTGGAAGTTTATGCAAAAGAAGAATGGGTTATCTTTTTCAAGATTTTTATATCTGAGTTAATTTGGAGTAATATTCAACATAGAGGAAAAATGAACAAAGCCACAGATAAAACTAATAGACCTTTCAGAAAGCAGAAAATGTGTTAAAGTCAATAAACTGTTCTAATATGATTGCAGTTTTCACTTTTCTTCAGCTAGGTGTTTCATCAAAGTTTAGGAAAATGCTTTATCAACAAAGAGGGTAAAGCCATTTAATTGTCCATTTAACCACTTTGTGGCCAAACCCCCAGCTCATTTTTATGTACTAAACACTTCTGACAATCTTCTCACCAGTTTGCCAGGTGTCCATTAGAACAAAACACATCATCACTTGTCCTCCTTTGTCTCTTCCCTTCCCCTGAGGAGTGTCTCCAAGCAGAAGATTTGCATTCCAGGATTCCTGTTTGCAGGATGAAGTTGACTCCTGACACACTTTATCCACTTATGGGAACAGTTTTGTGTGAGTGCAAGATACCTTACACAATACTGTCCTGCAGTCCTCACCTCAAAACATGCTCTTAGGATGACAGTGGAGTGAAACTAATGCTCTGGGCCAGCAGACCAAGCCCCTGGATCTAATATTGTGTTTGCTTCTGCAACAAGCCAGGACTAGAAGAACAGAAGCTGCACTACTGAATTCACCCCTATTTCCTGAGATGTGATAGTGTTTTTCCCAAGGATGTCAAAGTTGAATGGCGTTGGCTTGGTTTAATAACACAGTAAGTTTTCAGGTACTCTTTGCAGGAAACCAGACTCACACTGGGCTCATTTCTCATATCTCAGCGTTGCCACTGCAGCAGAGAAACTACCTACACAGCTTCTGGGCAGTTTGGCCTGAGCTTGCCTCAGATGTAACATGTTTCTAACTATTCCTTAGGTTTCGGCTTGATGCAAGTTGGTTTGGCTGAGGTTTTGGGATAGCAGTAATTCTTGTGCACATTGAGAGTTCAGTCATCAGACAGCTTGGCACTGGCACCATCGGTTAGGAAATGGTCACACAGTGTCTAGCTCAAAGGAAAAAGGGAGATGAAAACGAGAATTTCTGGGGTTTTATTTAAATGGCTGGAGTTCGGGGTTTTTTGTTTTCATGATTTCAACATGAATGGTCAAGAACCATGATGGTTTTAATCAACACACCCAGAGATCAAACACGTAGCTGCAGTTTGCTAGAAATACTTAAAAGATTGATGATAAAAGTAGATTTCCTGCTTCATTTTGCCCACAATAGGATTATTTATAAGCATTATTATTCAAACAATATAGTAGAGAGACCTAGGGTTAAAAGTCAGCCACCTTCACATGACCTATTCACCTGCATTGCTGGGATCAACCCAGACATGCACTAGACAAGCTCCTAACTATGAGAATACTGACAGAAGGAATACTTCTAACTGGTCCCAGTTAAGGTGCAGTGGTCTGTTCTCAAGAGTGAAGAAGTTTCCTTACCAAAAGGACAGTGACTACTCTCATACTAGCAGGGCTCATGGTCTAGTAGAAGCTGCTGTTTAATGCAGGTGAATTCAGCTGTGTCAGGGCTCCTCGTTCTGAGAAGAGGATAAATTCATCATGAGAGCTGATCTGGTGAAAAGTTGCATTGAAAGGGAACATGAACGATGATCAGAAGGAGTATTGATCAGCTATTGACTCCAGAAGCCAATCACTGCCTTCAAGTGTAGAGTGATGGAAAGGGCAATTCAGGAGTTGGCTGGAGCCTAGGAAATAAGGAAGAGGTAAACAGCTTCAGAGACTATTCCACTTCTAGAGCTATGAAATCATTGCTAAATGAGGTATGGACAACAGAAACCGTGCAACATGCAACACCACTAATGGAACTTTAGAAAGGCTCCAGTTGCCTCAGCTGCTTGTTTGGATGGCCACCTTACCAGTTCTCTTTGCTCCAGCTAGTGCCTTCAGCCTCCATCACGTGGAAGGTGAATGCGTGGCGAGAAAATTGCGAGCTGTTCAGTTCACTCTTGTGGACAACTTCCCCATGGATCAGGATGAGTCCACCTGTCAGAAAGAAACATCTGCACTACTTGTTTTCCAAATGTGAGTGCCATCATTTAAAACCAAGAGAGTTCCAGTCAACATTTCCTTTTCTTGTCAAGCAGACTTGTGTGGGGGTTGTTTTTACCTTTCCTTATAGGCAGAGGTATGAACTGGCTGTCATCATAGGCTGGCTCTGACCCTACAAACTCCACACACGTTGAGGTACCCGGCGCTGTACGGACCATTCTCCGGGTAATTCCACCTGAAAATCCACAGAATAAGCAAGCACACACACACAAATTAAACCGCTAACTACATTCTGCACAGCAGAGAAATATTTTCTGTGGTTTCTTTTAATTAAGCAAAGATTTAGGATTTTCCAGCTGTGGCAGAAACTGATAAACAACAGCCTTTTGTTTGCCTTTCTGGCTCTTTCTGTCCATTGGTTGGTCTCAAAAGGTCTTTTCCAACCTAAATGCTTCTGTGATGGTTGCAACATATCCCTTTAGGAACACACATAGTCCTATACTTATGCAAAGGCAGCCTTTGGTCCCTTTCTCCTTTCTGCAAGAGCATATATTGCAATCAGAGTGCAGCTGGCTCCAGAATTTATGAGTGTCTTAAAATCTGAACAGCACTATGATTACACCCACTGAGTGAATGCTTAGGTGAGCAACAGTTTAAAGCTTATTAGTGTGCCCTAGAGCTAGTAAAAAACCAGAAAGCTGTGCTGGTTATCCAGCAGTGGTTACACACACAGAGCAACTGCCATCAGTCACAACAGCCATTACATGAGTGGGTGCTGATCTGGTTTTGTCTGTGTTTCCCTGGCACATTGACTTTCTTCGATGGTTTGGATGGTGTCTGAGTCATCCCTGTGGAGACTTGGAGGCTTTCCTTCTTTACTGTAATTCAGACAAAGACTGGACAGTCATGTGTGTGTGTGGAAGAGAATTTTTATTCCCCTTACATAGGACTGTAACAAAAATATCAGCCAGGGGAAAAAAAAAGATCTTTGTGAAGAGGATGCAACCTGGAAAAGAAACAGGTTTGTGAGTGGATGAGCGAAATGAGTGATTTCTCAGTGTATTCCTACTCTGGAAGGCAAAAGGAGGATCATTGTTCCTTGCAGCCCAGATCAGACTTGATGAACATTTTCAAGGCTACAGTCAAAAACTGTGGGAGGAACATCAATATGTGCCAGTGTCATGTTCCACGACAGGAAGAAAGGACCCAGTAGTTTAAAGACCTTCTTTACATTAAAAAGTCTTAAATCTCAGTGTCACAGCAAGGAAGACTCTGAATCTTGCAAGAGAAGCTTCTGAAATAATACTGAAAAGAAACTAAGGAGCAGTTTTAATAGGTCTCCCTTTAACAGATTCAGGAGTAAACAAAAACTCAGGAGGATTGTCCTTCCTTGCCCCAGTACCCTGGATTCTTTGTTTCTAGGCTAGATATCAACTTTAAACAGTGTCAGTCATGTGCACTACCTATTTTATTCTAAAAACACTCATGTTAGACTCATGTGATGGACTGGTGGCCAAGAGCCAAGTGAAGCAGTTAATAACCTGCTACAAAACGTGGGTGTAGATTTGCAATAGCAGAGAGGGAGATCCTTGTAGTCAATAAAGAACAGCAGTGTGCTTCTGCAGGCACTCCATGGTGCAGAGAACATAAGACAGTCGTGTTACCCTCCACCCTTAATCAAGATGAGGGAACATGTTTCACAGTAATCCCCAAACTATCATGACTCTTACTGGTGTGAGAGCCAGGAATGAACCACAAGCAGCCATTCTCCTGTGTGGCATCTTCCAGGGCAATCCAAAACCCCAGAACTCTGCCCAGAGGCTCTGTGTGCAGGAAGGTGGCATCCTGGTGTGGGGTCACTGCAACAACACACAGTTGTTAAGCTCTTTTAATGCCTCCTAGAAAGTCAGCAGGCTTGTTCTCCCAGACTTAACCTGACCCACCCTGCCCACCCATCTGTCATACACATTAAATCTTACATTAAAATACCACCTTTCAGCCTGCTGCAAGTGCAACAGTAGCTCTTTGTTCAAGCTGTGTATGATGTAGAAACATTTCTGGGAAACAAGGATGCTTCTCAATTTAAAAAAAAGGTTTGGAGCACAAGACTCACAGGCTTGAACTTCATTCTGAGCCTTTTTCCTGGTGATATTCCTGTCCTAAAGGAGTATTATCTGCAGCATGACATAGAGACAATACAAATCTCACCTTCACCACCAATGCCAGGTTGCTGCAAGGAAAGAAAGGTGATGTGTGAAGAGAAAAGCATCACAGCTTCCCACTTAAAAAGGTCTTAATTCTTGAGTGATGACTTGAATTACTGTACCTTGAAGATATACATGCTTTGCACAACTACTGGTCTCTCAAGGCCTAGTTTTCTTCCCAATTCCTGCAAGAAAACTTTCCAAGATTTATGTTGGCTGTTTTCTGCACACTGACAAGCGTTATTCTTTGAAGATATTTTCTTTATTGACAAACTTACTATCCTTGGGAGTCTAGGAAATTGAGATTAACTACTCCATGGTTTATGGGTTTGCCCCTAGACCATTCTGGGAAACAGGAATAGCTCACCTGCACCTTGGAGGAGTGTGTAACTTGCTTGAAGACAGGATCATAAGCATGTAAAGCTAAGGGGAAAGAAAAGGCTCAGACTGAAGATTTAATAAACAGAAGGAAATTTGGCAGCTCTCAATGATAAGCTGTAGAGACAACAGCCAAGCAGATCACTTTCATCCCTCCCAAGAGTGGATATATGTGGCTCATCGTGCCCAAGGTGATACAACACTTGTAGATTTGCACAATCTTCTTTAGAGACCAAAAATATCATCACTCACAGGCCAGAAACTGCAGCTACATAAAAAACTGTGTATGACAGAATGGACAAGAATTGGCTATTATCTAAGTATTAAGCTATACAAGTGAAAACAAACACTGAACATGACCTGAGCCACATGGGTAAATTCACCCTTTTAAAACCTACTTCTTAAGACCTACCAAAACATTAATTACTGCAAAACTGAGCTGGAGCATATCTTTGGTGCCCTTCAGAGAGGGCCACAGCCTGCAGGTCAGAGCTGTTAGCACACAGACATCTGCTACTTTCCAGTTCTGACCAAACCATAGAGCAAAGATTTAGAATCATGCCTCCCTCTCATTGTGGTCAAATTTGCTATGAGGACAGACAACCAGGTTCAGCAGGGGCTGCTCCTGAGCAAGGGATGAAGCAAGACTTTGACCAAAAGGAGTAATTACAAAAAAAAATTAAGCCTAGAGAAGCATTTTGAATGGTGAAGTTGCTGAGTCAGCAGGCATTGCCTGTCACTTTCATTTCCCCCAGGGAAAAGCTGAAGTACAACAATGGCAGAGGGGCTGGGGGCGGGGGAGTAGAAAGTGTTTTTCTGAGAAAAATCAGAGAACCAAGAACTTTCAATACTGGATTTCCAGATTTAGTGAAGTTTAATGTGACCACAGTTCATGTGTTTGGAGATGCAGTGAATCATGCTCTCATTTTCTATGTGTCTTCTTGTGCAATGCAAGTTCAGCAGCTTGGAGAGAGTAGGTCAAACCAAAACCAGGACAGGGAAAGAAAAGATGCTGGTGACACCAAAACTGAGTGGAGAGCTTTGGCATTGGTGACCCATCACAGGACACTGGTACCCTGCACAGGACACAGAAGACAGAGTCTGATCTGTACTGGTGTTAAAGCAGTGTCTTACATAAAAG
This sequence comes from Urocolius indicus, assembly GCA_013401255.1. Lineage (NCBI taxonomy): Eukaryota > Metazoa > Chordata > Aves > Coliiformes > Coliidae > Urocolius > Urocolius indicus. The sequence goes on along the minus strand of WBNH01008454.1, from coordinate 198,910 downwards.
AAACAAAGGGCTGAAGTCCAATCTTTTACATGCCAGTGACTCTGTGCTATGCATAGCTGAACAACCTCCTAGAAGGGTTTTCTTTTGCAAAGGATCAGAACATAACAGTCCTTTGACAGCAGAGAATGAGAGGCAGCACAGACAGAACTGCAGAGACTGACAGAGTGACGTGGGGAAAAGCAGACTGGAGTGTAGAAAGGAAGCTGAAGAATTCAATGCAGAAACCCGGAGTAAAACAGCTCTGGGCTGCAAAGACAGGAGCTGCATGGCCACCATGGCAAGAGGAGGTGAGGTCTGTGATCACAGTCATTCCCAGGAGGCAAAGCACCAGAAGAGGGAAGAAATCACTGCTCTGCTCAGAAAGGGTTCAACTCAGATGGGCAAGGTTATCTGTAATGAGCAAGTCTGGAGAAATCCTCATGTCTCAAAACCACATCCCTTCTGTCCACCCCTCTCAAAATCCCATCCTTTAAAACATACCATGGCCAATCTTGCTGATTGATTTCTCCTTTGGAATTAGGAAGTTACCTGTGAAACAAAAGCAGAATTTAACTTTGTTTACCAAGCAGAAATCATGCCTAGAGCTGGAAACTGGCCCTGACCACCCCCTCACCCACCCTTAGCCTTCTCCTGTTCCCTCCCTGTGGCAAACTCCAGCCAGGGCTTACCTCTCTCATCCAAAACACCTTTCTCAAAGAAGAATCTAATCTTGTCTCCACTGGTTAGGAAATAATCCGAGCTACCCTGCCAGGGATAAGAGCCCAGTAAAGATGGTATCTTTTTAAAAACATAAGTAAACCTTCAGTCAAAGTGTTAAATACTCACCTGCATCTTTTTCCCATCAAGCCGCAGCATAAACAGAACGCAGTCAATAGAAACCACTCAAAAAGGCTGTCCACAATGCTAAATGTCTTTGCATTGATTAGGACTTTACAGGAACTTCTCACATAGAGGCTACTCTTGCTTTTCTTTTGCTGGTTGCATTGAAAAATAATCTGTTTGCTGTCTGTAGAACACACACCAAGTGATCTGAGAGAGGAGCAATAGTTGTGGCTGAAAGCACAGCAGAGCCACAAACATCCTCCCCCCCTTCACCCTCTGGTAAGAGCACAACTCAACATTTGTAGAAGGCTGAAGAGCAAACACCTCTTGGTGATATGCTCAGTTAGAAGTAAGAGTCAGATTCTCTCAGCACGAATCCCTGGCAGCTACTTGCCTTTTCCCTTTCACCTTCAAGCACTCCTCCAGGGACAGCACTGCTCTTGGTACCTGTGCCTGGAGCTGCTCCTCTTCCTTGGTGGAGAACTCCGTGCGACAGTGTGGTGGCACTTCCATCTCTGCTATGATCCTCTGAATCTGACTCCTCATTCTGTCACACTCCTCTGCAGTGAAAAAGTCTTCAAGGACAAGGAAGCCATCCTCACGGAACTGGAAGAGATGGGGTGAATGCTCTCCTCCAGAGTCCTCACGGGAAGCAGCAGAAAGCAAGAGAAAGCAGTTCTGGCCCTTGGCTGTGCCCCAGCTCAGTGTGAAAAGCACCCCAAGTTCAGCTCTGCAGCTGGACAACCTACTCTTAACATTTCGGGGGGGAGGGGGTGTCTATTGTAAAAAAGACAGTTCACTAACAGGCTCAGATTCTATTCAGATAAGAACAACTTATCTCAACTTCTCAGTCCACAAAGCAAAGCAAATACCATGGCTAGAGCCTTTGTGATATTTGTGATATCTGGTTTAAGGATATCTTGTCTAAAATGTGCAACCACCAACTATTAACTTACAAAGCCTGGTAACACAGAGCAGCTATACCTGTATGCCAAGTAAGAATGGAGTTCCTTTACAAGCTGGATAGCGGTGTTTTCTCTAAGGGAAAAATCCCAGGGTGATTTCTTACAGTTGACTACACAATCCCTTAACAAAATAAGTGAACTCTGTTGGCACTACAGCTTCTTTATATAGAATACCCTGGAGATTATCCTTTGCCAGGCAGATTTTGCCTTCATGGGTGAGAGCTGAGCAGCAGAGACAGAAGGGCACAAGAGAAATGCCTCCAAGAGCTTTGTGGGACAAGTTGCCCCCTGGAACAGTTTGTAGCCACAACAGGATCTTCCCACTCTCAAAATGAAAATAATACCAGTAGCTGAGAAGAATATAAAGTGTTTGTAAAGCAGATGTTTGCTGGACCTCAGTTAACCAACAGTGACTGTATCTCACAAGTAGTGTTACCCACTTGCACTGCAGACACTCTCCTTCCCCGGGGTGCAGTTCCTTACCTTTTGGATCTGCTGCTGGCTTACAAACGCCATCAGAAGCTTCCAGGATCCCCCCAGCAACACCTCGATGCCTCCCAGGCTCTGCAGAGCTCATTCCCCGCCTCTTCACGTGATCCTCTTCCCAGCATGCGATAACAGCCAGCACTGGGCAGTCAGGATGTTGCGCAGCCAGAGCTGCCTTGTCAGGGATTTTGTCCTCACCTCTGGCCGTTTGTTCCTGGTGGGGACATTAAGGGCTGTAGAGGTTTTTTCTTTGGCTCTCAGTGCTAACATAAAGTGCACAAAAAGCGTTGTGCTCAAATGTGATCATAAACTTGATTCACTTCTCTCTGAGGAGGAATTGGTCTTTTAATTAATAAGCTAGATTAAAAATAATAGAGCAGTCAAGCTGGCAAACACAGTTGCAAAATATGGGAAGTAAAATAAGAATCAAGCGGGATGAAAAGGTCTGGAAGTTTTTTAAACAAATTTAAAGTGGCAATTCAGTCTCCTACAGAGCCTTTTTTGCTGAGTCAGTAAGTCCTGCTGGCACTTTGGCACCTGAAAGGGGCTCCAGCGACCCAGTCTAACAATGTTAGACTACAAGGTATTAAAACTAAAGAGCTTTCACTGAGGGTTCTGTGAAATCCACAGAGAACAACTCTGTTCTTTTCATTCACAGCTGCTCTTTGGTGATACACATCTTCCCTTGCTCAGTTCGCTCTCCTACAGCTCAAAATGTCCATGTAAACAGATAAACCCAAAGCCACAGTTCAAACTAGAGAGAGAAAACGTAGAAACAAGATCTAAAATCAGGAGAGAGTGACGAACAGACACCAGCCCAGCAGCAGTGCTCCTTGCCAACACATCCTCCCATCACACACCAGTCCCTGGGGAAGGTTTCCCTCTCTCTAGAGGGCAAAAAAACCCCAGAAGTGTTTGGCTCTTCCAGGAAACACTGAAAATATCCTTTCAGCAGCACTGCACAAACAAATAACAGCATGAGGGTGGTTTTGTGCAGCCAAAAGAAAACCTAACGAGAGGAAGGACTGCAAAATGCTTATGGGAAGGTGTTTCCTTCCAAATATATCTGCCAAAAAAAGCCATCTTTGGGGAAAAAATAGTTCTCTGTTCCACAAGAGGATCAACTCTGGATCAAAATCCCTTCCTGCCTTGTTCATGGCTTTTTTTCCTTTTTATTTACTTTTGTTAATTAATAGATAATTCTGTGTTTGCACTGGAAGACATCTCTTTTTGAGCATTTACAGCTAGTTTTCTTCTCTGCACACAAGAAGCTGGGAATTTGGTAGTTCTAAAAAGCTACATTTTGCCAGATGTGAAACCACTGGGCTCTAAAGGTGGAGGGGAAACAATCAGCTTCCACTGCTGCAAAACAATGAAAATAATCAAGGAGAATAATCAACAAAGAAAATAATCCTCCTCCATGTTACCAGGCTCCCACCAACTGATAGAGCTGAAACATTATTAAGGAAGATGTGTAACCAGTGGCAGAATCCTGCTGGAGCTATTGCCTGTAAGTGGGTCTCATTGGGATCCCCTTCACCCCTCACTAGGAGGCAGCAACCCCGGAGGAACAAGCCACTACACACTCCTGGGCCACTCCTCAGGCCCTCTTTGTCGTTTGTAATGTCAGGTATTTCTCATTCCCAGCTCTATTCGTTTCTCCCAGTCATGTAGCACGTCATTGTCTCTTCTCCACTCCCCTCCTTACGCACACATGGTGACTGCAGGAGCTGGTTTAGTTTATAGGCATGACAGCAAACCACAGCTTTCCTGTTCTAGGGATTGTTTGGGGCAATAAACAGCAGATTGCAGCACACAACACAACAATTCCCAGAAGATAATTGATTGCACAAACCAGGAGATGCAACCATTCCTCAGTGGCTGTCCTCCAGTTCTTTGCCACTCCAGACACGCTCCTGTTTTGAGGCTTGGAAACACCTTTTCAGCAAAAGGAAAAACCACTTCTACCACATAATGCCAAAAAAGGTCAAGGAGAAGGATGTCATCTTTGTAAATACCTTCTCTTTCACTAGGTTTAATTAAGGAAGGTAGAAAGTACTTGGACAAAACTGGGAAATGACCCTGTTTTCCTTCCCTTCCTCCCCCTCCAAGAGCTCTTTTGCAAACAAACAACATTTTCTCCTGCCAGCTCCACAAGAAAACTGCACTTCTGTCAGACTCCATTGGAGGCTGCCAAAGCCCATCCCATGCCTGCATGAGAGGTACAGGAGCAGTGACAGCTGGATCAGGGACAACCCTGCAGCAGACAAAGCACGAGTGTTTCAAATGCCTTCTTGACTGGCATGATTATCCTAATTTCCTCCTCAATAAGAGTTCCCATTGAAACCCTGGGGAGCCAAGCCAGCTTGTTGCTGCTCCACAGCAAGTTTAAGCAGCTCAGCACTCTCACCAAAATTGCAGCTGTTGGAGCTGCCAGGGTTATTAGGTAAGCAAAAATTTCAGCTAGATCTCTTATCACCTCTCCTGAAGTCTTCAATATGAGCAGTAAGAAGTGACACAATATTTAATGAGAAACAAGGAGCACGGGAACATTAATGAGTATTTAAACACCCTGTTAATATTTAAAGTGGCACAGATACTTGAATATCTTGGTTTTCCCTGTGTTGAGTCTTTTCTTTCCAGTTATTAGAAGCCTCAAAACCAGTAATTTTCCATCCAGAGAGTTCTCATTGTCATCAATGGGTAAAGCCAACATGGTTACTGTCTTCAAAAATCAATAAAGTAAAAGCTTACGGTGCAGTAGGGCCAGAGGATTTTATTGGAATAAAACCAATACAGTTCCAGCTGCCTCTACTTAATCTTTACTCAGTGAGATATACAGAAAACTTGGAATTATCATGATTAAAGGTCTTTCCAAGAAAGAGCCATTCTTTACCCTCAGACTCTTTCCCCACCACTGTATTAAAGCCCTGCAGGAAACCAGCAAGCAACAGTTTTCCTTTGACGGTACCTTTGGTGCCTTCCTTTTGCTCAGCTAGTCAAAGAGCTGGAAAATCCTTGCCAAAAGGAGCTGCAGTCCAAGTGTGCCTTAGATGACAAGGACCATTTTGTCCTCTCCATTGTCAGGTCAGTCCTGCCATGTATTTCTTTAAAACTCAGTGCCAACAAGCAGCATCACAACTACCTTCCACCTCTTTCACAGCCTGCTCACATTTTCTGTCACTGAAGTGGAGCCAACGTCACCGTAGTCAAGTAGTCTGGGATAAAAGAAGCCTGGGAAGGCAAAACACAAGATAAATACCTTTCTGTCTAAGAAGTGAGCTGCACAGACTTAAAACTGCTTCCGAAAGTGACAGGTTGAATCTCTGTAACTCATCATGAACGTGCTCAGGGCTGAAGGACATTGCCAGCATTTTCAGTTGAAAAAATAGGCAGCCAGCTAGGAAACACAAATCATTTGTTACCAGTAGTTGTCTATTCTATGGCAACAGGCAGTTTTCTCCCTTCACTTCCCTTCCTATCCCTTTCCTAGGGAAGGGGAGTGCAATATGCACTTTGAAAACTCAAACTGATTACTGCCTACATACACAACAATCCCCCCAGTCTCAGATCTGGCAACAGAACCCATTTCAGCCATTTGTTAAAAGTGATGGTGGAACATGGAAGGCAGTCCAGGCTTGCCCCTGAGCAAGACTTCTTTCATTGTACATCTACTTTCTGCATATTCATAAAGGAATGTCATAACCCACAAGATTCCTGTGAGGAGTTAAAAAACCAAAACACAATAATCCTACACAATAGCTGCAATTATTACCATCTGTCTCCTGAAAAAGCAAGATCCTGAAGGGCTGAGTGCCTTTGCATATAGAAAACTTAAAAGAAAGCAAGACATGAAAGGAAAATGCAAATGAAAAGTTAAAACTTTTATTTTGTTGAAGTTACATGTCTTTCAGAGGAAACAATAGCAGCCTTCAGTGCCTAAGGTGGAAGCACTGCTGATCAGTTGCACAAACAGTCCCACATACAAAGTGAGTATCATGATTCTGAAATGTTACATCAAGTTGCAGGTCTCAGATGCCAAACCACAACCCTGCTCGTGCATTTACAGACTGGGAGTGAACAATGTTTAAGCCATGAGTAGTGTCTTAAACAATTGTCAGCTGTATAAGATGACTCAGGCTCATTAGCCCCCTTCTCATTAAGCATCCTCATGAGAAAATTCCCCCATTGTTCAATAAAATTCCTTTAAAGGAGACTGAGAGGGAGGAAGGGAAGGGCAACTCCAGAAATCCTGAATTAAGCCTTTCTTCATGTGAATTCACACAAAGTTCACCTTTGCTATTGGGGTCCAGCAATTCAAGCACAGCTTCTGTCAAAAAGGGATTTTGGAGATGAAATCTTTGGAGGATTTCACACTGCCAAAGCAGTTGAATATTAACCTATCCCTGCAGCTGGAGGGACAGAGGAAGAAGAATCCAAGTCAAACACCTTTGTCCAGTTCTGCTTCGTGCACTGTTAGGATGCAGGTAGGACAGACAACTTTTTGGCATGTTACAGGATCTGCTGTGGCCAAACAGTGCAGAGGGGAAAACTCCTCTTAAAATGCAATGAGGAAAAAAAAAACCAGAGTGAAGCTTAAGCAATAGTTTTAACTATTTTCACACAGCCTTACCTCAGGTAACATTTCAGCATAGATGACTACTGTTTACAGTATGACAGTGTTGTTTGTCAGTGAGAAGTCATCCCAAAGCTAACAAATCTCTCCATGGCTGAAAGAAGAAAGTCACAAGGAACAGACAGCTTCAGGCAGAGACTAGGACACACACCCTTGAAGGAGCAAGTGCCTCTGTGGAGAAGTTACACTGAGGGGTCTCTAGAGAAGGCACAGCTATTACTGAGAAAAAAAAAACTACCTTTCCCCTCAAGGACTAAAAGAAAACAATCCACAGAATTCAGACCATGAGAGTCCCTTCCAGAGCAGAAACAAAGGTAAGGAAAGGAAACGATGCCACAGATGTTGAATCAGTATTTGAACACTTAATCCTCTGTACAGGATGTGTTATTGTTCTCAGAATTCCTAGAGTCATGTTAGAGAAGAGAGGGGGAAAAAAAAAGAAGAGGGTCTCAGTGTGGTTCAGCAACAGAAAGCCACTTAATACTATTTATGGTAATGAACAGCAAGAGTTTTAATTAAAGCGAAGTGAGCTAAATGGTGTGTATAAATGGCAATAAGAACAAGTTTAAATGAGGTAGGATATTATCAGGAAGTTCCAAAGAACACCACATGATGCAAGATACCTGTAACAGCTATTTAACCATTCAGACTGGCAGAGCAAATTAATTCCAGCTGCTGATTTAACTGAGGAGCCAATAATAAAATCAGAGAGCAATCTTAAACAAAGAACAACTTCAGCTAACGTTCCAGTGCATAGTTTCAGAGATATACCAAGATTTAACACATCTCATAGGTTTGGTATTCTTTGCCTTTCAGCTGGTTCAAAATAATTGGTTGCAACTTCATACTTTTGGGGGGTATTTAGCGGGAAAAGTACAATTCCATTTTACTAACCTTTGGTCCTAACACAGGATGAACGTGCATCTACTCCAAGAATTCTTTCAGCTCAGAAGTGGCAGTGAGCAAGTGGGTTTGATTCAGGTTCCTGTATGGTTTAGCAGCTAATAAATAATTTGCTTTGCTACACCTAGAGTGCTTTGAAAAGCCTTGTCAGGAGAACAAGGTACAAACTGCTGATTGTCCACTTAAGTTGAACTTTTTTTTGAAGACACAGATCGGTGTTAGAAATAAAACCCCTTCACTTCAGTTTGACAGAAACTTAAAGGAAAAAACACAATATGTACAGATTGAATACTTGCAAATGAGGAAAGATTGTTGTAAATTCATCCCTCAGACTAAGCAATCCAGACAAGTATGGGAAGGAGATGACTCACTGCTGTGGGTTGAGTTTTGCAGCAGTCCTGAGCAGTAAACACATTCAGGACCTCATGGTTTAGACCCTATCCTTAAACTTTTAAAGCTTCTTCCATCTCATCATACAAGCTGATACTCTGGAATCAGTTATCTATTTGAAGGAAGACCAAGAAGCACATTATCAGGAGTAAATAATACATATTGCTGTTTTCCAGAGTGGCAATGTATTTGTGCCACCTGTGTTTCTGGTACAAGGTACCAGACCAATTATCCCAATTTTGCCACACAGGGAGTTCTCAAGCTTTAGCAGCCACGACCAGAAAAGCTGAGCCTGGAATACTGTAAGAGCAGCAAAAAGCTAGTGTTTTCATGCATGATCAATACTGGCCTGTCTTACAAGTGATCTGTTAAGACCTCAGGCACAGGGCAGTTTCTACTCAGCAAGCAGCAGGAGTATAGCTCTGATATTTCATCAGAAGCTAGAAAGAGTTTCTCACTTCTAGCAGAATAATCTATTGCCCACTTATCCCATGGACTCAGCACTGAGATACACAACAGTCCAGGAGGCTTGCAAGCTTCTAGGAGCACTGCAGCATAGTTTCAAGAGCTGCTTATAGAAGTTTCTAGGCTAGCTGTGTAAAATATAGTTTGTATAACTAAGACCACAACTGGAGTCAAGAGTCAAAGTGCTCATCACTGACCTAAACATACAGAAGAAATCTTTGCTCCTGTAAGCTAGGTGAAAATCCTGTGAGGTGCTTTGCCCTTTCAGCCCTGCCTAGTGTTATAAACCAATTACTCAGTGGACTTGAATACGAAACAGAGTCCAAGCCTCTATTGAGAAGCCATTACTCTCCAATACTATCTTTTGGCACAGAGTAAGGGAGGGGAAGAAAAGTTCCTTTCACCATTCAGGCAGCCCACACACCCACCACAAGGAACTGACTGGAAAAAAGCATTACTGTAGCTAAGACTGAAGCCATTCCTGCTTTACTTCAGAAGCATTAAGCCCACCTAGCAGTTTGTCCTCTCTGTTGATCCAAAATGCTCACACAAATAGAACAAGTAACTGTCCAATGAGCATCAGCATCGATACCTCCCCATCCTTTCAGCAGCTGCCCCAACTCTAACACAACCCCAAGACACTAGCCCTGTTAGAAACAAGAGGAGCTTTGCAGTACCTTGCTTCCCAGATAAAGAGATTTTATAATATTATTCCCTGGACTGTTTAAACTTTTCCTAATGAATGGACTAAGGGAGGCAGGATTTACATCTTTCTTAAAAGCATTTTTATCAACAGATCTCCTGGATTTTAATGTAGCTTTATTTAAGCATCTGAACATCAACAAATCCAGAGCCCAGTTAACATTGTTCATGGTTTCAGCATTTTTAGTATATATATTTCATATCTTACATCTGATGAAGAAAGCCAGTGTGCCTTATTGCCCCAACAGCCAAGGGATCACCACAATTTGCTAAGCCAGAGCACTCACTGGCAGCTTGTCAGGAACCACTTGGGAGAAGGCTGCAGCTTCCCCCTCTGTACATATGAGAGGCCTCCAAATTCTTCGTGCCTCTGCTTGCAGCACTCCACCATGGAGCCAACCTGTTGAGCTGATGCAGAGTATTACAACCAGCACCTGCAAAAGTTCATGAGCCTCCTCTTCCTTCTAATGGAAAAAGAGCAGACTTGGAGTGTATTGCAGGCACACCTTAACCACTCCACCTCAAGGACATGATTATCAGTAGCTATTACAAGTTGTCTGCCTCTGCCAGTGCAGAAGGTTGGGTTTTTTTGTCAAAAAAATACCAAACAGGTCAGACTTGTTTCAATACAGACTGCTCTGTCCCAGTGATTTAGAGCTCAGTCCACAGAGGATTCTCATACCACTCCTTAACACTGAGGGAATGAAAAGGGGGGGGAAAAAATAGGACAGTTTTCTTCTCCAGCACCAGGTTCAATCAGTATTAGCCTCTTAGGTCAAGAGATGCAACAAGAACTGACAGCTGTTAAAGTGAGGACAACAGAAAATAATCAAGCAGCTCTGTAGACTGTTCATGAAAAACACTGGCAAAACAGCCAACAACTTACTGGGGCAGAGGGAAAGCAAGAGATGCAGAGGAAACTTGAGTGTTCCTCTTTACTAATACCATCCACCCAGGAGAGACCTCAACACACTGGCCAGCTGCATGTTCATATTTGATATGTGACAAAATATCAGCAATTTTAAAGTAGCTCAAAAACTTTAAAAGCCAGATCCTGAAGCAACTCAGTGCCTCTGGAAGAGTGGATTAAGACTGTTCCACTGCTTTTTATCCACATCTTTTCCCACTTGCATAATAGCCATCCATTTCAGAACAGGGTAAAGCTGTGGAATTGTCAGTTAGTGCATCCAGCACATCAGCTGGAGAAGGATGCTACGTGGTCTACTCATCAGCACAAGTGACTTGAAACTTAAAATAGTGCAATCTTAAGAGCAGATAGAGTTTGGAGGGTTTGGTTCCTTCCCCAGCAGCAGAGGAGAAGGTGGGGAGTGCAAAGGGGAAAGAAATCAGTTTTAAAACAACAAGTTTCTGCATTTCAGATGACGTCTGAGATAAGTTTATTCCCCTAAAACCTAATGCCAGCACATAGATAAAAATTAGCTGTCTGTAGCCTATCCCACCCCACTCTGGGGCCTCACTGATTGAATCTCCAAGTCACTGGGGAACAGTACCAAGTGTCACAGAGACAGAGATTCAAGAGGTTTCCTAGTCTCTTGATCTTTGCTTGCAGGACACAGGACACTCTCAGTCCCTGACATGTATAATCCCCATTTGGAGCAATGATGGAATCCCAACATTTCCTTTTCTCCTCCAAGATCATTCTTCTCACCAGCATCTACCTCACACCACTTCCTGTCCAGAACAGCAACACCTCTTACTCCCACTGGCTCTTGCTCAGAGGCCGACTAATCTCTTGATTCTCATCCTGGTCCCAAGCTTGCTCTATCCTGCATCTGAGGCAGGAAGCTGCCTCAGACAGAGTGATGTTTGTTCAGGGACTCCTTGGCTAGTCTGGTCATGATTGGAGGGGAGAAAGGGGAGGCTCTGGGGAAAAGGGGACTGGAATGGCCTTTTGTTTCCTTCTAGTTGGTCAGAGGCTTTTTCCCTTTTTTCCCCAGGGGTTCAAGCTTGCTCTTTGTCTGCCCTCCACAGCCTCTCTTTGACTTCCAAGGGCAGTGTGTTGAAGAGGTCCTCCTCCACCACGAGCCCGCTCCGTTTCAGCAGAGGACACTCTCCCAGCTCCACGGGCAGACACTCCAGGCGGTTCCCTCGCAGCTCTATCTGTGACAGATTTGTCAGCTCTCCAACCCGGGATGGGAGGGACTGCAGCACATTGTTTCCCAGGTGCAAGGTTCTCAGCTTCCTGCACTGGAACAGCTCTGGTGGGAGACTCTCAATCTGAAAGAAAACCACCTCAAATCAGTCACAGGCAAAGTCACCACCACACACACAGACACATAAAGAGACCAAGAAGCCTACACAATGCTTCAAGGTTTACAGAGCACTTGTTTCCACTTCTCCCTTGAGTGAGCTCCTCCTTTCTGCTATAAGGATTGTTCCCAAAGTAAAAGTCGCTACACCATAATTGTATGGATTCATCTTTTAGGCACTGCATTAGTTATAAGAGATTACCAATGATGGTGGCTAAAGCAGAAGACATCATCAAGGACAGGACTAGAAGACCAGAAATGTGCTCACAGATGGCATACACTGTTCTTGTGCTCCTGTGATTATTAGCTTCTTTCCATCACAAACCCTTTATACCGTTATTGGCTCATAGCTCCTTTGTTTTAGGTAGCTTTTGCACAACTGGTATTATACTGAACGCCATAAAGACTCCTAGTTCTGCTGGAATAAGAGCAGAGGCTACCCAGATAGTCTCCTGTATAGAGACCCTAAGAACTGGGACTATACTTCCATCACTTCTGCATTCAGTACTCTCCTCTTAATTCCAAACCTCATCTTAGAGGATATTATTTGCCTTCAAATGCACCTGTGTCCTTTTTCAAACTGCAATTATGCATGAAATTATTCATGGCTAAATTAGACTGTGATCAGTTATGAATGAGTCAGAGTCCAAGGAAAAGACAAGACCAGACTAATTAAAGAGTTCAATTCTGTCATTGGTACTGGTTCTGTCAAGTGTTTTACAAACACCAACATGCAATCAAGTGATCAGAGACTCTTGAAAATCATAGTGTTATCTAAGGAACAAGTACTGGTTTAGGAAGAAAGCAATGTGTTATAACACAGCCTGCTTCCCAGAATGGTACTTTAGTACCAGCCAGCTCCAGAAGTCTCTGTTTGCTAAGGCTTCTGAGCTAGGAAAGGACATTTAAGAATTCCTGGCCTTGGCAAATGCCAGCCTACCATTCCTTTCCTTTCTTGATGACACTATTTACTCTAAGTAATCAGGCTGTTTGAGCCTCAGAGCAATGTGGTGTCATCCAAGCATCTGCAGAGGATCCAAACAACTCAGCTGTTCCACTGGATCCTCATCACCTTTCGCTTCAGAACACATTGGGGCAAGGCTCCTCCAGCCTTCCTAGGGTGTTTTTCAGAGAGAAATGGGTGCTGCCACACCATGCTGCAGAAAATGGAACTGCCTCCACTCCAAGACTGCAGAGGATCCACGGCAGATTAACCCTCAGAAAGCTGTGCTAGGAAAGTTGCCAGAAGACAAATGGTACAGAACTATCCAAGTTCTGAACCGTCTCTTAACTCCCTCCTCTTCACTTAATGCTATCCTGAGAAACTGCCCACGTCAGCCTCATTTATCCCAAGAAAATATTTGGGGTTTTAAAGCAATAGGAAATGATGTGTGTGTACCATGAGGTTTAACAGAGCTTAAGGCACTCAGGCAAACAGAAGAAAAGCCAAACTACACTACAGCTGCACCGTCTGCCTCCCACAGGCAATCCAACAGTGTTCAGTTACAAATACTTCTTGCCAATAGCAGCAAGGATCTTGACACATGAACTAGGACTGCTCCAGGACAACCCTACTGCATATTCCCAGAAGAACCCAAAAGCCACTAATTAGATTTGTCTGCAATTTGTAGTCATGTTAGAGCCTTCTGCAACTTCAGGTGGTAATAAACTCCAAGAGAAAAAAGAGCCTCCTGGGAGTTTGCAGAGAATGAATGAAAATTCAACAAGCCATTCAGCTCAGCACATCAGTCTGTGCAGTCACACAGGTGTTTGACACACATAGCAAGTGAAGGCTCCTTAATCTCAAACACAAGAACCAAGATTCTAGAAAAAAAAAAAGATGGGTATAGTTTTCTATAAGCAAATAAACACCCTCCAACCTAAGCCAGGAACAGGCAGCACAGCACATGGGGTCATCCCTTCTAACCTGCCCTGTGCTTACACAGATTTAGCCAGTTGAGGCTTAAACTTAACCAAACTGAGATTACAAAGGACATCATTCTAAGGCATAGCAAGGTACTTCTCTCTGAAAGTCAAGGAACTGCTACAGTTAACACTTGCACATCTGACTGCCAACTGATAAACCTAGTTTAGTTCACTCTCCTCAGTCAGGACACTGCAGAAGGCTGCTTCACCCTCTCTAAAGTCACCTTTGTGGCACAACACCGTGCATTTTAAAAGGGAGAGCTGAAGAACATTGTTCATAAGTCTGTCCATATCCAGCTTCTCATGAAAAAAATGCATATTTACAAGACCAAACAACGAAGCATACCCTGGAAATGCAAAGTACCATAAGCTACACACCTACATGCCCCAGGAGGCTGCTGCCATAGTCTATGTACATGTCTGAATTACACAGATTTAAGGACATAGTTCCAGAGTGAGACTACACTTTCTCGTATCTCCATTTTAAGCACAGAACTGATGCCAATCTAGTGCCTACAAGCTTCTAAGTGCAGAGAAACATCAGCTTCCACTTGCCACTTAGTAGCAGTTTCAACGTTAAGAGAATCAATGCTACAGAACGAGACATGTAAAGGCTTGCCCCTGGAGTTACTTGCTGTATTTTGCCTTAGACAAACCCCTCAGAAAAACAAAGGCTTGATAATTTCAATAAGACAGCAGTGCCAGGAGTATTTCACTAACCACTGTAGCACATTTCATCACAAAGGTAACAGATGTGCCAAGGTTATCTCAGTCACAAAAGGACTCTCAGCTCCTTGCTGACTTACCCTGTTGGCTGTCACAGCTAGGTTCTGCAGGTTTTGCAGAAGCCCAACATCTGGTGGTATGGAAGTCAGGTTGTTGTGGCTGAGATCCAAATAGCGAAGTTTCCGGCAATAGAAGAGCTGGGTCGGGATCTTTTCTATCTTGTTACGGTTCAGGTAGAGGCGCTCTAAATTGGTTAAGTTGCCTATTTGCATGGGGATGTAGGCAATGTGGTTGTACCACAATTTAAGGCAAGTGAGACGATGTAAGTGCTGGAAGCTGATGATTTCCTCAATGGTCTTTAGGTTATTGTCCTTCAGGTCTATCTCCTGCAGATTGTGGAGGCTAAAGATGGAGTGAGGGATGCGTTCCAAGTCACAACGGATCAGCTCGAGCTCTGTCAAGTTGACCATTTTCTTAAGGCTGTTGAGAACAATGAGCTTGGTGCCCTCATTGTTGATGGAAAGCTTCTGCAGATGCACACCAACATCTGTCACCACCTGTGGCAGCTTGGTGAGGTTACTCTTCAACCTCAACACCTTCAGCCTCTTCAGTTCCCTCAATCCATCTATCACAATGTAGCGGTTGTTTTCGGCACTCAAATTCCCTGTGAGATGAAGCTCCTCTAGTGTCTTCAGGCTATAGATCCAAAGAGGAATCTCCTTGATGTCTGTGAACTTGATGTGGAGAGATTTCAAGTTCTCCCTCAAGAAGGCAAGGGCTGGAGCCTCAATTTTGGCAGCTGTGTGGTAGAGCCACAGTTCCTTAAGGCTGGTGAGCTGAGCAATGCTTGGGGGAATAGTGACATCGGGGATAAGCTCCAGCTTCAAGACCTCCAGTTCAATGAGGTCAAAGACAGTGTCAGGAATGCCACTCAACATGAAAAGATGCAACTCCAGCTTATCCTGAGAGTTCTTTGTGATCCTCTGGCGCAGCTTCTCCAAAGTCCACTCATTGTTGAGGTTCAGCTGCCTCAGTTTGTTCTCACTCACCTCCGACAGAAAGACAGCAAAGCGTTTAGAGTAGAGGGGGTCATACTGATCGATCAGATGGAGCATAAAAGCAAAGTCATTTTTCACATCAGGGATGTCACTGTAACTGCTCTCCTCCCGGATGGACTCAAAGGAGTATTTCTTGAGGGATCGCCTCAGCATCCACCACAGAGTGTACATGCAGATCAAGCCATAGAAGATCACCAAACTGATATAGAAGGAGGCCAAGATTTTGAAGAGAGTGGCCAAAGGATGAGCACAGCGGTACATCCTGTAGCCAGTCAAGCTCTCAATGTCCACTTTACAGTCAACGTCAAACTTGATGTTGTTGACATAGTAAACAGTATAGCAGATGATCAGAATGAACTTGATCACTTTGATGATGGTCTGTCGCATGTACAGGCGATAAACTATATCTCCCTCTTCCACGTGAGTGCGGAATTTCTTCACCTTCTCAAAGAGTGCTTTGGCTTGCTCCCCTTCCTTTTTGTCCAAGACACCAGTCTCAGACCGGTCCACAATCCCTTGCTCAATTCGAGACTTTGTTCTCTGCAGCATGGGAACAGTGGCTTCCACATCCTCACTGACTGTGGAGGATTTCTTGTCCATGGAGCCATTCATTTTCCCAAATGCTGGCTTGGTATCACTCTCTTCCACCACTGTCTCAGATAATGCCCTCGTCGTCCACGGAGAGTCAAAACACTTCAGCAAAATAGACACAAAATGCTCCAGCTTGGAGCTGGTCCTTGGGAATTTGAACCAGAAGTTGCTACAAGCCAGGAAGATGAGAGTATGTAGCAGCACCAGGTAAGGAAAATACTTGGCAAACCAGTGAAGACGGTTCTCGTAACACACCGCATCCACGTAGTTGTACTGGTGCCGGTCCAAGTCATAGCGGATCCCTGTGGGTCCCGTCTCAGTGGAGGGAACCAGACTGGAGTTAGAGTAGGTGCGCTCTGGGGTTGCAGCTGTCCAACCTCTGACTGAGTCATTGCAGGAGTCTTTGGTAATCCATTTACAGGGCAAACAAATCATTTTGTCCTGGGTGACCTGAAGCGTCCCTCCAAACACTGCAATCATCAGCATCACTATGGAGATGTAGTCCGTGAAGACATCCCACCATGGCTTCAGGATGCGGTACGCGGGCTGGGTGTCGGCAAAGTAGCGCAATTCGGTGACTGGGATCATGATTCACCTGAAAGGAAACCAGAAGCAGGCATTACTAGCTTCAACTGTCTTGTTCTCAAGATGGCATTAGGAAATTCATGTTAAGTGTTTGCATGACAAGGCTGGAATGAGCTGAGACCCAGTTTCAAGTGAATGATGCTTCCTGTGAGCAAGCTGTCACAGCTGAAGCTGTGAAGTTTGTTGCTGTCTTCCCCGACAGATGAATTGTCACAAAACAGCAGAAGTGGTACTTGGATCATTAACAGTCTTTGGGACAAACCATTCATACTTCCAGAAAGCTCACAGGACAGACCAGTACTCGGAAGTTCACTGTTTGAAGGATTTTATTTCAGGGATGAAGGAGTTTGCTATTAAAAAACTCCACCCCCACAGCATGGTTGTCATGAGTTTGTTACTGCTTTCACAGAACTAGAACATAGTAATTCTGCATTTGTATGGTACATAAACTGCAGGGACAAGGAAGAGGACTTGCATGCAATACAGTTACATTCCCTGGAACCACTTCATTGACATGGCTCAGTATCACACTGATAAAAGCAGCAAGCTACAAAAGAGAACAAAGTCACCTGGTATAGTTACTTTTCCTTCCACTAAAGCAGTTTTGGCTTCTCTCCTTTGCATTAACTCTCCAAGGAAAGATTAGTTACTTGCCCTTTAATAGATTCAGTACTGCAATCCTGAAGTAAATAAGGCAAAGAGCAGCTGTTACAGAAGCAGAGATGAGGGGGACATACTTAAAAGAAGAGCTCACTTCCCTGACCAGCCACTCCTACCTAGAGTTCATCTCAGCTGGGATTTAAGTGTCACAAAAGAAATCAAAGGTTCTGGGAAGCAGAGGACTTATGGCAGTGCTTGTTCTGGCCTTCAGACTTCCAGATGAAACTTCCAGCACGTTCTTCACAAAGCCATAGAAAGCCTGGAAGTCTGATCCATGGATAACTGAGCTCACAAAACTCCCCTGACTGGCATACAAGAGAAATACTAATTGCAGGATGAACCAGGGTACAGCAGTTTTCTTCACACCCCTTGTACTTCACCTCAAATCAAGCCAGCAGTGAAACAGTTCCCTGAATCACAGCTCCTGGTGATGTATGTCTCCTCAGCTTGTTTACATAGACAAGAAAATTCAAAGTCAAAACTCATTTCATATCTGTATTTTCTGCAGAAGAATCTATAGCTCTGACAAAGATTTTAAATCACTGACAGAAGCCTTACACTATCCCAAACCCCTCACCCATCCAATCTCTCCCTCTTGAGAAGCACCAAAACAGGATACATACCTGACTTTTTATTGTTACTACACCAGCCTAGGAGAGCAAGACAATTCATAGAGAAATCAGGAAGTTTGGCTACTAAGAGGTTTAAAAACCAGGGCAAGACCACTGGCATTGCTGGACCACACAGGAAAAACAAGTAAGACCAGAATACACGTGTCCTCTGTCACCCTCTGCAACACTCCCACTGCACTCAGAGCGAGAGAAGAGAGTCCTGCACTTCCCCAGTCCAAACAAGAGAAAGCCTGGAAAGCTTTGCAAAAGAGGAACATCAAAAGCTACTGCAGTTATCTGCTAAAACAGAAAACTGACGTGGCTTAGCTTCTGAAATTCAACTCTGCTTACAGGTAAGCACAGCTCCAGTTCTACCAGACTCATAAGCCAGGGGCCTCTGAGAGCCAGAGGTCTCACCACACACCACCCTCAGGCTCCATCAGTCCAGTGTGTCAGCTTCCCAGCAAGGACCCATCTATCTTAAACACCACTGCCAGATGTGATGGCAAGGGAACTACATCTAAGAGGTAACACAAATGCTGCTACACCATTCACTACTCTCCACAAGTGCTCTGTAAGATCCTATTTCTCTTTCATGCAGTGAACATGTTGGTATTGTCCACGAAAGAACTGCTCTCTACTCAACTCCTTACTCCTCATAGTTCACACCAAGGAAACACATAAATAATGACCTTTTCCCTTCTCTTGCCTCAATACTGCTTCTTCCCAAAGATCCTTTCTTCTCTTTCCAATGCTTCCTCACTTTTGGTAGGGAACTTTTTATGGGAATTGTCAATTTACAGGAATTCATAGTTAGCCCTAGTAGTCTTATAAAATAGGGGAAAAAAAATCTCTTCTCAGGAATTGGGGTCTCCTGGCTAAGGCATTTTCAGACTTGAGCTGTAGTGCTGGGTTGCCAGTTTTGCACAATCCAGGAAATGCCCAATTCCTTCTCACAAGAAATTAACCTTGTGCTCAATTTGATTTGTGTCTCAAGATAGCTAGGAAGGAAAAACAAAAGATTAGCACAGCAGGCTCCCTAATTGTATTGACTAGTTACATGGAAATCTTCTTTTACATTGTGCACCTTCAAGACAAATAAAAAAAATGCTGAGTGTCCTGTGACAGTCTGTTACTGCTCAGTGTCAGCAATTAAATCCCGGTAGGGTGGAGTAGGAAACCTCCTGCCTTCCAGTAACAATGACAGGGTCACTGGAGGAAGAAAAGGATACTCACAGCAAGTCCCCACTCCTGGCAGCAGCAGGAGACCCTGTTTGAGTCGCAGAAGAACAATAATAAAAGCAGAGGCTACCTTTACAGCAGCTGGAATTTGCCATCTCTTACTGCAGACGCTGGGAGTAAGACAAAGGGTGAAACTGCCCACCAAAACCATGAGAAAGCGGGTGTGAAAGTTGCATCCCTCCTCACCCAGATTTCCCATGCATGCAATCCATTTCTAGTTCCCAAAAAGCAGTTTTGCATCAGAATGCAAATGTCATCTTTATGCTGTGGACTCTATTTTGTAATCATCTTAAATTGTGATTCTTGTTGCAACACTCTTCCTTCTGGACCAGAGCAAGCAGTTTCGCTGCTGGGGCTGATGACAACAGCAGACTAACTCACAAACCATATCATCTGGGGCCATCTCTGTCACTTGACATCCCCTTGCACAGTAGGTTTCTTCTCATAGGGCCTATGATTCCATCCACTATTTAGAAACCAAGCAGGTAACTGAAACCAACGCTCCCAACAAGTACACAGACAGCAGGAGAAAGTCATTTACATGGCAGATATTGTGACATACAGCTCCAAACAATCCATGAAGGTAACTGGCCAAAAATCAAGTTACTTCCCTTGTGACCAAGGCCAGACCAAGATCCACAGGACCAGCAGACAGACTGCAGAGATTTCAAGCACCTGCTCTTCTCAGAACTTGAACTCCAAGGTGATGTATCAGCAGGAAAGTGTTTACTGTGAAAAAGCTTCATTTACTAAGTCACTTCTGCCATGTAGCCTTACTGAAGGCTGAGAACATAACACATGAACTGAATGAGAGTTCATAGACAGGAACAGTCAGAACTGGAAAGGAAATGCTGTGTCAGAGCAGCATTGGTGAAGAAGGATCTGAGCACTTTCATATAATCCTCAAGTTGCAGAACTTTCTTCACTTGGAGCTAAGAAATAGGTGATTTGCTTACAGTGTAGTTAACTGCCACATGGAAGGCATCGATACTGAGGTTTTGAAAGAGTGTTGTATTCAAGTTGACAGACAAACTGATTTCACTAAACTTGCATAAGCTCATAGGTTGGAACATCTTTGCTTAATCTCCTGTCATCAACTTATCAGAAGCACAAGGAAGTAATTTTTCCAAAGGTATAATTAAATAGGCAGGCTTTAGGTATTGCACACCAAGGAAAAGAATATCTTACAAGTGTGTGTCTCAGATGTTTCAGCTTTGGCATTTCACAGTGCTTTCCTAGCTACCACACAGTCCCTCAGCAGTCCCCTGCCCCCCAAGAAATCCCTTGACCTTTGAAGGTTTCAGCTACACCAAAGCAGCACCACAATTTATACCTGATATAGAATGAGCCCAAGACAGTTTATGGCAGCAGCAGTTGAGATTGTACAAACGAAGATCCGCATGTCAAAGCTTCATTACCATGCAGCAGGATCAATCCAGCTTAAACATGCTCCCAAAATCTTTGCAGATGCTGCATTTCAATACTGCATACCTCTGCAGTGCCTGGATCCAAGTCTGCACCCCACCACAGCCTCCTTTTGCCAGTCAGCCATTCCTGCCTCAGCCTGCTGGGCATCTACCTGCTATGTGCAGCAGAGCCTCACCATTAATGCTGAGCAGGCTGGTATAATACAAGAAACAGCAGTTTCAGACTTACATAACCGGCCTGCCAAACCTACCCAGACTTCAGCCAACCAGAAGCATCACCAAATGCTAATCCTACGTTTTACTAGACACACCTGGAAGAGAAAGATAATCCCTCACGTTAGAAGAGCAGGGACATTCTGAGCACACCACACCTAAACAGTAAAACCAGTCAGAAACAAGATTAAACGTATCTTGCTGACAGATAAAGCAGAGTGTACAGACAAAGGCTGTCAGAGCTGAGAGTGCGAGTGCTTTTCACAAAGCCCAGGACGTCTGTGATACTTGACAAGTTTCAAGGTACTAACAGAACAACTGCTGCAGGGACAAATAATATCCTCTGATTTGGACAATTCCTCTGTCCAAAACCACCCAGCCTAAACAAGTGAAGGCTGACTTCCTGTTGATAAACACCTGGCTGAGTAGCGCTTGAAATTCCTGCCTGCAACTGCTGGCCAGCATATCCAGCTAGGGACAAAGTAAACAGAAACAACATCAATGCTCTGTTTCACTGGCTAGTTTGACAGCTTGCCTGATCATCTGCTGAATCCCTTATCCAGCCTCCTTTTCCCTCTGTCTTTGCTGGCCAGTCTGTTACTGATGCAGCTACTGGCCAAATGGGATCACACACAAGATCACATGACATTCAGAAGAATTGAAGTTTCTACCCCTTACACTCCCAGGACCTCCTTGAAATCATGGAAGTCCTCCTCACCTTTAGTGGTGTGCAGCTTCCAAGTGAGGCAGTCTCATAATGCAGTTTTAGATCAGCAGATACAGATGCATCATATGTTGGATCTTGCAGATCTTTAGTTTCCACTATACATGTTTTGTCAGTTAATTTTCTTTTAAGATTGTGGACTGCAAAGCAGAAGTCAAGCACTGCTGACAGAATTTCCTACCTCTCAGAAGCCCAGAGAAAGAGAGTTGTTCATGTGCTGACAGCAGAGGTAGATAAGGGAAAGAAAAATCTTGATGCTTTCAAGACTATAGACCCGACTATTGACGAGCTACAACACGTTACAATAAGTTTTCAACAGAGCAGAGCTTCTTCCCTCCCAGCATGCTGCCACCTGAAATCCTAAAGGAAGGCATGACACAGAGCTCTTTGTTCAAAAACCAGGAAATGCAAGAGCTTTGCTGGTCAGAAATGGGACTGGAATTTACGTGTCTCCACCCCCACTAAGGCCCAGAATTAAAAGGGGGAAAAAAAAAAAAAAGGTGTCTGAAACAGAGCTGCTTTCAGGCACACCTCAGAAAGCCTTCTAAGCACAAAGACAGCCATGTGATCAACTGGAAAAGTCCAATACCTGAGACAGAACAACAAGTGGTTTTGTCCTTTTCTGTTTACAAATGAACAGCACTGAAGCCAGGTGCCAAAGCCCTGACCAACTGACTGTTACCCCTACACCAGGCCCTTTTTGCAGGACAAAATCTCTTCTGAGATAGAGAAGTAAAAATGTGAAGTTGAAAAGGGTTGTTTATCATTTCAACTAGCAGACAGAGGGGATGAACAGCAGCTGTCAGAACTTAAACTCTTTCATTTAGTGGAACAGCCAAGTGAACTTGACAAGGACAGCAAGGGAAGTACACAGCATTCAGCTCCACTCAAAGCACAAGGTACATCTGGATGATGTGAAACCACTGAGTCACAACTTTACTGAAGCTCAAGAGTAATTCACCTACACTATGGCAAGTACTTTATCATCTTTACAACTACTCCTTAGTTGACTCTTCCTTGACATTCTTAACAGTTTAGTGCAACAGCTCCTGTTTACCATCACACAAGCAAGCCTGTCCTAACAAGTACAAGGAAGAACAGCTACGCTATCAGAACAATTCACACCAGAGACCTAGTTTGACCTGTCACATTTTCTGACAGCATGTTGCCCCAGCTGCAGGGAACTGAACACAGGCTGAAGTTATCAGTATCACTGATACTTGGAGCAGGGACTGTGTGTCAGTGTCATAAAGCTATGTAAATGTCAGTGTTATCAGATGACTTGCAAGAGTGATGCAAACCAGAGAAAAATGTCTGTGTCAGCTTATAAATTATGAACGTACATGGCCACAGGCTTCTTATCCAAAATTAATTTTCTCTTTGCCATAAAAAGATGTTTCAAGGACAGGGCATTGGAGCTTGTCTTGAAAAAGTCCAACTGCCTTATTCCAAGAGGACACTATGAAACACTCCCTCACACTGACTAATGCATATGATTGAATCAATTCTGCCAGTGACTACTTGAGATAAATAGACAGCACCAGCATTAACTTGTAACAACCACAATAGCTTCAAACCCCTCATCAGCTGCAGAAGAAAGTTCTTCAGCATTCAATTCCAGCACTGAGAAGTGTCACACAAGAAAAGGTAATCGACTGTCTATTTTAGCTAAAGACAGAAATGGTGGACAGAGCAGAGCTTTGACATATTTTAATAGATGAAGAAATCGAGACACTAAATTCAAAGTGACTAAAATCTTTTAAGCAAGAATAATCTTAACTGATTGTTGACAGATTGTCACAACATGCACAAATCCATGGGTGTTGCCACAGCTGTTTTCAAGCTCAAAGAGATGAGACAGCAAAGATAAGACAGAGCAAAGAAAGATGCATTCAAAGGAGCATGGCCAGCAGGTCAAGGGAGGTGATTGTCCCCCTCTGCTCCACAATCACCAAGTGTCCATCTTCAGTCCTGCATCCAGCTCTAAGGTCCTCAAATATAAGGACATGGAGTCGTTGGACCAAGTCCAGAAGAGGCTACAAGATGACCAGAGGACTGAAGCACCTCTCCTATGAGGCCAGGCTGAGAGATTTGGACATGTTCAGCCTGGAGAAAGCTTCAGGGAGACCTTAAAGCAACCTCCCACTAAACAAGAAAGGGGTCAACAAGAAAGTCAGAGAGGAAATTGTTACAAGAACATATAGTGACAGGACAAGGGCTAATGGCTTTAAACTTAAAGAGATTTAGATTAAGTATGAGGAAGACATTTCCCCTGTGAGAGTGGTGAGGCTTTGGCATAAGTTGCCTAGAGAGACTGTGGCTGTTCCATCCTTGGAAGTGTTCAAGGACAGGTTGATGGGACTGGGAGCAACTTGATCCAGTGGAAGGTGTCCCTGCCCATGGCAGTGGGTTGGAACTAGATGATCTTTAAAGTCCATTCCAACACATTCTATGATTCTAAGACAAATAGGACACCATATATCCACACAAAAATATTTAGTCTCAGTCGGAGGAAAGAAGAGGAATGAATACACACTCACCATACCCTAAAAGCCTTGCCCTCGGGACCACGAGCTCCACACCAAAAACTAAGAGTTCTAGCTCAGAAGGTTTTCTGACTGCATTAGTTGATGAATGAATAAGGGACAGTCCATCCACCCTTTCATCATCAAGATCCAATCAAACCAAGACTCTAAAGGACAGCCTGTTAACTAGCCCAGTACACACCTTTACTGTGCACAAAAGTGTGCTGTAGCTAGAGAAACAGCTTGAAAATTTGCCACAAGAGGAGCTTTATAAATTGCCAAGGTAATTTTATAGCAAACGTTACCAATCCTTACTACACAAGGAGAAGGAGGCACTATTACTTCAGCAGGGGAGGTTATGACTGAACAGCTCTTCCTTTCATAGCAGCAGGAGGGGCATGTATAATCCAGCTATATAGACTGGATTTCAAGTTGCAATACAATATAGATGCAGCACATCAGCAGTTTAAGGAAAAAGCTGCTTGAAAGCACTGCTCTTTGAAGATATGCTCTTCAAAGCACTTAAGACCTGCTCAGTATTAGTGTGCATATCCTAAACTGAGGCTGTTTTTGAAAACACTTGGAAAAGATGCACAAAGAAGACTCACCATACAGCAACGGGACACAGGAATTTTCAACCATGACCAAAACAACAGCTATGCATTCCCCCCCACCTCACATTAAGAAGCCCCACACAAAACTCCTAAATCCTTCTCCTCCATGCCTAAGCTCCACCACCACTTACCTGACATTGCACTTGCATTTTCCCAGACATCAGTTAAACCCAGAAACTCACTTCCTTTTGAAGTACTCCACCACTCAAAATCTTTCTTTACAACGTGGAAGAACTAGATGAAGGCTTCTAACAAGCCTGCTCCAATCACACAGCAATAACACAATAAAACTTACACATTGGACCTCCAATGTTTATTGAAGAAAGTATCAGAGAAGCCCAAATCAGAGCCCATCTTCCTGAAAGCCTACAGCATTTACTAGAACGTAATCAACTGTAATCATTTCAGTAAGTCATTACTGGAGGCTTCAGGCACTTCACATTTCAAATATGGAAACACTGGCTTTTAACACATGGCTTCTGGCATGCTTTAAGGAAATATTTGTGCATGTTGTCTTTGACCTACATGAATAAAGTTTGGGATTCCAAATACCACGAGTGCATCAGTACAAAAAACAAAGCAGTGAACTGTCAGAACACTAACCAGAGCATCAGACAAGCCTTGGGGATACTTGCATTCTGGAAACAGAATACTGCACATGTCACTGCTCAGAACACTGCTGATCTGGACAGCATTTCTCCTCTTGAGCATGAGCACACAATTCAGCAACACCTTTCATCACTGTCCTAGTGAAGAACCAGGGAAGCTGAGAGTTTCTTGCAGTTGGTTTCTGCCATTGCTTAATTGACAGCCATGCAGGTGGCAAGCCAGGGTACTCCTAAGAGTTCACAGTGAAAAATCGCCTGGGAGATGCCTCTACAGCAACACAGACATCATCCTGCAGGAAATGGAGCCTACCAAAGTGAACAGTTTTGCTACTTCTGAGCTGCATTCCTTTTAGGCAGTAGTCACCAAACCATTTACTGGACAGCCTTCAAGCATTTACTGTTTAGTGCATTGAGAAGTCAGAGATTATGTGGCTAGGACTTAGACGTACAGGTGAATATATAACAGCTATTTCTACTTTGGATAATGCTCAGTTCCTTCACTCTTTCTTCCAGCCAAGGGCTCACAGAATTTAATTAACATACCACCACTCTCCCCATATCACCCTCTGACCAACCACCTTTCCTCCTTGCTCATCAGTCCTATCACCACCCTGTGCTTTGAAACTACGTTTAAGTAGCATCATGGTCCTTTTTGGGTTTTACCACTCAAGAGCTGTCCTGTAGCCCTTACCCTGCAGCTGGGTTCTGCTATCTGCACTTCAGTTCTCTGTGCTGGAAGTGGATGCTGCTCCTGCGTGCTGGATCCTGAGTGGGTGCTGGAGCGTTGCATTCCCCACACGCCATGGGAACAGCTTCCCTGAAACGAAACAGGTTATCAGGAAAGATGAGGGGATCAAGTTCACAGAGGGACCACGTCATGTAAAAAACACAGTAAAGGAGTCCTTTACCCAGAAGCTCACTGGGAACCAGAAAGAGACACCCTAATACTTAGAAAGATGGTAAGAGCTGTAGGAGCCAAGTACAACTCTTACATGGAAGGACTCTCCAATATCTGTTATTCTAAGAAAAGTTGTCAAAAAGCAGATGTTGCAAACTTCACCAAAGGAGATGCTGAATATTACAACTTAGCCTAAAGTGGTAGGGACAGATTAACCTCCTGAACAAACAATTGCTTTGTTTTTTTAAGGAGAAAACGCATTAATGGCTTTACTACCTACTAAAGTCATTCTCTCGTCTGAAAAGATTGTTTATCTTTTTTTAAACATTACCATTGGAAGTATCTGAGCACGTAGATCATGTCTCCTAACCAGTCTGGTTTCAAGCAACTGTCCCCTTTCCTCCCAACATGTGTCATTTTAAAGCGGCAGCAGTTCAGCACCATCAACAAGCATTAAACCAGCTTTTTCTTTCCCCCCCACCTCCGCCTTGCTTCCTGCGTGTCAGCATGGGGCATGGGAACAGAGAGGGACCAGATCTAAGCTCTGAGATCTCTCTCCAGCATCCAGCCTCCCAGCTATGCGACTGCAGGACTTCAGAAAGCATTTTGTCAGCAATAGGAAAAAAATTTAAAAGGTGGAGAACTCACTAAGAAGGAGAAAAAAAAAAAAACCGCCAAGCCCATAAGGGGTGAAGATGCTTAAGAAGCTGTTCCTCTTGATCCCAAAGTTACCATTAGGGCTGACCGACTTTGAAGCAACACCCTCGTAATCAAAGCTATTCTATTTTAGCTGGGACAGCCCGCTGCAAAGGAAACGTTTAAAGGAGAGAGGACTCTCTGACCTTCTTCCTCCACCTCCTTCCCAGGCGATGGCTTGGGCACCAGCCCAAAGCCCCAACACCTCGGTACCGGCTCCTTCAGACCGCACATCAGCCCCATCTTACCCACCCGCTCCGCCACACCAGCCGGCTTCCCACAAACCCCAAACAGATCCTCTAGGAGATATAAATAAAGCCGCAACCGGCTTCCACCCGCAGCATCGNGCTCAGCAGCCGCCGCCGCCGCCTTCCCCGCAGCGCTGGGTCCCCTTCAGCCGCCCCCCGGCGCCAGCCCTTCCTACCGCGGGCTCCGCTCCCGTCCCCTTCGCGGCCGCTTCACCCGGGGGGACGCGTCCCCGCATCCCGCCCCCCGGCCCGCTGAGAGGGATGCGCGATGTCAGCCTGGCCGCAGCCAGCAGCACCCACCTGGCCGCCTCAACCCCCGCCCTCCCTCTCGCCGGCTCCGGCTCCTTTTGTTCGGCCCCAAGCCGCAGCGCAGCGGCCCCACCCCGGAACTGACCTCACCCGCCCGGTATGGCGGCCATCATCCCGGCCCCCCGCCGCCGCCGCCGGACAGGGGTGAAGGAGGGCGGCNGGCACCAGCCCAAAGCCCCAACACCTCGGTACCGGCTCCTTCAGACCGCGCATCAGCCCCATCTTACCCACCCGCTCCGCCACACCAGCCGGCTTCGCACAAACCCCAAACAGATCCTCTAGGAGATATAAATAAAGCCGCAACCGGCTTCCACCCGCAGCATCGCCGCAAGGTACCGAGCGCGGGGCGCACACACACACACACACACACACGAGGCACGGCCTCGCCTCGCCCCACCTGCCCCCGGTCCCGGTCGGGCAGAGGCGGCGGGGACACGGAGGGAACGAATTACCGCNGCCAGCAGCACCCACCTGGCCGCCTCAACCCCCGCCCTCCCTCTCGCCGGCTCCGGCTCCTTTTGTTCGGCCCCAGCCGCAGCGCAGCGGCCCCACCCCGGAACTGACCTCACCCGCCCGGTATGGCGGCCATCATCCCGGCCCCCCGCCGCCGCCGCCGGACAGGGGTGAAGGAGGGCGGCGCCATCTTGGGAAGGGCATGACGAGCCGGGCACGCCGCCATCTTTGTGCAGGGCGCGGTGGCTCGGGGTGGGCGGAAGCGCCATCTTGGTGCGGGGCACCGCGCAAAATGGTGGGAACCTTAAAGGAGCCGCCTCAATTGCAGCCTCAAACACCCGCCAAGCTGAGGGGAGCTCCGTGCCTTCTTTGTGACTTAGGAGTCCAGAATGGATCCCTTGTGTCTCTGTTAAGGTTTATGACCCAGTCAGGATCAAACGCTCTGTCATGACTGCCTGTAATGCAATGCCACACACAGCTGTGTGCCCCACGCAGCCCATGGCACTAAGGAATGGCAGCTTCTCTCCCTCAGGGAGGAAAGCCAGGCTTGCTAAGGACAGCCTCAGGCCCTGATTCAGGCTGGTGTCACCGCTGAAGGGTAAAAAAAAAATGTACAGCTGCCATACGCTGACGTCACATCGTTTCAATCTCAGCCCTTCACCATGGTTCCAAGCCGTGGGAATCCCCAGAGGAGCTCACCTGGACCTGGGGTCACAGCCAGGCTTACACACAAGAAAAAAGAGGCTGTGTCTTTACTCATCAGAGCCCTGCTTCCTCTTGGGTGACACTAAACATTTCCCTTAGCTCCTAAATGGTTAAAATCAGCTTCATCTGTCTCCCTGTGGCTGTACCCTGTGCAGGAGGAGGGATGGTACATAGCCCAGGCTCAGCATCCTCTCACAGTCATGCCATCCAAAAACTGGTGCATGCCTTGTTCTTATCCTTCAAATCACTGAGTAATGCCCAGAGGCTGCAGATTTAGGGACCAGGCACATGGTCCAGATCAGCAGAGAAAGTCTGGTGATCATCTTGCTGAATGCCTCAAATAAAAAGTAATGGATACAACTAGTGTCAACATTAAGGCAAGTTTAGAAAAAAAAAGAAAAAGACCAAAAAGACAATGAAATCCATGAGAATTACAGCTTTTACCACTTTTTCCTTAAGAACCGACCTATATGACATTTCTAAAGTGGAATATTTTGAAAACCTCATTTCACTTCTCTAACAGCTCACCAAAATAAAGGCACTGAAAAATACAGTGTGTTTTTCCTCACAGCAGGAATAGTAACGCTGGTGCGTTACAAGGATTTATCCAACAGTAATTTTGTGGTACCTGAAAAAAAAGCAGGCTGATTCACTGGTGGTTATTTCCATTTGACTGACTCATTGGAGGACACTGGGCAGCAGAATTTCTTAAAAGATTCATAAAGGCCAGTTGGAAGGCTTTCATTATAATTTCATTAGTGTACAAGAGGCACTTCTGAGTGGTTAAGTGGAGACAATTTTAACTTCTATACACCAGTGATCACTGTTACAGTAAAATAAGTATATCTGTAGCTTTCTAGGAACATTATAGGTCTCAACATCCTCCTGTTGGCACAGGAGCTGTACCAGAGGAGCTTTATCCCACCTGCCAGGGAACAGTATTGTAGACACTCACCAGCCCAGTCCAGTAGCTCGATTTAAAGCAAATAATAATAATAAATAAGAATTGTTTATGTCTACTTGTTAAAATGACCTGAAGAGAAGGTCCTAATTTTCCTTCAGTTTTACAGTACAAACTCCAAGGGTAGATGTGTCTTTTTCCTCACTGGCCACATGCATATTATCCAGCAATTTCAAGAGGACATTAAGGTGAAGTTACATGTTAACGTTGAATCACTATAAAGGCCAAGTCCTGCCAAAGAAGGTGAGGGCTCGTGCTCCTGTACATCCATTTTTCTCCCCATTCCTCTCTGCTCTGGTCCCTACCCAGATGGCTATTTCCTTGCAGCACCTTTAGCACTCACACTAACCCTGCCCTGAGCCAGTTCAAATCACAGGTCTTACAGAAAGCTGTCCTCATTCCCGCCAGGCTGGCTTTTTGCTAATTTAGCAAGTCAAGTGAGGCTTGGCTCATGGGCAACCAACAATCAGGGAAGGTGCAAGGCTGGCAGACGAGGAGGCAAAGAAAGCATAGCCAGGGCAGCAGGAGGGAGAGGATAAAACAGCTCAGGAAGTGCCTTGTAAATTCTTAGAGACACAGACACAAGTTTTCTTTCCATCTGTTTGTTTCAGGGTTTGAGTTAACCAGAAGTTTGGAAAACAAAGCATTTGCATATGCCTGCACAGAGATTCTTTCCTGCTTAGTCACAGCAAGGATGCCGTGAGTTCAGTGGCAGAACTTCAGGTTAAGATTCTGACCTTTGGCACAGCTGATGTCAGCCACTTCCTTTCCCTGTGGCTCACTTTTTCCTGCTGTGAAAGGGAGACAGCAATTACTCACTCAGGAGACCTACAGGACCGGATTCACCAGGGCATGTAAACTTGACACAAAGGGAAGAGGGAAGCCAAGAAAGGACAATTTGCTCTCTCAACCTCACTGCAGCAATCTTCACTTCTCAAGTGACCTTTGGAGAGTTCAGCTCCTGCACCCATGCACTGAAATCCCTCTCTGAGGCTGCTGTCTGTCTGTCTGCCTGCTCACCCACAGCCCAGGGGGGTGACAGTACTGCAGGATCCTGCTTTAGGTTGACAGATGGTCATTGTCCCGTGATGAACCTAACGCTGATGCCTTCACCTTCTGCAGCGGTGATCCACTCTCTAATAACATTTATCCTGCAGGGTGGCAATTTTGAGAGAGCCTGACTGACTTTTTATCCCTTTTTAAAACAACTGAAGGCTTCACTCCAAGGGGAATCCCCTGCCACTGCTGTGCCAAAGTAATTATAGCCGTGCCACAAAAAAATCATCCTGCTGTAATTATATCACTGTGAGCCTCCAGCTGAACAATATCCTGAGGTATTTTCCCAGGCAGCCAAAATCCTCCGGCAGCTCTGGCTCTAAGCCTAGGTGAGGAAGCTCCCAGCTCCCAAATCCCTTTCCTCCTCAACCCCAGAGCTTTAAGGACCGCAGACCTCCCTTTGCCCGGTACGATTCTGCCCACGAGGCTGTTGTAGCTCGACTCCTGCTTTCCTGCAGCCTCTCCGACTCCTCCCAGGAAGTCCCGGCTGCTTCTGAAGCAGCCAGAGAAGGGGAGAGGACAGCATGTGTGCCAAGGCAGCCTGGGTGGCCGTGGCAGAGCTTCACAGCGTAAAGCAGCGGGGCCCAGCTTGATGTAAGTTGGTTTTTCCCTCCTCTCAGTGTCCCTTCCCAGAGCTGCCTTGTGCCTGGCTGCTGTGTGTGTGCTCGCTGCCTGCCGCCCTCGCCTCTGTTCCCGCTGTGGTCTCACGCCCCAATGCTGTGATGGCTTCAGGGGGACTCTTGTCCCCCAAAGCCTTTTGGGTGCACCCATGAAAGGCCAGGCTGGCCAGCACCATGGAGGTGCTTGAGGAGCACTGGGAGATGGCTGCTGCTCAAGGGCTGGAGGGTAGAAGGCAGGGAGTGACCATTCCTTGCTATGACCTTTCAGCCATCACCTCTGGTAGCCTTCCCGTGCCCCATCCTGTGCCAAGGTGAGAGGTGCCTTGTGTACAACCAGCTCTGGAGCTTGCTGTAAGCCCTTTTCACTGCCACATTTGCATTTTGTCACTTGCATGGTTAGTCCCTTCATTCCAGCACTCATTTGCTTTGCATCGAAAAGCAGTGTTCCCTCCCACACCTCAGTGCACATGCAGCTATCCCACACACAGGGGCAAAGGGAATATTTCACAGTCCTGAGCAACATTATGTTGTGCCTTCCCTTTTTTTTGTTGGTTTTTTTCCCTATAAATTGTGATGTTTCTTCCCAGCTGGGCAAAGAGCTGTGAAACCCCACTGGTCTCAGGCGACAGCCCCTTTGCACTTCTGTTAGAAACAACAGAAAATGCAAACAGTGGAGACTCAGATCCTGCATGTGAGGATGGAACGTGTACCTGGCAGTACTGTCAACTTACCTGAGGGCTGGCCAGCTTCAAACCCACTTGAACTTATTTTTTTTGGCAGCTGGGTAAATTAATCCATGGCTGGGCAAAATCAAGGTGCATGTGTGCTCCAGACTGACCACTCAACTCAAGTACCTAACAAAACATTAACTGATTTCAGCTTAAATACCACAAATTTAAGCAATGCTGTAAAATAGTTGAGGGGGCCTGAGGTGAAGGAACAGGCACAGAAATTCATGTGGTTGGGGCCCTGGAGGAAAGGTAAACACCAAAATAGCTTTGGAGATGGCACCTGATGTCTTGTTAATGAGAATGACAGCAGCTGAGAGGCCAGAGAGTCTCAAAGATAGCAGCACATAAGAACATGAAGGAAGAGGAAGAAATGGGTTTGTGTGGAGTAGATTTGCCCAGCATGCATCCCTAAGGGCTCCTGTTTCACTTCTCAACCCCAAGAGTCAGGGTGGCCAAGCAGCCCTGCACAGGCACAGCCCCATCAGTGAGGAAGGTGAGAGTGCTGTAGGGCAGGAAGGGCAGAGGCAAAAGGCAGCTGGCGTCAAAGAAACTAGATGGGAAGCTCGTGTTGAATACTGAAGTTCCAAAGAATGCCCTGAGAGGAGCTTGGAATTGGGGAGAGAGGAGGCAGAAGCTGTGGTTGCCCTTGTGATCTTGACTTTGTGTGTGTCATGGGCACAAAGTACAGTCCCAGAGCTGTTTGACATTGCAGCAACAACACATAAAGCAGCTCATTCCACCTTTTGCTTTCTGTAGCAGAATAACCTGAGCTTTAGGGCTGGACCTGTGTCATTCCCAGGTACAGGGAGCATTTGCTTTACCCTTGCAGCAATGGAGTGATTCATGTGCTTTGTGTCTGGGACCAACTCAGGTCTGTGCCCTTAGGAGGGAGACAGCAGGAGCTGTGGAATGCTCAGGAGAGTGAGACTGTCTCTGCGTCACTTGCTGGAGAGGAAGAGCAGCGTTGGATACAGCTCATACTCCAGCAAGGTATTGAATGCACAACGTGACTGTTCCTGGCCAGCAGCCTGGTCCCTGGCTCAGACTGCAGCCCAGGGGAGCTCACTGCCCAGGAGCTGGCCCTGGGAGCAATCACACCGGTGCAATCTCCTCTGGACCCACTTATTTCCAAGTGGCCTGTTTAAAGTGAACATCACATAAGCAAGAGAATATTCTTTCTAAAGAAGGAATCTCACTGTTTCTGCTGTTCCTTGTCTGACAGTGTCTTCTACTAAAGTCTCCTGGGTTATAAAGTACTTGGAAACTATCAGCATCCCTCTTGCAGATACAAACATGCAGAGCAAGGAAAAGATGATCAGGGGAGATGCTGAGAGGGACTGGAACATCTTTCTTCTTGAAGAAAGGCTGTGGGACCTGAGGCTGTTCAGCCTGGAGAAGAGAAGGCTGAGGGGAGACCTCAACACTTATCAGTACCTAAAGCGTGGGTGTCAGGAAGATGGGGAGACACTTTTTTTTGTAGTGCCCAAGGATAGGACAAGGGGTGATGGACGGAAGCTGGAAAACAAACAGTTCCACTGGCACAGGAGGAGAAACTCCTTTGGTGCTGAGGTGAGGGAGCCCTGGCCCAGGCTGCCCAGGGAGGGTGTGGAGGCTCCTCAGGAGGTTTCCAAACCCACCTGGACACGTTCCTGTGCCCCCTGAGCCAGGGGAACCTGCTTTAGCTGGAGCAGCTCTGCAGGACCCTTCCAACCCCCACCACTCTGTGATTCTTTGAACTCCCACATGGCAGAGAATCAGTGATGGAAAGTTGTGGCTGCAAAGTCTTCTACACTGGCACTCAAGCATCCTGTCTCACTGCCAAGCAAATTGCAACTGGAGAAACACATCATTCAGTCCGTGGAACAGAACAGGCTGAAATAGGTTTGGGAACCATGTGGCCCCAAGCCCATGTTGCTCTCCTGCCTGATGGGCAGTGGCCATGGCAGCATCATGCAGGCTGGGGTTGGTGGGAGACATCAAAAGAAGACAGTATTTGTCATTTCCCTTCCTGAAAGGGCTGGAACAGACAGGGCCTTTCCTCAGAGCTGGGAATTTTTAAGCTTCTTCCCACTGATCCCATCACACACCAATGCTGTTAAAGTCTGTGAGCTGTGGCCAGCAGCAGCCCCACAAGACAACGGTACTGGAATTGTTAATCTTTTACCTCCAGCTATCTTTTCCTTGCCAAGCCACGAATCCCTCTACTTACACCAAAATCAGCTCAGGCACCAGATCTTGCTGACCTTAATATCCATGAGCTTGTGCAGAAAGAGCAAGGAAGGGGAGCTAGGGAAGAGGAGTGGGGCTTCCCTAGACCCAGTGAGGCAATGACTTCTGCTCGCCCTTGGCCACCTGCCCGGCACCACAGAGCAGCACAGAGTCCACCCACTGCCCTCTGAAACACAGGGCTCCTCAGCAAGGGATTTGCAAAGATTCATAGTGAAGGCTGAAGCTCTGTAAAAGGCTGAAGCTCTCAACACAAAATACTGTCAGGGCATTATTCAAATGCTGGTGCAGCCCTCCAGGAACAGCAGAGGTGAGCAGGTAAGTGGGGAATTACTGCTGCAGCTGAGCCTGGGGAGGGGTGGCTGACCTGGTGTCCCCCCACCATCCTGGCACAGCAGAGAACAGACCTTGTCCCCTCACATCTCACCTTTACATCTCACATCTCAGCTGCTCCTACACATCCTCCTCATCCCTCTTCAAATGTACTTTATCTGATGTGGTGGGGATGATTTTCTTGGCTCGGTGCTTCAGACATGCCTCCCTCAACCCCCTCACCTCCTCTCCTCTGGCTTTTCTTGATGCACTGATCATCCTTTGGCTCAGGTTTCCAGTCCCTTTGCTGTCTGATTACCTTTTCCCTGCATTACTGAGTTACTAAATTCTGCCTCTGCTGCTTTTCATCACCCTCCTGATAAATTCCCCATCGAGCACACCCGACTGTCTCCCTCTGTGCTTATCTCTGACTGGAAGGAGGATTTTGCTCTCAATGTTTCCTACTGTCCTTCCTGCCCCCCCTCCCCTCCAAGCCATGATGCATGTGCAAATCAGACACCAGCCAGGTGAATGGTTCCTTGGTGTGTCCACACACCAGCCTGACCTGTGTGCTGTGCTCCTCTCTTGCCTGTACCCAGTTTTGCCATGAGCTTTAGGTGCAAAAAAATGAGCATATTACTTAGGATCCAGAGCAACTCCCTTCACCAAAGTCTTCAGTATGACAAAGAAGTAACTACTTCAGCTACTGCATAGAGCAGTGAGGAATAAAACAGTTTGCTCTTCTAGAGAAAGGGTATATTTTGTGGCCTGTAGAGGAGAAAGAGATCCTTGTGATGGAGGACAAAAGAGGTCATGGACAGCAAACACCTGAGGTCTGGGGTCATTGGTCTGACTGTTACAGCTTGGCTCAGCTTATTTGGCCCCGTGATACAACTGAAAATGAGGTTTAAGACCTTGTCAGCTCCCCAGTGAGTGTCAACATGTGCTTTTGTTTATCTGTTCTCTCAGTTCTTGTTGCAACTTGTAAATGAAACGTCCTCCTCTGCCAGCTCTTGTCTGTTTGGTCTTTCATCAAAAGTCTGTGAAACCTCTTCCAGAAGCCACTGCATCAGCATTATTGCTCTAAGGTCAGCCAGCAGCAACTCATGAAGCAATACCAAAAGGCACACCTTCTATTGGGAAAACATACCTGGAGAGGCCACGTCCTCGTCACATGTGGCCACATTGCCAGTAGGAAAAGCTTCACACTCACTTTCTGTCTCTCTCTTTGCAGGCAAAAATGTCGAGGCCAGTGCAAGCTCGGAGGCTGGAGGGAATAGATAAGAATATCTGGTGAGTTAAGACAATATCTGGTTTATCCTGCTGGTAGATGTGGTTTTAGGCAGCCCAACACCAGCCAGACCTTGGGCATGGGGCAGCTACTTTGCATTTGTTTAGGGAGCACATCAGGGCAGGTTTGTCCAGGGAGACTTTACCCTGGCACAGCTCTGTACCTGCTGCTCACACTCCATGAGGCACTGGGTGCCCTGCACCATCCTGCACGTGGGAGCAACTTGTGCTCCACCTGCCCCATCCTCCCCCACGGCCCCAGCAGCACTCAAATCCACACCAGGTCATGGCAGCACACTGGCTGCAGCCTGGCACTTGCTTCAGGCCCAACCTGGGGCACTGCAAGCA
The DNA here is from genome assembly GCA_013401255.1 of Urocolius indicus. Classification (NCBI taxonomy): domain Eukaryota; kingdom Metazoa; phylum Chordata; class Aves; order Coliiformes; family Coliidae; genus Urocolius; species Urocolius indicus. Next base: position 162,908 of record WBNH01008454.1, on the reverse strand, counting down.
GTGATGCAGCTGAAGGGATGCTGCCAATGCTGTTCCCAGGCTAAGGCACAGGCAGTGAGGAATCTGCATACTTGAAGAAGAGATTTAAATGAGCTTTTCCCAGAGTCCTGCTGTGCCTCGTTTCAAGCTATGAGCTGCCAATGAGCTGATTCTTGAGACAAGTGCTGAGTTCAGCCTGCCCTTCCCTCTGCAGAAGCCTTCATGGTGCCTTAGTTGCTAAATTTTGCAGAACTGAAATGAGCTTGGACACCTCAAGGGCTTCTCCTGCTCAGCCTGATCTGATCAGCAGCAGTGTGTGGCTTCAGCTGTGACCACACACCCAGACACCACAATGGCACTTTCCTTAGAGAACAAATTAAAACCACCTCCCAGTGCAATGGTGCCTCAACCCTGGCTTAATTGAAACAGGTTTGAAATGACCTGTGCTTGATCCTGTCCACCTGTGAGCATCAGGGTGGCTCTGCAGGAAGGACACCAACTTCCCTCACTTCCAAAGGGATACTGGCAAGCAGAGGTAGTGCCAGTGTGGTGCCCAGACCCTCTGTAAATGAATCATACAGCCTTTCTCTCCCTTTCTTCTCTCCAGGGTGGAGTTTGTAAAACTGGCTACTACCTACTCCAGAGTGAACCTGGGCCAGGGCTTCCCTGACTTCCCCCCGCCGGACTTCCTGAAGGAGGCGTTTGTGAGAGCCCTCAGTGGGGAGAACCACATGGTGCACCAGTACACCAGGGCCTTTGTGCGTAGACAGACCCCCTACCCTCCCCAGCAATAACCCCCTCACTCCTCAGAGCCTTGGCCACTTCAGGCCTCACCAGGCAGCAATAAACAGGGCAAAACATGAGGCAACACACACATCCAGCCTCAGCCTGCTCCCTGCCATGCCTGGAGCTGTAACCCTCTGCTTTACCAGGGTGTTTGGAGTAGCTGGGCTGGCAGATGCCTCATATGCTCAGGGTTCTTGGCTTTCTAGGCCCCTTCCAAGGGCTCATCCACGTTTTAGGAGGTCTCTGCAACCCAATTGCCACCCCTCCTCTCACCCCACAGGGCCACCCACCTCTGGTGAAGATCCTCGCCCAGTTTTTTGGGAAGCTGCTTGGACGGGACATAGATCCTCTGACCAACGTGATGGTGACTGTGGGGGCATACCAGGCTCTCTTCTGCTGCTTCCAGGCTTTTGTTGATGAAGGCGATGAGGTAACAGGAGATCTGAGCTTGTTGCCCAGGCAGCTGTCCTCCGGCAGAGCCTTTCTTGGCTCTGGGACTGCCCAGGGGCAGGTTTTCATGTTCCTTTTGCAAAGCAGAAAAGGCTTTATCCTCATTCTCCAGTATATGAGCTTCCAAGGGAAAAAGAATTCTCTGCTGCAGGACACTGTCTTAATTCCACATAAGGCAAAAATAAGTGGCCTGAGTGTTGCTGCTCTTCCCTGTCACTGCCCACTCCCAACACAGGTTCTCCCTTACAGTAATTGAGGGATTAAAATTTCCTGCCCCTCCCATTGCTCTCTGCACCCATCAGAGAATGTCTGACCAGGACCAGGAGGGTGCTGAGATGTCCCTTTCTTCCAGGTGATAATCATTGAGCCCTTTTTTGACTGCTATGAGGCAATGGTGAAAATGGCTGGTGGGAAACCTGTGTATGTCCCGCTGAGACCGGTGAGTGGCTCAGAGCAAAGCTGGGGAGAGGGGGAAGAGTTACAGCAGAGTGCTGGATGGTAAGCAAAGTGCAAATGTAGAAAAGCAAAGTGACACTCCCCTCTGTTCTTTCTAGAAAGCTCCAGAAGGTGGAAAATTGATGTCTAGTGCAGACTGGCTGCTGGACCCAGCTGAACTGGCTTCTAAATTCAGCAAAAAGACAAAAGTCATCGTCCTGAATTCCCCCAACAACCCTCTGGGCAAGGTAAAAATCTCTGACCTTGCTGTGGCTGACCCTGAAAGCAGCTGGAGTGTGACAGCTCACCCAGCCACAGCAGCAATGACTCAGCCCCTTTGCACCCAAGGGAAACAGGTGCTGTGGCAGCACCACACACTGTGCACAATGCTCTGGTGTGTTTAAACCTGGTCTTTTGTGCCAGCTGTGGTTTTGCCTTGTTTGACCATCACAGCCAGCTCCTGCTCCCCCTGGCTTGCTGCANGAAAAAAGTGTGGCCCCCATCCTCCCAACAAACACCCTTTAGGTTACTGATCAGTGTTTCTGAGGTCTCTCCAGTCTTCTGCAGACTGAACAGTCCCAGGTTCACCACAGCCTTTCTTCCTAAGACTCAGAAATGCTCCTGCAGCATCTCTGCTCCCCTCCCTGCTGCAGGTGTTCAGCCAAGGGGATCTGGAGCTCATTGCAGGCCTGTGTGTGCAACACGACGTCCTGTGCATCAGCGATGAGGTGTACGAGTGGCTGGTGTACGATGGGAAGGAGCACGTCCGCATCGGTACGCAGCGGCCTCCCGGGGCCTGGGCACCTGCTCTGGGTACAGCAGCACCAGGGAAGGAGCTGGGGATTTAACTGAGGTCCCCTGGGAATTACATGGGCTGCTTACATGCACGGCTTTATTACGTGTGCATCTCCATTAGGGGTACTTCACTGCACTTCAGTCTCAGCCTTCAAACTGACTGAGCACTGGCTTCCACAGCCAGGCAGAGGGAACAGAGAGCTGGCTTCTCAGCCTGAGATCCATAGCAAAGGGCCCTTTGGCTCCAGTGAAACTGAGGGGTTTGTTCCCATACTTTGTAAAACCACAGTTTTCTCACTGTCTCTAGCTTTGGGACATCCATTTCAACATGATTTCAGAGGCCTGTTCTTCCTGTTGCCATAACATGGCAATCACCTTGCTGCAGGGTGACGGTGCCTGGCATCTCTGGGAAACCCTGGGGCTGGGTACATGTGCATGATAACACTTAATTACAAAGAGATGCTCTTGAGAAACCTGGCTGCCTGCTGGGGATCTGCTTTGAGGCTCATCCAGGGCAAAGATGTGCTGTGAACACAAGAAGCCACCACAGGGTACTGTGGGCAAAGAGCTCCAAATGGTGCTGAGCTCTGCCATCAGTGTTTCTCTCGTGTCCTTGCCAGCCAGCTTGAGAGGGATGTGGGACCGCACAGTGACCATCGGGAGCGCTGGGAAGACCTTCAGTGCCACTGGATGGAAGGTGAATTCCCCCATGGAGCCCCTCCTTGTGTTTTCATCCCCAACCCTTTGCTCCAGGCTGTGGGTCTGGCTGCCACAGCTTGACACTGACTCTGTACACTGCTGCTGCACACTCAGCTTTGAGCCTCGTGTTCTGAAAGCACCAAAGCTGCTTTGTGATAGCCCTGTCTGGAAAATGCAACAAAGCCAGAGCAGGCAAACAAAGGGGAACCCAAGTAGGTACCAAGAGACTCACCACTTTCCTCTTCCTCCTCTCCTGGTTGCAGGTGGGCTGGACTGTGGGACCCAACCACCTGCTGCAGCACGTCCGGACCGTGCACCAGAACTCGGTGTACCACTGTGCCACAGCTGCCCAGGTAAGGCAGCTCCCTGCAACTGGCCCTGCAATTCCAAAACCCTTGAAGCAGGGATGAGAAGAGGTCCTTCTGCCCACAGCTGACCTAAAAGGCACAGATAGGGTGATGCATCATGCCCTGGAGAAGTTTCTTCTCCTCTCCCAGCAGTTGCCCCACGCCCAAGAGGAAGGGGAAGGTCCAGCCTGCCTGGGGTATATTTCTTATTTTACACTGACAAGTCTGAGAGGCCATTTGGAGGAGCTGGAGGCAGAGAGCTCACCTTGGTGCAGTGAGAAATCACCCCCCTGCTCTCTAGTCACCTGTGAATTGCATTGGGGCAGACTCTGGTTCTGAAGCAAGCCTTGACCATCTCCTTCCCCTGGGTACCTCTCTGCTCGCAGGACGCCGTGGCTCAGGGATTCCAGAGGGAGTTTGAGCTCCATGGGAAACCAGACAGCTACTTTGTCCAACTGCCCAAGGAGATGCAGCAGAAGAGGGACTGGCTGGTCCAGAGCCTGGATGCTGTGGGGATGAAACCTGTCATCCCTGAGGGCACCTACTTCTTGGTGGCAGACATCTCCGAGTTCAGTGAGTCGTGTGGCTCTGGCTTTGCTCTGGCAGGGCTGAGTGTGGGGCTGCCAGCGCAGAGTGGAACCAGCAGCAGGGACAGGAACCTGCATAAACCACCACCAAAGCAGGGATGGACAATACAATGTTCCTCAGCCAAGCTCCCAGAGGCCATGAGTTTGGGGCTTAGCTGAGGCACCTGGCAGCAACCACAACCTCCACACTGCTGTGCTTCTCCTGCAGAGTCTGATGTCCCTGATGTCCCTGACTCCCATGAGCCCTATGACTCCAGATTTGCAAAGTGGATGGTCAAGAACAAGGTAAACTCATCTGGCCCTTTCCACCATGTTTGCCCCAGGTGGGTTTGTGCTGTCTGTGCTGACAGGAGCCAGCAGCATTCCCCCACTGTGGGTCCTGGGGAGGGATCTGTCAGCAGCTGGCCTCACCCCTGGCAGGCTGAGCTCAAGCAGAGTCAGCAGACAGGGTGCCAAAGGCATCTACAAGCCTGTCCATGAGATTTGTAAGTGGATAGCTCACACCATCCCAGAAAGAGTAACCTCAGCTCCATGTGCTTGCCCTTCCCAGGGACTTGCAGCCATCCCACTCTCCACTTTCTACTGTGAAGCCCATAAGAGCAAGTACAACCATTTCATCCGGTTCTGCTTCGCCAAGGTGAGCTGCTGGCAGCACGAGGGCAGATGAGCTTGGGAGGGATAATCAGGGTTGGTTTCATGAGACAAATGACAAGCAGAAATGCAGAGAGCCTCAGCAGGGCATCACAGCTGGTCCAGACCCTCCTGCAGGCACGTGGGATGAGCTGGAGGCAGGAGGCATGCTGGTGCCATCCTAACCTCTGCTCCACCAGCATCCTGCACTTCTTGGCCAGGGCAGGGAGTCTGGGTGCACATTTAACTGCCCCGTGGCTCTGCCAGCCCCAGGGATGGCTGTGTCTGTGGCATCCTGAACACGGGGCATTGGCCACGTTCTGCAATGAGAGTGGGATTTTTATAAGGTTGGTGACTGCAATGAAGGGGAAAGGGGATTGGGATGGAAGCTCCTGACCAAGCCTGTGGTGTTTGTTTAGGAGGAGGCCACGCTGAAGGCAGCAAATGACATATTGCAAAAATGGAAACAGGAGAAAACTAATCCCTGAGCTCACTGGAGAGAAAACCCGGCTTCTCCTTGGTCCTCTTCTTTTGTTTGGCTACAGACTTTGTCACATCCTTGTTTTTGAGCCTCCAACCATGTTTTCTGCCAGACAAATGCTGAATAAGAGGTTTGCCAGGCCCAGGGGCCACTCTGTCACTGTGAAATGATCCTTGTAAAAAGTGAGTCTTTGCACCCACTGCCAGGACTTGATGTTTCTTCTTCTTACATTTAAAGACTTAGCTAATTAGTTCTGTGATGCACCCAGCAAGACATGAGGTCAGGTTGGCTCCTGGAGTCTTTTTTTCACCACCAGATCCTGCAAAGGTGTTTCAGGCTGTACCTTTAAGGCCTTGTTGTGGAGGAAGTCACTCTTGCTGGCTTGTCTCGCTCCACATACCCATAAACCCCAGGGTACAGGACAGCATTTCTACCACCATCCATCTGTAGGTTGATTCCTACGACCCTGAAAATGATCAACGCAGTGAAATGCTGTTTCCCATAATAAACAATGTTCCTTGTTCTTTTTTCTGTGCATCTCCGGGGAAAGTGGCCACAGAATCAATAACTGGCTCCCCCAAGGAAATGGACTTTCTTAAATAGCCCAGTTATTGCCAGACCTTCCCTGTGCACAGCCCCTAAAGCAGCCCTGGCACCTGCTCAGGGCCTGACATCATTGCCCAGGCTGCAAAGCAAGACCTTCAGGCCTTTGACAAGCCGATGCAATGTCTGGGGAGGACTGGCACAATAGCCTGGGACTGCTCCTGCTGCTGGTGGCCCCACAGCCTTCCACCCTCTGGGGCTGGTGGGGGAACACAAACAGCATTTCCAAAGGTAATTCTTGTGTTATTCTTGATTTCACCCTGGATTAAGAATGTAAGACAAGGCACCCTGCAGGAGCTGTGAGCAACAGCCTGTGCCAGAAGGGGTGTGGTAGTTAAATTATTAAAGATTAATTACTACAATTATTGAAGTTTGTCTCTCTGATGATTGCAAGGCTCATGCAGCTCTCCTGGGGAGCTGCCAGCACCTGTATCTGCGTTGTGTCCCTCGGTGGTGGCTGCTCCTTCCACCCCAGCCAGTGAGCATCAGCTCTGCAGGTCTTCTCTGTCAGGCTGCAGATGTAGAGTTGCTCCCCATGGAGGCAGAGCTGCAGGAGGGAGGTGTTACCCTTCAAGTCAGTAACGTAAAGACCCCTCTAACACTTAGGTGTAAGTTTTAGAAGGCAGGCATTCCTCATTGCATGGCTGGCTGCACGGGGGATGGTTCACCCTAGCGTGCATGCCCTTTGGTGCATCAGTCACAGCTGACACAGCCCTGTTACACACAGAGACATTCTATTTCCTGCACTAATTATACCAAATCATTCTTTTTCCAGGAACTAATCATCATATTTGCATATACATTACACATGCAGCCTGCATCTCTGAGGTCCTCCATGGGGCTTTTGGTGGTCTTTTAGTGATCCTCAGTGGTTTGTTCCTTCTTCTATATATGGTCTTTATCTCAGCTCGTCACTGTTTGTAGAGCTCTCAGGTTTCTTATCTTGGTCTTGCTGGTTTATCTCCATCCCCTCAAGACATGTCAGTTACAATCTTATCTGGGACTCCTTGTGACAGTTGTGAGTCAATCCAGATGGCTTGTTTCTTACCCACCTGTGCATACAAAAAGCCTGGAAACCGTTCAAGCAAACACAGCAAAACCACCACGAGGGACTTGGCAGATTTATCCCATCTTTCAGCTTTTGAGAGGGAGGCAAACACCCACCTCCTCCCTCCACCCATGGGAGAGATGCACCTGGTTTCACCAGCCTGCGTGGTGAGTGCTGCTGAAGGCCCTTTTGCACCCCCAAGCCAAGCACTGGGAGAGCTGCAATCACTGAAACACACAAACAACCCTGAGATGAGATCATTAACACCAACAGTAATTGCAACATCCCCCCCCCACACACACACGTGAGCTCCTGCTCTGGGCCACTCCACACCCCACGGAGCACATCTCCTCACCCGCTAACACACACGCGGTGCCAGTGCAGAGACACCCAGACACGGCGGGGCGGGGGGGGGAGGCGGGTTGTGACCGCAGCGCTGGAGCCGCAGCGGGCGCACTGCCAGCGGTCACCCATCCACGCACAAACCCGAGCAGCTCCTGCTTAGCTCCATCCCGACGCCTTAAGCCCTGACCCCGCGCCTTAAGCCCTGACGCCGCCCCGCCCCCTGCCCGCCCATTGGCTCACGTGACGCGGTGGGCGGGGACCCGCGCCCTCTCGGCCAATCAGCGGCGCGAGGGAAGCGCGTGCGGACAAGATGGCGGAGAGCGGCGCGGGCAAGCGGCTGAAGGGGGTGCGGGAGGGGGGGGGCGCGGGAGCGGCTGCGGGAGCGGCCCCGGGGGCAGCGCGGCACTGACGGGCCCCTGTTCCCCGCAGGTGGAAGACAGGAAGGTGGACTGGCGGCGCTGGAAGCAGGAGAGTAAGGGCGGCCGGGCCGGGCTGGGCTGGGCTGTGCGGGGGCCGCGCTTCCCTTTGATCAAAGAACGAGCGTGATGATGTCTTCAGTGCAAGATGTTCGTTACTGATGCACGGGGGCTCCTTCCCCCAAGCGGTCACACGTTCATAGCTATACACCCCACGAGCACATCACCCTCCCGCCGCCTCCCCTCGCCTCCCGTGTTAATTAGTCCTTACCTCAGGTCAGGTCAGAGCTGGGCAGGGGGTCTCCATGGCGTGGGCGGTGGGTGGTCGTTTGGAGGAAGGCTGCGAGTCTTCCTCAGGTTGCACTTTTCACCCCTCCGTCGGTTTTGCTGGGCTGGCAGTACTGGCATCCTTCCACACCTGCAACACGAGTCCTAACCAGTTGTAATGAATTGGGAAAGAACAAGCACCCAAGCACTGGGCAAGACGTGATATTCAAGGCCCACCTTGGCCAGATGTACGTTGTGCAGAACAGGTTGTGAAGCCCTTAAGCCTGCGCCAGGAGCAAAGAAAAATAAGAAAACATTCTAAACAGGCCGTAATGTACAGCCCTCAGCTGATGGTAAAGCGGAATGTGTGATTGTTAACTCCTTATCGCCTTGCAGGGAAAGCGGAGAAGAAGAAATGGAGAGAGATGAAGCTGCTGAAGAAGCTGGAGAAGCAACGGATTCGGGAGCTGGCGGAGAAGGAAGCTGAGAAGCGAGAGGAGCTGAAGGAAGAGAAAGGTGAGGAGGGGCCGCGGGGATCGGGCGGCAGTGGGCGCATTCGTGCGCCGGGAGGAGATGGGACAATGCTCCGGCGTCACCCAGCCGCTGCCACACACGAGCGGGACACGAAGCAGCACGTGCTGCCCGAGACGCCTTGCTGAGGAGAAACCCGGTGACTGAAACCTCACCGACAGCGTGTGTGGCTGAGTTCAGCCTGGGACTGCTCACTACGGGCTGGAGATTGAGGGGCTGGAGCCCCAGAGCCGGGCACAGAGCTGGGGAGGGGCTGGAGCACAAGGATGTTGGGGAGGGGCTGAGGGAATGAATGGGGTTGTTGAGCCTGGGGAAGAGGCTGAGCAATGAGCTGCTGCAGCGTGTCTCCTGCTGACACTGTCCCCAGGGCGGCCCTACACACTGAGCGTGGCCCTGCCCGGCTCCATCCTCAACAACGCCCAGTCCCTGCAGCTCAGGACGTACCTCGCTGGACAGATTGCCCGGGCCTGTGCCATCTTCTGTGTGGATGAGATCGTGGTATTTGATGAGCATGGAGAAGATGTAAAGTAAGGAGAAGCCTCTTGTTCTGTTGCCCTCTTTCCTCTCTGCTTTCTGGTGCTTTGATCATTGCTTATGCTGAGGCCAGGAACTGTGTGTTCTCACATGCTTGAGCCTCACTCAGATGCTGGGAGTCCAGGGACCTCCACGCCACTAGGCAGAGGTTGTGACTTCACTGGGGACGACAAAGCAGCAAGAGATCAAGTCCTCCTGTACCCTTAAGTCTTGCTGTGCAGGGACGGGGTGTGCTTATATCCCTACAGCACATGAATTCCTGTTCCTTCGGCTTTTCACGTGGACCTGCATCTGAATTACCTGTCCAGGCTGTGCAGTCCTGGAGCTCAGCAGCATCCAGCTGCCAGGCTGTGTCAGTACAGAGGAATACTCAGAGTTAAGAACCAAAACTGAAGGAGGAATTTGATCTACAGAACGATCCAAATACGACTTATTAAGGCTCTTAATCCTTGTCCCGTTTATTTCTTGGGAGTGGAGGGAGTTGTGTTGCCATTTCCAGATGAAGGAACAAGGCTTGGTCTTCTGGAGACTGGACCATTTGGGGCTGGGCAGTCTCCTGCTGAGCTCAGGCTGCTCTCTTGCTCTTTCAGGACCGTGGAAGGGGACTTTGAAGGAATTGGGAGGAAGGGCAAGGCCTGTGTGCAGCTGGCTCGGATCCTGCAGTACCTGGAGTGCCCTCAGTAAGTCCATCGCTGTCACACTGAGCATCACACCTGCATCAGATCTGGCTGCAGGGAGGCTGTGGGGGCTGCAGCCAAACTCTAGCCTACATAATTATGCAGGAACACAGAATCTAACTGTTTCATATGCCCGAGTCCAAAATTTAACTAAAAGAAGAGCAATGAATGCAGGATACAACCTGCATGACTGGAGGTAGATGAGGGACTTGGAGGAGCTGAGCATGCTTCTGTTGGTACTCAGCTCCTTTGAGTCAGAGCAGGGCCAGAGTTGAGGCTTGGATGCCTTGGGAGACATCTGTTTTCATACTTGGACCTTCTCTGATAACAGGTACTTGAGGAAATCCTTTTTCCCAAAGCATGAGGATCTGCAGTTTGCAGGTGAGGACTCGCTTGTCCCTGCCCCAGGCTGCAGGCTCAGCTCTGCCTGGGATGCACACAACGGTGGCTGAGGTGCTGGGCAGGATCAGGGAGGGAAGGGGCAGCAGCACAGTTGTACCTGCTCCTCTGTCCCCACAGTTTCTGCCCTGTCCTTAGCACTTGCTGCCCTCTGTGCTGTTGTAGGGGTCCTCAACCCCCTGGACACCCCCCACCACATGCGGATGGATGAGGACTCAGAGTACCGGGAGGGCGTCGTGTTGGACCGGCCCATGAAGCCAGGCAAAGGCTCCTTTGTGAACTGTGGCATGAGGAAGGTGTGTGTGTGTGTGTGTGTGTGTTACCCACAGATGCCAAAACCCTTTCCCTTGTCTCTATGGCAGCTTTGAAACAGGCAGAGTGGGTGCTGCTGGGTTGCTGAAGGCTGCAGCAGGCTGACACAGGGTCTCATGCTGTTCTGTCCCTTCTGACTCATTAATGGTTGTGGTTTCCCCAGTCCTGACCATTTCCAACATGTCACTGCTGGATTTGACCATCTCAGCAGCAAAAACAAGTCTCAGGCTGCCCACCCAGAGCACCTTGAGCCTGCTCTGCACTGCATGCACCACACAGGCTCTGAGCACAGAGCTCCCCGTTCCCATCTCCAGGCTAGAACAGAGCCCCACTTTCCCTGAGGGTTCCCTTCCTTCCCCACCTTCCCCAGTGCCTCCAGCCTGTGTGGCACTGATGCTGTGTCACTACAGGAGGTGCAGATTGACAGACACCTACAGCCTGGCCTGCGAGTCACCGTGCGCCTGCAGGAGCCCCAGAATCCAGGTAATGCCCTGTACACTCTGAAAGCTGCTCCTTCCACCTGACAGCCTTCACACTAAGCACTGAACATCCACTCCATGCACGAGTTCAATGTCACCCTCACCATGCCTCCCTTGTGCACCGGAGAGAACCATCAGCTCTTTGACCAACAACCAAACGTGCCCACAGGCTCTCCAGGCCGTGCTGCAAAGGGCAGCTCTTGGTTGTACACCGTGTCAGTGCCCTGCCCTGCCCTGCCCTGGAGAAAATGCTGCGTGGAGCTGCTCAAATCCAGCTCCCACTGGGAGCTCACAGGGCTCGTTAATCTCTTGCTTCCTTTCCAGAGGCTAAAGTGAGGAAAGGCACCGTGGTGTCCTCGCAGCAGCCTCGCACAGCCGCGGGGCTCTACTGGGGTTACAGCGTCCGCCTCGCCTCCTGCCTCAGTAAGTGTCTGCAAGGAGTCTCTGCTCTGCCTTGTCTCTTCCACACCAGTTTCAGGCCTGCTGGCTGCACACACACATTGACATCTTGTTCTTAGAAACCTCTTTTGTCTCAACGTGCAGCCAGCAGCCACGTGACAACCAAATGTGAGGGCTAAAGCGAGGGCTAAATTCTCTCCTGCAGCAAGAGAGCTGTGTAGGAGAGAGGAGTCATTCGTCTGTCTCCTGATGCACTGGTAGCACTGATAAGCAATCCCTTCTGCTGCTGCCACTCCGTGTGGAGGGTGTTTCAGCCTGGCCAGAGGGCACACAGCAGGGGCAGGGCACCAGCAGTAACCCCACGTTGTGTTTCCCAGGTGCTGTCTTTTCCGAGTGCCCGTTCAAGGAAGGCTACGACGTCTCCATCGGCACCTCGGAGCGGGGCAGCTCCGTGGACCAGGCCACTCTCCCCTCCTTCAGGTTAGTTTTCCCACCTGAGAGCCCCCCAGGGAAGCCTGGTGCAAGCAGAAGAGATGTACTGTGGCCTTGGTATTTCCCCAGACAAGAATCCTCTTAGATACAAGTGTGAGACTCACCTGCAGGCTCCCTCTGGGCTCTGCTGCTCCTTTGACAGCAACACACATTCCTCTGCAGGAGCTGGGGGAAGTACCTCGGGACAAAGCCAATTCCTTCCCTGTTTCTCTGGAGCAGGTGGCAGGAATTGTTGTGCTGGCCAAGTGCTGTGAGGCTTTGTTAGGGAGGCAGCTGCATGGGGCAGCACAGCAAGGGGCACAGCTCCCTCCTTCAGCAGCACACAGGAGCTGGAACACACCCCAGATACCTGAACAAAAGAAATGAGTCTGCATTTTGCAGCTGAAGTTAAGAACATCGTTTGCATGGAGGCAAATCTTAATCCACTGAAGGTTCAAGGCACAGGAGCAGCTCCCCTATGGACAGCTTGTAGCATACACCTTGATGGGGGGTAAAGGGCAGCCTCCCCTCTCACCCTGTCCTTCTGCTCTCCCCCAGGCACGCCCTTGTCGTGTTTGGAGGCCTGGAGGGCTTGGAAGCTGGGCTTGACGTGGACCCAAACCTGGAGGTCACCGACCCGAGCGACCTGTTTGACTTGTACCTGAACACTTGTCCCAGGCAGGGCAGCAGAACCATCCGCACAGAGGTGGGACAGGGGCCTGTGTGTGTGCACAGGGCTGGGGCAGGGCTGGCTCTGCTGCTCCCCAGGGGGATGCTCAGCTCACAGCAGCTGTGTGCCTGGTGCTCCTCAGCAGCCCTTCTGTCCTGTGTTCCAGGAGGCGTTGCTGATCTCTCTCTCTGCTCTGAGACCCCTCATCGATGAGGCTGTGAAGACCCCCAGCGACAGCTGAGGGAAGGACAAGCCCTGACCTTCCCCCTCAGGGGAGGGGTTCAAGCGTGGGGGGCTGTGCCCGTGGGGGCCGTGCCTCAGCCTGGCAGCAGCGCTGCTCCAACAAGGGGCTGGTTGCTGTTGGGAGCAGCAGTTCTGCACCCTCCTGCCAAGGGCTGGCTGCTGCCTCCCAGCAGTGGGGACTGGCCTGGCAGCAGACTAGGGCTCAGCAATTTGGACAGTTGGAGCTCTGAATAAAGCTGTATGAAACATCAGCTGCCCTGGAGTCCCCGTGGGAGTGTCTTGGTCTAAGGGATGGGCACCTCATTTCCAGAAGTCTTGCAGGCTGAGTGCTGTGGGAGCCACGTGGCCTTCACACTCAAGTCAAACATCATCTATAGGCCATGAAGCTGTTCCTGTCTCAGCCTGAGTTCCCCCAGCCCCTTTCCTCCCCTTCAAGGCTTCATCCTTCCCAAAAGCAGGAAGGGAAGCTGAATCTCAGTGCTAAAACACATCACTGAGGCTCCATTTGTGATGCCTTAAGCTCTGCCTACAGTGAGCTCCAACAGGAAAGCAGCTGGAAAAGCTGGCTCTGGCCTCCCTGCTGCTGAGATACTCAGAGCTTTGGTAGGAGCAGATAAGAAACAACCAGTACTGGGGTGTTTAAAGCTTTACTGCTAAAAACAGCTTCTGAAAGAACACAAGCAGACAATCCTTTGGCCACAGAAAGGCAGGAACCTCTCCTCCCCCTGTACCCATCTTGCTCCTGTCCTTCCCTTTGTGTCTTAATGAGCTACACACAACTCAGAGGGAGCAACTGCAAGGGAAAGCTCCACCCTGTGTGTGTTTCACTGTTACAGGACATGAGGGGAAGGGTAAAAATATGCATTGGTTTGATTAGTTCTCACATTTAAAATGCCAGCAGGAACTAGCAGCTGACTGCTGAGAGTCCCTCCCACCTGCATTCCTCCTGTCAGGGGTCACTGTTTGTTTCCAGCTGTGATGGCTTTCAAGTTACTTGTTCTCTTCATGATGTTTGGGACAAAGAGGAGCCCTGAGGCTCGTTCAATGCTCTCGATGGGAACCAGGAACCGTTCCAGGGGGATTTTCTCATCCACAGGGCTGTTGGGCATCACATAGGAGCGCAACTCAATCTCCCCACTCTCCTTTTCCAGGATGAGCACCTTGAAGAAATGGGTGGGGACGGCCACATTGTTCTTCCCAATCACCTGGTACTTGACATACATCTTCCCATCAGCCTCCATCCTGTACCAACAGCAACGTCCCAGTTACCTCCCAGTCTGGTGCCACATCCAACCCCAAGCGAGCTCCCACCCCCAGCCTGGCAGGGAGCAGCCCTACTGTAGCAGAGGGTGAAAGGGCAGCTATGTGACATGGTGAGGCCAAGTTGTGTGTTAGATCTCCCTCTAAATCCTTTCCCTGCTGTTTAACAGCCTTTCCAAGCCACCTCCTGCTGCTGGAGAGCTCTCAACAGGAGCCAGCTGCTGGAGTGCTCTTTGCAAGGAATGTCATGCTCTTAAGTGCAGAAACAGCCCTTTAAGTACAAGCTGGAAACTTTATTCTACAGGAAAGGGCTCTGCAGACTCATCTGTTAATCTAACAAGCCCGTTACTTACTACCACATTGTTTGTGTGGGAGCTTAAGAAACCCACCTTTATTCACAAAACAATCAACTGAATGGGAAATGCACCAAGTAATCCTAAGAAAGCACCTTTCCACAGGACCCCTGCCCTGCCCCTTGCTGCTCTTGCCTGGTGAGTGGGGCTTTACCAGATCCCCCCGTGGGGACAAGCGGAGAGGCTGCACCCTCCCAGCCTGCTTTCCCTTCCTTCCCCTGCCAGCTCAGCCCTCACGTTTACCTGGGCAGGTAAAGGGGTCCTGTGCACACATAGACGTTCTTGTTGTTCCTTGCCAAGCTCCTGCTGTACTTCTCAAGGTTATTCCAGGCGTTCTGGTTTAAATGAGGATTCTAGAAACACAACCAGGGTGACAAAGGCAGCAGAGTCAGTCACTGCAGAGCTGCCTCACCGAGTCTCCCGGGCATTAACAACCCTCTTCTCTGCAGCATTGTTCACAGTGCCCCGGGCGCTCTGCACAGGAGATCTCCGCTGTCTCCTTCGCCCCAGACACAGTGCATGACGAGCTCCTGTTTAGCACAGCAGGGACAGGACTCGCTCGCTCTGCCAGTCTCCGCCTGGCGACAACTTCCAGCTCCGCAGCCCCGAGTCCCCGCGGCCGCTCCGGTCCCTCCGTGCCACGATCGCCCCCGAGCGCCGGAGACGCTGCCGAGCGGCTTCCAGCGGGGAAGCAGCCCAGCGCCTGCCCTTGAACACGGGTCGCTCCGCCTTTACCCCCCCCCCCTCCCCCCAACCCCCGCGGCCGCTCCTACCTGCGGGGCCACGTTGCTGAGGTAGAACGTGTCCCGCATGGCCTCGTGGCTGCGCTTGTGGTTGGCGGCGGCCGCCAGGTGCCCGCGGTCGAAGCCGCTGCCGCGGTAGTCGGCGTTGGTGGCGCGGTGGTAGCGATGCACCGACTCGTCCTCCTGGAAGTCGCAGGCGGCGCGGTCCGAGGCTCCGCGCAGCGTGTCCCGGTTCAGCTGCTCCATGACCCAGAGCGCGCCGCGGCTCCGCGGGTCGTAGCACAACACGTAGGACTCGCGGCTCCGCAGCTGCGCCAGCCCGGGCAGCCCGTACTTGGTCAGCTCGGTGCGGCCCGAACCCGGCAGCGCCGGAGGATCGGCCGCCGCGGCCGCCACGGCGGGGACCACGGGCAGGCGGGCGAGCAGCCCCCGCGGCTCATCGTCCCGAGCCCGGCG
>WBNH01008454.1:135243-146525 GCA_013401255.1 Urocolius indicus | reverse complement strand
CGGCGGGGCGGGACCCGCACACGGCCCCGGGGCGACCCCCACACGGCCCCGGGGGGGGACCCGCACACGGCCCCGGGGGGGGACCCGCACACGGCCCCGGGGGGGGACCCGCACACAGCCGGGACGGGCCCCAGCACCGCTCCGGCCAGCACTGCCGAGCCCGGGGGGCAAAGCAAACCCCTCTGGCGAAGGAGCCGGCCGAGGCAATTCGTATAGATTTCTAGATTCCCCCCCCGGGCCGCTCCAGCCCAGCGCCAGCCCTGGCTGCCGGCTCCTGCTCCGTGCCTTGCTTCCCCCAGGTGCTGTCATTGAGGCATCCTGCCCTCAGCACCCCTGTCCCCAGTATCTCCCGAGCAAACACGGCAAATTCCCAGCAGGAGGAGATGTTTGCACAAAGCCACTCCTTTAGGTAAAGGAAGGATTGTAAAAATACTGTTTAAAAAGCATAAAAGAAGTTATAGAGTGGTAAGTGTTCTCTGCACCTTGTTGTGGCAATTCTAACCAAACAAGGTAAACAAAAACCAGTGTTACTCATTCCTTTCTTTGGGGGAAAGGACATTCATTCGTTCAGTCAAGGGAAACAGCCTCTGCTTTGCCAAACACCCCCAACTCCCCCAGAGCAGCCTCTTGGCCTTCATTCTGCTCACTGCCAAAGTGTCAATTCTACAGCAAGTCACAAAATTCCAAGGAAAAAAAATCAGTGTTCTGAGTGACAACCATCAACAACTTCACCTCTGGAATCCTGCTGCTTCTGCCTCGCTGGCAAAGCCACCAAGTTTCCCAAAGCCTGAATCCCAGGGAGGTGCTGGTAGCACTGATCTCCTCCTCCCAGAGAAGGCTCCTCTATCTCTCCCCATAACCAGCACAGTGTCCAGTTCTTCCACTGAAGATGGGTGTCCCTTCCCCTGCCTGTGAGGAATGTGCTAAGTCATTTAAACACCCACTGTTTAGGCCCCCAAGAGACGAGGGGTTCCCAAGGCACCTCAGGCTAACACCTCCCAACCCAAAGAACTGCTGCTTCAGCCAACCTGCTCCTGCAGCAGATTAGGATTGAAAGAAACCAGAGGTGGAAACATCTCAAGGGTGTAACAGTTGTTACTTGGCCACACAAACAAGAAATCACGAGTGAAATCCTGTCTGACCTCAACAAGAACTAAAAAAACCCCCACATCAAAAGCCTTTGAAACATGAAACCAAAGGAAACTCACAAGGAGATTCAAAAGATGGTAACAACTCTTTTTTGATCCCCTCAGAAAATGTAGGTTTGCTCTTAAAGAGAGTCCTGGAATAAAGAAATGGGTGTCCCAAGCCACTGAAAAGTCCAATTCACCAGCAGGACAGGAGTCCTGCCACACAGGAGGGGATAAGGAGGAACATGAACCAGCCTGTCTGCGTGTATCAAAGTTGTTACTAACAAGTTCTCTCCAAAGAACAACTCGATTAGTTCAGCAGCCATGGTCTGGATGATATCTGAGAGACCCTTTCTCCTCAATCCCATTAAACCGCTGCAGATTCCTCTTAAAAGCATGGACCATCACCTCCTCACACAGAGCATGAGGGTGTAATGTGAGCCCTTCCCTCCCCAGCAAGGGAGAAGACAGCAGAACTCCACCAGTGTAACGCTACAGAGCAGAACCTGACTGGGAGCTGAGCAACTCCACTGCAGGAGACCAACTCCAGGGCCCAGCCTCTACTCTGAAAACACACAGAAGCTCATCTCCAAGTCATGCCTCAACCCTGACCTGCCTGCTGCCTTCTCAGGTTATCTGACCTGTAGCTGTTCAGAGCAGGAACCTTCATGGATGCTCCTGTTACCAGCGAGAAAACACAGTGTAAGGGAACTCTGCACTTGCTGAGGAGCCCAAAATGGACAGTTCAGATACCTGGGGGAGGTGAGAGCAGAGCTTGTATATGGAATGTGAGAGGGTTACAGCAGTTTTTAGAGCAGTTCTGAGGCAGAAGTGTTTGGAGGAGGTCAAACTCTGCCCTAGAGGTTCTACATTAGTGCCTAGCAGCTAAGCCCCTTGGCCAGACAAGGTCTGACTACCAGCCTCTGTAGTCCAGGCTACTCAAGAGCTGAGGCCGTGAGACCACCTCAGCAATACAAGGCAGGAAGAACATTCATGTAGTGGTTAGAGCAAACAGGATCCTCCATGACACAGCTGTGCTGGCCTATCCCTTCCAGATCTCTTGGAGGAAAAACTCTACCCTCTGGAAGGACTGCAGCAGAGAGGGCAGCTGCTAGCCACAGGTATTAATGACAGATTGTTTTAAGCCTTCAGCTGCTCTTGCTGCAGCAGAGCAGCATCTGCCTGCCCCAGCGTTACAGAGAATCTCGTGAAGAGGCAGAGATTGCTTGGGATTGCCAAGAACAAACACAGGTCCCTGCATCAGCCTGGCCTCGGGGCTCCCCACTCACCTGTGTGAGAATTACAGCAGCCAGTAATTCCTCCCAGAACTGGCCTTCAGTGAAGGAAACAAAGCTGGTAAAAAAGGTGAAGGCTGACAATCATCCTGCTAGGGTGAGTCTAGGCCAGCAGCAGCTCAAGCACATCTCACAAAGACTGACCTTGACCAAATCAATACCCATACATTCCGAAACCTGCAGTGTCCACCAGCTCTGCAGAGCTGAGCCAGCACAGGAAGAAAAGGAAAAGCATGCTGCATTAGTGTTCACTCCAGAGCTTCTGCACCACCCAAGCACCTGGGGGCTGGCAGTTCCTCCCTCTGAGCATTATGGTTTCTCATCATCCCCACACTGCCAGCAGGTCAGCAGCTCTCTCTGTAGTTTGTCTTAGTCGATGCTGACCTGAGTCTGCTCCACTGGAAACACAGCAGATCCCTCTCAGGGGGGACAAGTGTCCAGCTCAGGATTGTGGCTCCAACAGGACATGTGCACAGGACAGGGGATCAGCCCCAGCAGTCAGCTGACAACAGATGCTCGTGTGCCCACTGGATGACACAGGAAAGGACTCATAGGTCAGACCTCTACCATTTCTCTTCCTGGCAAGAAGTACTTAAGAGACAATATCAAGGTTACTGTGACCAGAGCTTATAAGCAGGGCAATATTATGCAAGCTACTGAGGCAGAAAACCCCAGTGCCATGCCTGTGTAGGGCCCTGAACACAGCTGTCTGCATTGCACGTGACTAGACGGTTGTTGCTTGTGTTTCAAAATCCTGATTGCAGCTGGATATGCTCCAGTTCAGAGCCAAGAAAGCAGCTGGAGGCCTCCCTGCAGCAGCAAGGCTTCTGCTCTAAGGCTGTGAGTAATAAGGCTTGACTTCACACTACCCCTGTTGATTAAAACCAGCACGGTGTTGCTCTCAAGGAGACCTTGTTGATAAGGCGAGTCTGGATTCAGGTAGTTTCAGTTGCACAAAGCCACCAGCTGTAATCACATCCTCCCACCTCAGCCTCTCAAGGCCTCTTTCCCAGGAAACGGGGTCCAAACTGCCACGTGTCAGGTGAAAAACACCAGGAACTGATGCAATCTTCTTCCCTGCACACCCCAGGGATGTCCAGCTGCAGACATGAGGGGAGAAGAATCCAGAAGCTACTTGAACAACAGGATGTGTGCTTCAGTGGAATAGATTCTACTCACAGGAGGAAGATCCTTCTGTACTCAATCAAATCCACTGGCCTCAGCCTGTCCCTTCCCCAACAGAAGTTACTCCACGTGTTCCTTCCATGGTACAGGAGCCCCTCCCCTCAGGGACACACAGACAGATGGTTCCTTTCTCCCCAAACTGAAAGTCATTCAAAAAAATACAGCACAGAGGCATTTGAGATTTGAGAAAATCTGGAGTGCAGGACCCAAGTAGATGGGGAAGTAATCAGTTCTAATAAATAGAGTAGAAGGAAGTCTTCAAGGTGGCCAGTAGCCCAAACACAACACCTGAAGTCCTGCAGAGACCACTAGGAGCTTTGATGCCCCACACTGCATGGGGCTGCTCCTGGGATCTGCTGCCACGCAGTTTCTCTGACACCTGTTGTTAGGCTCATGGACTACTTGGAGTCTTGAAGTTCCTTTGCCTTCTTCAAAATCAGATGAACATCAGAGATAGGATAATCCTGTGCCAAAGAAACAAAGTGACCCAAGTGAGCACCCGGCACTTCTTGTACTTTCACTTAAGCAGGGCAAACCTTGACAGCCCTGTCCTTGGCCTGTTATAACACAATGGCACGTTCAGTTACTCCCTTAACGGCTCACTGTTTCCTGTTTGGTAACTGATTGGGCTTTAATACCCTTCAAGAAGGTTTGGGCTCCTCTTAACTTTGTCCTCCAAGGGTACAGTAAGCTGGCTTGCTGCACAGGCTATCTTCAAACCAGAAAGTCTTATCAAAGGCAGTATCATGCACAGCCCAAAGCAGCAGCTGCCAGAATCAGATATCCCACTGTGCAGAGCAGGTGTTTCCAACCTTGGGCTTTCACAGATCTCAGAACTGAACAAAAGCCTCTTGCTAACAAATCTAACACTGTCACACAGGGTTTCACATCTTTGCTGGAAACTATTCTGTTTTTTGACAATCAAAGGAACATCAGAAACCTCTGGTCTGTGTTGATTTCTCTGCAGGCCAGGATGGGTGCACCAGCAAAACAGATGCTGCCAGTGATGAGAATGCTCTAAGATTTTTCTGCATGCAAGCATCAGAAACCTGGTTCTTCCCTTTAGCCAGGCATCCCCTCTCACACCAACATTCCCCTTCACACTACTACTTTAAGACACTTCAAATTGCTCTCTATGCCCACTGTATCTAATCCTTACCTGCAGTAGCCTCATGTTCAGAGTGAAGTCTCCTTCCAGCAACTGATCCCGGATTAGTCTGAAAGATGGAAATGATTCCAGCTACTTCTGACTCCACAGAGGCCCCTGAGAACCAGCCTGTGCTGTGCCCTCAGAGAGGCTTCCACATGCTTTTGCTGCCACTGTGAAGAGCGACTATATTCACCTTAAAGTGAACGTCTTGATGTCTTAACACACGCCCAGACTCCTGGATCTGCAGGTTTAGGTCAAGGAGGGGGTGGGTGAGGGAAAAGAAGAGGAAAGCTTCCCGTGTACTCACGTCAACATGGCACAACAGACGAGCAGCAGGAAATCAAAGCGCTTGTCGTCAGCAAAGAGCGAGTCCCAGATGCGGATGACGTCCGGCAGCAGGAACTCTTGGGACAGGAGCAGCGTCAGCCAGCGGAAGGCAAAGAACTGGGGTTTGATGTTCTGTTCTTGCTGTCAGACATGCACCAGGCAAAGCATGAGGATCTGCTCTCAGCCAGTGCTGTGCAAGCAAGAGATGCACTCCCACGTTTCCAGCCCAGTCTCCATCCCGACGCTGCTCTAAGCTGCCAAGTCGTGCAGCAAACCCAGAGCCTCCTTTGAAGGCTCCCACCTTCAAGCAAGGCTGAGGGAGATTTTCAGTGCAGCCATGCTCCATGGCTACAGACAAGCCAGAAAATGCTCCTCTGTCCACAACATGGAGGAAAGGAAGCTTTTCTTCCTTGAGAAAGGCACTATTTGTGTTAGTTCCGTTCAACTTGCCAAGTCATTTTAATGTTCCTATTCGAACAGCATCTTATCTGCAAAGGCACAGCCCTCCCCCTCTAGCAGAGGCACTGTTTTGTCAGGATTTCCTCTCCTTTCCAGAAGCCCTCTGTTTATCAAAAGCTTTACTATTCACAAAAAGAAACAAAGATGGAACAGGCTTCACACTGGTTAAATGATACGGTAAGCACTTCTAGCCTGAAGCTTTCTTGTTTTCTGCTGTTAAATCCAAGGGGCCGTAAGTTTAATCAACATCAAATGAGTTCAAGATCCTGCTGATATTCTTAAGGACCAGCTGCTGCACGGCCAAGATAATTTCTTGCCAGTCAAACTGTAAGCAGTTCAGTTTCTCCCACTGAATCAGCCACCAGCCAACACTGAGGACTGTGTGGACAAACTGTCTTGTGGGTTATAAGAGAAACACATCCTGGTTTTCCTGAATACAAAAAGCCCCAACCTTGGTGGAGGCTGAAATAAGAACAGTTTTCCTTTCCAAATTCTCTTTGGACTTTGAGACCAAACAGACTATCAAACCTGAAGATATTTTCCACCAAAGCTGCCTTCTACCTGCTCTACAAAGCTCACACCAACCAAAGGTACTCAGAGACCTGGGATGAAGGACAACAATAGAATTAGGTGGGTGAGATGGTCCAGCTGGTTGGATTTCACTTTACTTCTGGAATGATCTCCATGCAGTTAAAGTTGTTGCTGTCAGGACAGCCAGTGACAACATGAGTGTGTGCAGGGGAGGTGGGGAGGGGGCTTTTTGTTCCATTCTTAAAGTCAAACATAATTCCTGTAACCTCAAGTTCCAAGGGACTTTGCAGCAAAACTCCTGTTGTGCTTGATGACTAGAAGAGAGTAAAGACTCTGGCTCCAACTCCACCTCGACCCAGGTGACCAGGGATGGTGGCCAAGTCCCTTTGGACTCACAGCTGGCAGCTCTGCAACAACTATTGTTTTTTGCTTTCGCAGACAGGCAGGGGAGCAAAGCCTTGCTGTGTCAGCTCACTCTGGGCTTACTCCAAGGAGAGGCTGTTCCATTAGATAAGAGAACTTCTGTGTCCTATAGACAAAGCCCTCCATACACTCTCTCAACCTTTCTATTCAAGCACAGTAACAGTTTAACAAGCTTGGTTGACATTTAAGTGCACTGTTAAGCTCCACTCATCACACTTCAACCGAGACGCAGAGACAAAACCCCTCAGCTCCTCACCAGTTTCAGATACAGCTCCACATCTTTTTCCTTCAAGGTGGAATAGACCTTCTCCATTTTGTAGGTGATTCCACACTGAGAATCATCGAGGCTTTTGATGAAGTTGTCCCGAATTTCAGCCATTAGGTTGGTAAAGCAGAAAAATGTGTCTGCTTCAGCATGTTCTGAAAGGCAGCGAGGGAGGATCACTGACACAGGCACACAGAACTGCTCTTGCTCCACTATTTGGTTGCTTTACTAGATAAAAGTAAGCAGATCTCACAAGATCTTGGCTTGTTTGGTCCAGGACAAGACTTGTCCTTGACAAGAATATCTACAGAGCCACTTGTGGTAACAGAAAGGTCTTCATGACATAGGGTCACAAACCACTTATCTGTGCCTAAGAACATCAACTGCTCTCCCTGCCATCAGCACACACCCTCAGAGCTCCTGTGAAGTAGAAGCAACAGGCAAAGCACTCCCACTCAGTTCTTTCCTTACCAGATACGTATAGTATGAGCAAATAGGAGCTCCTATGGATGTTTTAAGCTTCAAGGTGCAACTTAGATTGATGCAAATCAAAAGACAGCCTCAGAAATTCTCACTTCCTCATGTCCTCACCACTCACAACCCATTTCAGTTTCTATTGATCTGCTGTGGCCTCAAAACTCTCTTGCTCTATTTGCCTTTTTGGCTCCAATAAGTCAAAAGACAGTTGTTTAAAGACAGTCTCGTTCCCCAAACGGTTCTTTACGTAGAGAGCATGCAGTGTGATAGCCATGACTGAGCAACCAAAAGAGTCTCTCACCTTTCCACTCGCTGTTAGGATCTGTAGCAAAGGTGTAGTAAAGAGGCCCCACGATTTCATTCATCCCCTGGACATAAGCTATGCCAGGGTTCAGCTTGGCATAGATGAACAGGATTCGCTCCACCACTTCCCAGTGAGCTTCACAGCCATTGGGCAGAACTTCATACTCACTCAGAGAATTGGGTGTTGTTTTATGGGGGGAGCTCACCTGAAAAGCAAGGCAAGACTGGAGCTGATTCAGCATAACCAGCTGGCACAGATGGATTTGTACATGGGACCAGCTCAGCTTTTAATGTAAACAAGGTTCTAAAAAGATGTGGGCAGCTTATAACAAGCAGGCAGGTGTTCACATAAACTAAGACAAGCAACTTGGGAAGCACAAAGGCCCTGAACTCATAGAATCACAGAATGGTGGGGGTTGGAAGGGCCCTGCAGAGCTCCTGCAGCCCAACCCCCTGCTAAAGCAGGTTCCTCTTGCTCAGAGGGCACAGGAACGTGTCCAGGTGGGTTTGGAAACCTCCCGAGAAGGAGCCTCCACACCCTCCCTGGGCAGCCTGGGCCAGGGCTCCCTCACCTCAGCACCAAAGGAGTTTCTCCTTGTGTTGAAGTGGAGCTGTGTGTGTTCCAGCTTCTGCCCATTACCCCTTGTCCTGTCCCTAGAGACTACAGAAACGCCCTAGTGCTGACTGTCCCTGAAGAACAAAAATCAGTCTGTGCAGCAGCAGACAATTCTCCTGAATCATTGCACCACCTGATCCCATGTGCTAAGAAACCACAGCTGTTGCTCTTCTTTATTAGCAGCATGAGGAAAAGTACAGATCTGCTGTGGTAACAAGGCACCTTCCTCAACAGTTGAGTGGGGCACTTGTACCGTAAGGCTCATGAAAGAGGAAAGAGACAATCCTTTCTGGCAGATGCCAAGCTCTTTTGCTGATGGCAGGTTTATGAGATCCTGTTCTGGAAGATTATATTCAGCTTCAGTAAATGAACCCTTCAGTGTTTTGTTCTCATACAGAGAGGCACATGTCAGGCATAAAACACTCACACCTTTCTGCAACTCCAACCTAGCACCAGGCAAAAATAACCCTTGGAATTAAACACCCCTGTAATTCCCCATTAACTGTCAGGTAACATCAGCTGGTTCTACAAAGCTGCCCATCCACCAGAACACACAGGAAACTGGGGGAGTTCCTTCATCCCACTGCAGCAGCAGAGAGCAAAGCAAAGCCTGCCTTTGTGCCCCTTGCACAGCCCCCCGGGCTCTCACGTTCGTAACCCCGCTGCGGTTCCGCGCCACCGTCTGTGACTTGAGCGTGGTCTGTTCCACCCGCCGGCGCAGCGTCTCAAACTCGTTCTGGGGGTCCAGGATTAGAAGGCAGGGGTAGTCTGTGGGGCGCTGGAAAAAGGCCATGTCAGGGTACAGCCTCCTAGGATAGATAGCAGAAGGAAAGCAGGCGTCAGAAGGAGGAAGTCCGTGCCCCACGCTGCGTGGGAAGCTGGGTTTAATATTCAACTCCCTTTTCAAAGTACAAAGTGTTGACCAAACCACCTGAAAAGCCAAAGCCTGAGTCATCAACACCCCACGCACCTGACATCTTTGTCTATCTGGAGAAGCACTTCGTTATCCTTGAAGTAAGTATTCCACCGACTGTCTGGGTTTGGGTTGAGGGGCTAAAGAAATAACAAGAGAAACACAACAAACATGGTTGACAGGTATCAAAACCCTCAGCAAACATCCCTGCTGTCCCTCTGTCATCTGTGCATGCTCCTGGCACGTCAGGTTGAATGGTTTTAAACACATTCAGTGTTGTTTATTCACACAGTGTAAGTGTCCTGCCTTCCAAGGCACAGTCCAGCCTGCCACTCCTGTCTCTGCTCAGATTACCCTGCTCCGAGCCCACCCAAGAGAGCATCTGTTTCCTAGAGGCACCTCTTGTGAGCCTCTGCCTTTCCCTAAGTAGACTCACAGTCTGAGCAGCTGGCCTCAAAGAAGGGGAGAAGGGACAGACCTAGCTAAAAGCAGCTCAGAACTACTGGTGCTTTGCCAATAATTCACACTCAAGGCTACTAAGACTCGAGTGCCAGGCTGGTACTTAGGAATCAGGGCAAAACAGTTGAGAGCAGAGCCAAGAGCAGCCCAGGGGTCCCGGCTCCAGAACAAGAGGTTATAGCTTTGGGAATTTTTTCTGCAACACAAAGGCTTGACAACACAAAGGCTTGACAACACTTACATGATCTTCTAAGGTCACGTCTTCCCTCGAAACACCCAGGTTGGCTTTGGCAATCCCAGGCTGGATAATCATTTCCTTTAGGAACTGGGAATACAGATCCCTTCAGAAAGGAAAGAGGAATGTGCAAGGAAGCAGAAGAGTAGGTCAGTGTAAGCACCCAGACTGAGTTCAAACACATCTCTCTGTACCACTCTGCTCAGCCAGGAGGCATTTGATTTTCTCTTAAGAGGTCAGTCCACCAGACAGGCTACAGAACAGCACATTCCACACAAGAACAACTCATTTTATGAAGGTACTTAATTATTTAAGGACCTATTCTTCCCTGCAGCTATCATTAGAAATAAAAGGGGCAAGTCTAGATCTCCTCACCTCTGTTTCTTCAGCAAAGAGCTCCATAAGGCTTTCTCTAAAGGGAGGTAGTTGAGGAGTATCTGTACAGGAGACAGATGCACTCGAATTAGCATTTGGAGAATGAGCTGCTGTAAGTGTAAGATGAGCAAACCCAACACACAACTGGCTCTTTGGAAACACTGAAAGCCCAGTATCCCACCAAACAAAAGGCAGGAATATTTAGGGGACTGGTTTTCGACACAGACCTATTTGTTGGACTGATCAATAGCTGACCTGACCAAAATACACTCCTAGCTTAATGGACAAGGCTCTTCTCATGCAGGCAGCCACCTCCTATCATCCCAAGCGACGGCTGTCCTGTGCCAGCAAGTGCTACTGCAGCTGTGCCAGGGCTGATCTCCACAAATGGCCGTCAGCTCTGCATTTTGTTGTTGTTGTTGTTGTTTATAACGGTAAGTGCCCCCAGAAACAGCGTGTCCTTACACAACCCACAGCATCACCCCCACGAAACACCAGCACCCCCGAGCAAAACCCACCTTCCAGCACAGGCAGCGCAGCCCACCGTCAAAGGGGATTCCTGTGGAACGGCAGCAGGGGAACAGCCACGTTAGCCCGCTGCAGTTCGTTCGCATCACCCGCACCGACAGGCAAGGCAGCGCTTTCCCTTCCCGGGGGGCCGCGGCCGGCGTGTCCCGCGGGGCGGGCGCTGGCAGCCCAACGCGGAGGAGCGGGCAGGGGGAGGGACGGGACCAACGAGACCCACCAAGGGGCCAAGAGGCGATTCCCGCCTGGAAGCGCTGCGGCCTGACGGAGCCTGCGCTTGGGACCGGCCCCGCGGCGCCACACGCGGCTGCCCGCGGGAGCCTGGCCGGGAACGGGAACGGGAACGGGGCCGGCAGCTGCCCGCGCCACTCACCGCTGAAGCACAGCTCGCGGAGCTTGGCCAGAGCCACCGTGGGTTCGCCGAGCACCTCCTGGAAGTCCGCGATCCTGAAGGGAGCGCAGCGGAGCCGCGGCCGTTACATCGGCACCTACCCGCACCCGCGCCCGCGCCCGCACCCGCACCCGCACCCGCACCCGTACCCGCACCCGTACCCGCACCCGTACCCGCGCCCGCACCCGCGCCCGCGCCCGCACCCGCGCCCGCGCCCGCGCCC
>WBNH01008454.1:108994-135070 GCA_013401255.1 Urocolius indicus | reverse complement strand
CCAACCCGCGCGGCCCCGGCAGCGCAGGGCAACGACCGGCCCCGGCCCCGGCCCCGGCCCCGGCCCCGGCCCCGGCCCCGGCCCCGACACCGACACCGACACCGACACCGACACCGACACCGACCTGCTCCGGTGCAGCCGCGACATGGCGACACCGACCCAGCACCGGCACCCACAGCGCGGCCGCGGCCCGGCCCCTGCGCGCGGGACACGCCCACCGACCGCTGGCCACGCCCACCACAGCGCGGCCGCGGTCGTCGCTCGGGGGCCACGCCCACAGAGCGGTGGCCACGCCCACAGAGTGGTGGACACGCCCACATAGCGGTGACCACGCCCACCCGCCGCCCACAGAGGCCCCGAGAGCCCCGGTGAGCCCCCTGAACCCCAGTGAGCCCGGCTGAGCCCCGGTGAACTCCCTGAGCCCCGAGAGCTCCGGTGAGGCCCGTGAGCCTCCTGAACCCCAGTGAGCCCCGATCAGCCCCCTGATCCCCAGTGAGCTTCGGTGAGCCCGGCTCAGCCTCGCTGAGCCCCGAGAGCCCCAGTGAGCCCGGCTGAGCCCCGGTGAACTCCCTGAGCTCCGAGAGCTCCGGTGAGGCCCGTGAGCCTCCTGAACCCCAGTGAGCCCGCCTGAGCCCCGGTGACCTCCCTGCGCCCCGAGCGCCCCGGTGAGCCCCCTGCGCCCCGGTGAGCCTCACTGCCCCCCGTGAGCCCCGGTGAGCCCCGAGAGCCCCAGTGAGCCCGGCTGAGCCCCGAGAGCCCTGGTGAGCCCCCTGAGCCTCGTGAGTCTCGGTGAGCCCCGCTGAGTCCCGGTGAGCCTCACTGACCCCCGTGAGCCCCGGTGAGCCTCGAGAGCCCCAGTGAGCCCTGAGAGCCTCCTGAGTCCCAGTGAGCCCGGCTGAGCCCCTTGAACTCCGGTGAGCCCGGCTCAGCCTCGCTGAGCCCCGTGAGCCTCCTGAGCCCCGCGAGCTCCAGTGAGCCCCGAGAGCCCCGGTGAGCCCCCTGAGCCTCGTGAGGCTCGGTGGGCCCCGCTGAGTCCCGGTGAGCCTCACTGACCCCCGTGAGCCCCGGTGAGCCTCGAGAGCCCCAGTGAGCCCTGAGAGCCTCCTGAGTCCCAGTGAGCCCGGCTGAGCCCCTTGAACTCCGGTGAGCCCGGCTCAGCCTCGCTGAGCCCCGTGAGCCTCCTGAGCCCCGCGAGCTCCAGTGAGCCCCGAGAGCCCCGGTGAGCCCCATGAGCTCCGGTGAGCCCCGCTGAGTTCCGTAAGCCCCTTGAGTTCCGCTGAGCCCCAGTGAGCCCCGTGAGCCTCGGTGAGCCCCGTGAGCCCCCTGAGCCCCGCTGTGCCCTAGTGAGCCCCGCTGAGCCTCGGTGAGCCCCGGGAGCCCCAGTGAGCCCTGCTGAGCCCCGAGAGCCTCCTGAGTCCCGTGAGCCCCGCTGAGCTTCGTGAGTCCCGTGAGCCCGGCTGAGCCCCAGTGAGCCCCCTGAGTCCCGGTGAGCCCCGTGAGCCTCGGTGAGCCCCCTGAGCCCCGCTGTGCCCTAGTGAGCTCCGCTGAGCTCCGTGAGCCCCGGTGATCCCCCGTGAGTTCTGGTGAGCCCCGAGAGCCCCGTGAGCCCCACTGAGCCCCGTGAGCCCCGGTTAGCCCAGTGAGCCCGACTGAGCCCCGTGAGCTCCAGTGAGCCGCGTAGTGACCTGTGGTTCGGTACCCGGGTTGCAGGGACCCGGCCTACGCACACAGAGAGCCGAGATGGAAAGATGGGTGTGTGTGAGCAAAAACCGTAACCGAAGACTCTCCGATGCAAACGGTACTTAACGGAGGCTGACACGGGTTGCTGGCAGCGCAGGGTGTGGGGAGGGATCGCTTGCAGGGACAAAAGCACACTCATTACATACGTGAAGACAATGAATATTCATGGCGGGTTAATGAAACACGAATATTCATGATATCTAATGCGTATGCTGATGCACCGGCACAAGGGTGCTGCCTTAGGGGAAAGGTCTCTGGTGGTATCTGGTTTGAAGCAGACTTTGACTGAGTTTGTCCATATACGGTCACAACTTGGCAATTTCTGCTTCTGTAACTCAGCAGAGTCAGGGTGCTCAGCACTGACCGGCACCCAAATTGCCTTTGAGCACACAGAGTCGCTCACCTTGTCTGTGCAAAGTTTACACCAAGGGGTCTTTCATAGGATCACAGAATGGTGGGGTTGGAAGGGCCCTGCAGAGCTCCTCCTGCCTAACCCCCTGTTAAAATCAGGGGCACAGGAACGTGTCCAGGTGGGTTTGGAAACCTCCCAAGAAGGAGCCTCCACACCCTCCCTGGGCAGCCTGGGCCAGGGCTCCCTCACCTCAGCACCAAAGGACTTTCTCCTCCTGTTGCAGTGGTACTGTTTGTGTTCCAGCTTCTGTCCATCACCCCTTGTCCTGACCCTGGATACAAGAGAAAAACAAGTGCTGCCCTAACCTCCTGACATCCATTTAGATATTTGTAAATATTAATGAGATCCCCCCTCAGTCTTCTCCAGGCTGAACAGCCCCAGGTACCACAGCCTTTTTTCATCAGGAAGATGCTCTAGTCCCCTGATCATCTTGGTGTCCCTGCACTGGCCTCTCTCCAGCAATTCCCTGTCCCTCTGCAGCTGGGGAGCCCAGAACTGGCCACAGGACTCCAGATGAGGCCTCCCCAGGGCAGAGGGAGATGAGAACATCCCTTGACCTGCTGCCTACACTCTGCTTGACACCCCCCAGGCTGCCACTGGCTTCTTGCCCACGGGAGCACGCTGCTGCTCATGTTCAGTTTGTTATCATCCAGCGCTCCCAAGTCTCTCTCTGCAGCGCCGCTCAGTGCCGCTCAGTGCTGTTCAGTGCCGCTCAGTGCGGTGCCGTTCAGAGCCGCTCGGTGCCGTTCAGAGCCGCTCGGTGCCGTTCGGTGCCGCTCGATGCCGTTCAGAGCCGCTCGGTGCCGTTCAGAGCCGCTCAGTGCCGTGCGGTGCCGTTCGGTGCCGCTGGGTGCCGTTCGGTGCCATGCGGTGCCGTTCAGAGCCGCTCGGTGCCGTTCAGAGCCGCTCGGTGCCGTTCAGAGCCGCTCGGTGCCGTTCAGTGCCGCTCGGTGCCGTTCAGAGCCGCTCGGTGCCGCTCGGTGCCGCGCTGCGGGACGCGCGGGGGTTACGCGGCAGCCGTCGGGGCAGCGCGTTCCGGGCCCGGGCCGTGTTTCCGGGGGGGGTAAAAGAGCGGCGGCGCTTCCGGCGCGGGCGGCCCGGCTGGCGGAAGTGACGGGCGGGTTTGTTGACAGCGGAGGCCGCGGCGGGGGGAGCGGGGCCCCGGGAGGACGCAGAGCCCGACCCCGTCCCGCCCCGGGCAGCGGCGCCGGGACCAGCCGGGACCCCCTCGGGCGGGCCGCCCGGCGCCAGGTGAGTGCCGGCGGCCCGGGAGCGGGGCCGGCGGAGCGAGGGAGGCTCTCGGGACGTTCCAAGCGCTGCCCGCGGGCTGGGGAAGCGGCTGCCGGGGCTGGCGGAGGCGGAGCGGCAGCTCAGGACCTCCCGGGTGTGTCCCCGCGGGACGGTGACCTTCTGGGGAGATAAGATCCGCGGTGTGGCTGGGGGGAACCAGAGGAGGGGTTTTACTGCTGCCAGGGACAGCGATCGACGCGTTTCCCAGCGAGGACGCGTAGTTTCGGTTGCAGCGTCGGTCTTGGCGAGCTGAAAAGTTTGGTAACTGGGGGCTTTGNGAGCCCCGGCCCCTGCCCGGCACTGCGGGGAGCAGCCGGGCCCCGCTCCGCCCGCCCGCCCGGGGCCGGAGGTGACCTCTGAGGGCCCGGGAGCGGGGCCGGCGGAGCGAGGGAGGCTCTCGGGACGTTCCAAGCGCTGCCCGCGGGCTGGGGAAGCGGCTGCCGGGGCTGGCGGAGCGGCAGCTCAGGGGCTCCCGGGGGTGTCCCCGCGGGACGGTGACCTTCTGGGGAGATAAGATCCGCGGTGTGGCTGGGGGGAACCAGAGGAGGGGTTTTACTGCTGCCAGGGACAGCGATCGACGCGTTTCCCAGCGAGGACGCGTAGTTTCGGTTGCAGCGTCGGTCTTGGCGAGCTGAAAAGTTTGGTAACTGGGGGCTTTGCTGGGCCCTGGGTTAGCTCAGTCTGTTCCTGCTTCACTTGTCCTGCTGTAAGGCAAGGGATGGTGTTTCCCTGGCCGAGCTGCATCATCCCAGCAATTAATAAAAAGACAGTGATTTGCAGCTGCAAGATGCCAGCCAAAATGACAGTGCAGTTTTCCTTCAAAATGTCACCTGTGCCAAGCTCAGCATTTCCATTCAGCTTGTGGCTGAAGCCACTGCAGTCAGCTCAGCAGCCTGCTGGTTGCCCTTTCCTTGGGTAGGTCCCTGGTGCTGGAAAAAGCAACTTCGCTGATCATTTTTGTAGCAGCAGCAGAAACGTTGTGTCGTTGGCTTGGAGCCACCGTGAGTCAGGTTTGGCTTTGGGCAGCTGCCTGGAGAGTGAGACTGGGAGAGAACATGGGTCTGGAGTCCAGTATTGGCACAGGCAGCCCCAAAGCTCACGTGCCAGTGCAGCCTGAAATGCTGTAACCACGTGGAGCCCACAAAGCAGCAACGTGTGCCAGAGAGGCTGGCTGCACCTGGAAGGCTCAGAATAGAGGAGAGCAAAGCTGTGGCTTCCCCTGGGTCTGTGGGTGGTGGGAAGGAGCTGTTGTTACCCCATGGAATGGGTTGCTTCTGGGGCTACTGGGAGGGACAGGCTTTTGTATGCCTGCTCCCCTGTCTCCAAGGGACTCAGTTTCTTTGTGCATTAAGATGGAAGCAATTCTTGTAGAGAAATATGTTGGACAAAATGTTAGCAGCTGTGGTTCTGGTCACTTCTTCATTCTTGCACTGCAGAAACACACCTGCACTGGACAGTGTGTTGCCTGGGACTGGGGAGCACCAGACACTGTCTGCTGGGCAGGCAACTTGCTCATCCATTGCCTGGGGAAAGCTGCCTGAGGATAATTAGGCAAATGCTAATGATTTGTCAGCATCTCTATTTCACTTATCAACACACTGAGCTTATAACTAGAGAAGATATTGGTTGGTGCAGCTATTGACACTCTTACTTCCATCTCCCCCTGCCCATTTGTCAGGTCTTGGGTTTAATTGAGGAGGGAGAGGATAACTTGTGTGTGTCCTGCACAAAAGGGGCAGCTTTAGGTGCTTCTCAGACATCCCTGATAGATGGCTGCTTTTCTTTGGGGTTCTTTAACTGCACAGTGTAACCACTTTCCTCTCTATTAACCTTCTCCATGGGATTTAGTCGGGTCACGGGGAGCTCAGAAGTTAAAGGGCAGCTGATTTCTCCAGGCTGCATTGTGCTGGTCTCAGCAGAGGGGGAAGTGAGTATTGTGAGAGCCACAGGAAGGCAGTCCTTGCTCTTTAGTGCTCTAAGCTGCTTGGACAAGTCCCAAGCACTGGCCCTTTCCAGCTGCACGTGATAACAGATTGTCAATGGGAATTTGTTTTCGAGTTCTCTGGCTACAGGCAGTGAAGAGTGGCAGAGCACTGGCTGCTCCTGCCTGGTGGCACAGGGCAGGGACAGCAGAACACGTTTCCCAACTGGTTCAGATCTTCCTGTTGATCTTGCCTTTCTGGAAAGTTTCTCCCAAGGAAGCTTCAGGCAAAATCAGTGAGAGGGACTCGTTGTGGGGCTGAAGCAGATTCCTTTCTAAAGCAGAGACAGTGCAGAGCACAGGGACAGCTGCTGCCACCTGCCTTCCCTTCGCCCATGGGACAGTGCTCTGTACTCAGGGGCCCACTTCATCCTGGACTGCTGACTTACCTACAGAGGGGAGAGCTGTGGATTTCCTCCTTTTTCAGAACTGGAGACCCACCATTTGACTAATTCTTGTTGTTTACAGCACATGGATCTAAAGGACTCTGAGTTTTCCTGGCACCTTTGAGAAGTCCCAGTTTTATGTTGTTGTGACCCCAGCTCAGGGCTCAGTGATCCAGAAAGGGCAAGTCACACCCTTTAAACTGCCTCTGATCAGGATGCTCAGTACCATTTTTGTGATTGTTGAGTATTTGGATTTGTTTTTTCCCTCAGCAGCTGCTTTTGCTGGGAGACCTTTGCTTGCTGAGCCAGAACCTGTCTTGAGACCACCACTGAAAGCTGTAGGTGAGAACACAGTGGGTCAGGAGTTCAGGGTTAGAACATGATCCTGTCATTTGCCTGCAGATGTTGTTCCCAAAAGTGCTTATGAGAAGGAGAAACTATTCATGTAAAGCCAAAAGACAAATTCAGCACTAGTGCCTGCTTCTGCCAGGAGTGTTTTGCCCAGGTAGTAGAAGCCTGGGGTGGGCACAGCGTGGCCTCTCTGCCACAGCCGAGGTGCTCTGCCTGTCTCCACTTGCTTTTTGAGGGGCTTCTGCCTGTGTTGGGTTCATTCCTTGGCCAACTCTTTGTCCTTGGTGCTGAGAAAAGCCCCGTCCTTGTCCCTCAGGAAAAGAATTAACAAAACACAGAAGAAAGTAAGAAAAGAGCTTCGATTTCCAACTTTGTGTTTGCATGGTAATGCATTGTGCAGCACAGGGAGGGAGCAGAAGGCCAGGATCCCAGGCTGCTGGGCAGGCTTAGCCACAGCTGTGCTCCTGTCACCCACACAGTCCGTTTGGTGCCTGGATTTGAAAGGTTACCTTGTCCACAGCCTTAACTGAGCCTTCACAGGGGTGTCATTGCCCAGGCAGCAGCTGAATGGAGCACTGGGAAGGTGAGGAGGAAGGTGCCCGCCTGGGCCCGGGTGCCTTTGGGGGATGGTGATGAGGAAAGGGAGTGAAACTCTTCCATCTTGTCCTGATACTGCAGGAATGAAGGAGAGTGCACTGGAGGCTTTAGAGAAACACAGACAAGTGTCCTGATCTTTGCAGCTGCAGGATAACAATCAGAAACAGAACACAGCTAAGGAGGGTTTTGCAACAACTTCCCCAGCAGTGGCTGCTCAGCCCTGGCACAGAGGATAACAACTGACCCACAGCACTACTGTTCTCACTGCCAGCTGGGACATACTTAGTGACAAGACAGAGGATTTACCTCAAAAATAAACATTTCAACACTTTTTTTGCATTCCCATGGAAATATACAGAAGAGCTCACGTCAGGGTTGCTGCCAGTGTGCTTTCACCCTCTGGAAGTGAAATGGCATCGTTGGTCTTCAGTCAGTTCTGCTGAGCACCTCCCAGGCTCCAGCAAGCCTTGCTGTGGTGCCAGTCAGAGTCTGAATGCTGGAGCCAGGAGATTTGTTAGAATCAGAAAACAGACAGAAATAGCTTTCCCTCAGTGCCTGCCTTGCCAGTCCTTCTTCAGCCTGTGGTAAAACCAAAGAAGGGCAAAAGTGCCCTGTGTTTTCTTCCAGCTTAGTTACTCTTACATTGTAGTGCCAGGTTTAGGATTGTTTGGGTGTGTCCTGGGGAGATGGAGCATGAACCTCACTTTACACTGTGCTGGAAGGGAAGCCAAACCAGCCTGTATGCTTCCCTCTGGCTTCTGATCCACTTCACAGTCTAGTTGAAGGACTTGGATGATGCTAGCTTGGCATTACAGAAAAACATTCAGCTTGAGCATGAAACCTCACTTGGCATGGCAGCACACAATTACAGGGCCACCAGGTCCCACTGGGGCCATACAGAGGATCGTCCTGACACTGTGTGTTCTGGTGGCTTATCCAGCCCTCTGAAGGAAACCAAGCAATGTGGTTTCTGCCACTTCCCTTCCAGAGAGCCTTTGTCAGCCAGATAACTCCAGCAACGAGGAGACACTTTCCTGCTCTGCAGCCTCATTTCCAAACATGTTCCACGTTAACTCATTCCTGCAGTGTCCTCTGGGGGTGGGGACACCAAGGAACGAAGGGCATACTGCCAGAGAGGCCAAAATGCTGCAGGTTCTTTTGAGGTCAGCAAGTGATGGGCTGTAAATACAACTATCAACATCCTGCTGGTGCAAGAGCTTTGCAGGACACTCACCAACACGCTTCTCTCACTGCATCTCTCTTTCCTCTGTTACAGCTGCCCTGATGTCCCTGTAAATTCACCCTGGCACTTCATTTGAGGAAAAGATCTACTGTATTAAAAGCTTCCTCTGCTCTTCCCTTTCCCATCCTTCCCTCACGATGGCATCTGATAGCCCCGAGTCCCTCATGACCCTGTGCACCGATTACTGCCTTCGCAACCTGGAGGGGACCCTCTGCTACTTACTGGACAATGAAACTCTGAGGCTCCATCCTGACATCTTCCTGCCCAGTGAGATTTGTGACAAACTTGTCAATGAGTAAGTTTCAGGCTTGTGGAGAAGCTGTTGTCTGGTTTAGGGTAGGAGCTGGGAGCACGGTTCTGTAAAGAAAGAGATGGGAAAGGGGGGAAGAAAGGGTAAGAGTTACCAGAGCTGTTGTTGGTTTGTTTGGTTGTTTTCAATGAATTCTTGTATTAGAAATAAAGGTTTGTATTGACTGCAGAAGGAGGTGCCCCCAGGGGTTACAGCAACATTTCATTCTAGTTTCTGTGGGAACCACCATCCTCACATAGGTAAAAGCCAACGTGAAACAGTTCCTGTTTCTTCCAAGAACATCAGTCAGCAGCAAAGGAACCTTCCCATTTCCCATTGCTGAAGCATTAAAACTCTCTCCAAGCAGAGAAATAACAGTGCAAAGTGCTAACAGATGTGAAATGTTAAGGCTGCTGCTCCCACAGCTTTACAAAGCAACCTGTTTCCAAGGGTTTATACGTTGCCTTTCGCAGTCTGCTTTGGCTGAGCTCCTGCCCACAAGCCTGGCAGAGAGCTCTGGCCAGCTCATTTGCTGAAAGTGAAAAATCAAATGACTAACTTGAAACATCTAAGGGAAAACAAAAAAGAAATCCTGGAGCCTGTGCCTGCCAGAATCCAGTTTGCTCACACACACACATATGACCTGGCACAATTGTTTGTCTCAGATTTGCCTCAGGATTGTTAGTTCTGTGCCAGAAGAGGTAACAGACCCGCTGCCATTGCCCCACAGGCTGCTGGGGATGGGCAGCAGGGAGACTGGGTGTGCTTACTCACTTGGTCCCATTTCCTTGTAACCAGAGAAGGTGCTGGAACTGTAGCTGAGCCTTTGTGTTGTGCTGTGCTAATGCCATTGCCCCCATACAGGTATGTGGAGCTGGTGAAGACAGACAGCATCTTTGAACCCCATGAAAGCTTCTTCACCCTATTCTCAGATCCCCGGAGCACCAGGCTGGCTCGGATCCACCTGCGGGAGCAGATTGTGCAGGACCAGGACCTGGAGGCCATCAGGAAGCAGGTGGTATTGCCCTGACAGCCTCCAGCTGCCTCTTCACACTGCAGCACTGCTGCATGGGCACCAGAGAGATGCCCAGGCACCCAGAGACTCACAAGACAGTGTGCCCTTGTGGCCAAGGGCGTCGTGGGGTCTATTAAGAACAGTGTGGGCAGCAGTTTGAGGAAGGTTCTCCTCTGCCTCTGCTCTGGTTAGGCCTCATCTGGAGTCCTGTGTCCAGTTCTGGGCTCTCCAGCTCAAGAGGGACAGGGAACTGCTGCAGA
This sequence comes from Urocolius indicus, assembly GCA_013401255.1. Classification (NCBI taxonomy): domain Eukaryota; kingdom Metazoa; phylum Chordata; class Aves; order Coliiformes; family Coliidae; genus Urocolius; species Urocolius indicus. Next base: position 125,506 of record WBNH01008454.1, on the reverse strand, counting down.
GAGGCCAGTGCAGGGCCACCAAGATGATCAGGGGACTGGAGCATCTTCCTTATGAGGAAAGGCTGCGGGACCTGAGGCTGTTTAATCCAGAGAAGGCTGAGAGGGGACCTCAGCAGCACTGATCAGTACCTAAAGGGTGGGTGTCAGGAGGATGAGGTGACACTGTTTTCTGTAGTACCCAGTGACAGGACAAGGAGTGATGGACAGAAGCTGGAACACAAACAGTTCCACTGAAACAGGAGGAGAAAGTCCTTTGGTGCTGAGGTGAGGGAGCCCTGGCCCAGGCTGCCCAGGGAGGGTGTGGAGGCTCCTTCTTGGGAGGTTTCCAAACTCACCTGGACACATCCCTGTGCCCCTGAGCCAAGGGAACCTGCTTTAGTAGAGGGTTGGGCTGGAGGAGCTCTGAAGGCCTTTTGCAACCCCCACCATTCTGTGATTCTATAATCCTTCACCAGCCAAATTTTCTTTGGGAGACCTCAGCTTCTTCCTTCTCAGCTGCCAAAGCTGCTGTAGGATGGGGACAGTGCTAAGTTTGGTGATATGTGGTCTCAGGCTTTCCCAGCAGGAGGTACTGTAGCAAGCAGTGTGGGCACTCTACCTGTGAAATATTTCTAACTTTGATTTCCCCTTTTCCAGGATCTTGTTGAGCTCTATTTGACTAACTGCGAGAAGCTCACAGCCAAGAGCCTGCAAACCTTGGTGAGCTTCAGCCACACACTTATCTCCCTCAGCCTTTTTGGCTGCTGTAACATCTTCTATGAGGAGGAGAACCCTGGAGGCTGTGAAGATGACTGTTTGGTGAACCCCACTCGCCAAGTCTTGGTCAAGGACTTTACTTTTGAAGGCTTCAGCCGCTTGCGCTTCCTGAACCTGGGTCGCTTGATCGAAGGCGTGAACGTGGAGACATTGCTTCGGCCTTTGGCCTCACTTGCAGCTCTTGATCTCTCTGGGATCCAACTGAATGATGTGGGATTTCTGACCCAGTGGAAGGACAGTCTGGTTTCCTTAGTGCTTTACAACATGGACCTTTCAGAGGAGCACATCCAAGTGATTGCACAGCTTCACAAGCTCAGGTCAGCAAATCCTGTTCTTCCTTGTTTATCCTCTTCCCACTGATATGGAAAGGTCTTTCAGGACCTTTTTAGACCATTTGAGGAATGGCCTACATGTCTACTAACACAGAGAGCCACTCACTGCCAGTTTCAAGTTATAAACCTTCCCATGATAAGGCTCATTCATTGACTCACTATGTGTCTGATGTGTTTAAAGCCAGCCAGTGGTTTGCTTGCAAAAGGGCATCACTTGGCAGAAAAATCCCTCTTGGAAAAACAAACAACAATGCACATCCTTTAAAAAATAACCCCACACCATAACTGCACACACCAAGGACAGAAAAAATACCAACCCCAGCCCAACAAACCACCCACCACCACCCTCAGCCAGACAAAAGGACAGCTGAATACTTGAGAGATGGCAAAAAACCCCCTACAGATGTGTACATACAGTGATAATCATACTGTGAGACTCAGTCCTCCAAAGCACTTGTCAAACAGGAACGGCCAAGGTTTAAGGCTGGTTCTGAGATAAAACTAGGAAAAACTCTGAGCTTGGGCTGTCTGCTTGCTGTGCTCAGTGGAAGCACACTGCACAGGGATGCTGGCATGAAGGCAAAAGCAGAGTGGAGTACATAGGCACTCCTGACCTAGTGCATTGACAGTGAAGTGACTTCCTGAAGCAGAGGTGAGACAGTTGCTATTCAGACTGCACAGTAGTATCAGGAAAGTCATAAAGGACTTTCCAAGCCAAAGAGAAGGGTCTTGCTGTTCACCCAAAGGATGCTTGGCAATGGCTTTAGTATAATCTCTAGTGCTTGCAGATAACATATGACCTGGAGTCTTGGGGAATGACCTGGATAACATTTTCTACATCTAAGTACTTTAACACCCAGAGATTTGCAATGAAACTTTGTCTACAAGAGGCAGAAGACACTTTTGACTGGGATGTTGGCTCCTGTCTTAGGTAGTTTAGAAAAGTCATTCTCAAGAGTCTTAGCTACTGTTTGGCAAGCAAGAGCAGTTCCTGTCCTGTCAGGGACTTCCCTGCAGAGGATGGCTGGCCAGTTTCTCCCACTACTCCCTTCGCATCAGGCTTTCTCCAAAGCTTGAGCATTTAAATACCTGAAGGAAATCAGGGCAGCTTAATAGCCTGGGGTGGAAGAAATAAAAAACTGGGGAAGCAGACAAAAGCTTGTGTAACAATTTGTGGGATGAGGCAACGTGTTTCTGGGGTGCAAAGATCCTCTAGTGCATCTTGATCAGCAGGCAGAAATGCTCTGCTGGAGCTTGGGAAAGGCAGAGCCTGGAGCAATTTCCTTTGGCATGTGTGGCCAAATGATTCATTGTGCTCCTTCCTCTGTAGACCTTTACCAGATATCTGTGTGCTTGCGTTAACACAGGGGCAGATCCTGCTGCCAGGTCCTACAGAGCCACATCCCCATATCTGGTGAAGAAAATAACAATGCAAAACAATAATCACACTTGGCTTGTCCTTTTGCTCTGGTAAAGAGGCAGAAGCCCCAGCTGATGCTTTCCAGGTTCTGAGTTGCCCTCTATCCTTTGCAGGCACTTGGATATCTCCAGAGACCATCTATCCAGTTATTACAAGTTCAAGCTGACCCGGCGGGTTCTAAACCTGTTTGTGGAGAACTTGGTCAACCTCACGTCGCTCGATATCTCAGGGCACACCATGCTGGAGAACTGCACCATCCCCAGCATGGAGGAGAAGATAGGCCAGACAAGGTAAGGAAACAACTGGAATCTGCTTGGAGGGACAGATCAGGCAAGGATAAATTCATACCAGCTCCCTAATTAGTTTCCTAATTCTGTAGGTCTCATTAATACTAAACAGCAGGATAGAGCTGATGCTAGTTTCTCCTCATGGTAAAGATTGGTGTGGTAATTAGCTGTGATTCCTGTGTCTAACACATGAAAGGACTTGTAAAAGTAAGAAAGAATCCATCTTACCTGCCTGCCATACACATCTGAAGAAATATTTCAGTTCTTTTCCACACACATTTTTCCTGGAGTCTCTTGTAGTACTTTATATTTCTATATTTCTTTACACATTTTCTACACAAAACTTTCTTACCCTCACTGAAATCTGGGCTCTCCCAAGACAGAGCAATCACTACACTACACTGAATCAATACATGAATGGATGAATCTGACACAGGTTTGACCAGGATAATGGGCAGATCAACCTTTGAACATCCTGGTGCACCTCAGGAGGGCCATAGTAGAGATCTGCTTTTCCAGACCAGCCAAGAACTCTGCCCTCCTGTTCCTTGAGCACTTACTGAACAAAAACAGACAAGTGGGATAGTACTGGCTCCTTTCCACCAGAAATGGTGAAAAAACACTGGCTCTTGGTCAATAGGAACACAGCAGCAAAGTTGGTGTCCTTGCACAACCACAGCAGCAGACTGATGTGTCAGATGAACTTCAGTCCAGTTTGGATCAGTGAAATCCACAGAGGAAATATTCACCCAGCTAGTGAATTTGCAGGAGAAATTCTGCCTGGGAAAGCTGCATTCTGTCTGTGTGAATTCTTACTGCTGTTTCTGTTGAAAACATTTAGCCCTTCACTCAGGATCACCTGGGATAATGTGTGACACTTAGGAGAAGCTGACTGGCATATAACCCTTACTCTAGTTATAGAGCACTAGAGTGACTGGAAAGCTGACAGCTGTCTCTGTGGCAGTAGACACTTGAAGAAACACAGTGCCAACATGACTGATCTCTGTTTGTTTTATTCCTCAGCATTGAGCCAGCAAAGAGCAGCATTGCTCCCTTCCGAGGTCTGAAACGACCACTCCAGTTCTTGGGGCTTTTTGAAACGTCTCTCTGCCGCCTGACACATATTCCAGCCTACAAGGTAACGGGGCTGCAAAGAATATTGGCAGTAGGTGCTTGGTAGAAATTGAAAGAAGATGAAAATTACTGTCTGCCAGTGGAGTTCTTGGGGTCTTGAGTGTGATAACTGAGCTCTGACCTCTCAATAGCTACTTGATAATGCAGGAAATCTGCCAGGAGGCAAGACCTGTACCCCACGTGGATTTTACAGGAGTTAAAAAACATGTCTGTTCATGAAGGACATGGAAAAATCATCCTGCCTGAAGGACCAGAGTGTCTGTGACTACAAAAAAAAAAGGATTTAGGACAATAGGAGTCTTACTTGTGAATAGCATCCTCCTGTCCCAAAGATGCCATTTCTGTCTCTCCGGGCTGAGAATTGACTTGACTCTTTGCTCTCATCCTGATCCTCAGAGTAGCAGGGCAGAGGTGACTTCTGCCCTTCGACCTTTCAGACTTCCCTTCTCATGGTAGTTTTCCTCATTCACCACTTCTTTTTTCCTCCATACCAGGTGAGTGGAGACAAGAATGAAGAGCAAGTGCTGAATGCCATTGAGGCTTACACCGAACACCGGCCCGAGATCACATCCAGGGCCATCAACCTCCTGTTTGACATCGCCCGGATCGAGCGCTGCAGCCAGCTGCTGAGAGCCCTGCAGGTGAGCCTCGTGCACTTACTTTATCCTGATAAGGGAAAGTTTTGCAGTCCCAGTCTTTTCTTCACCCTGGGACACACCAGATCAGGTTATTCTGGAGTTCTGGTAGCAGAACCAGCTACTTTCATTTCACGAGCGTGTTCGTGCAGCACCTGGGCCAACACGTTCCTTGCAGGCTTCTAACAGCCACCTCGAGAATCAACAGCAAGTCAGAGGCACTGAAGGTTTATGTCTCTTCTCTGCAGTTGGTCATCACAGCCCTCAAGTGCCACAAAGATGACAAAAACATCCAGGTGACGGGCAGCGCCGCGCTGTTCTACCTGACCAACTCCGAGTACCGCATGGAGCAGAGCGTCAAGCTGCGGCGCCAGGTCATCCAGGTGGTGCTGAATGGCATGGAGTCCTACCAGGAAGTCACAGTAAGAGCAGCCACAGTCTCCTTCACCTCCCATAGTCCTCCTTCTCTGTATTAAGCTTGGTTTTAGCATCTGGGTCTTCTGAGGCTCCAAGATGTGAGGCAAGGCAACCACCAGAGAAGCTGCTGCCCTGATCTGCCCCTTGTGATGGGGATTACACACAGGCTGCTCCTTATCTGTGTGATGTTCTCCAGAATGAGGGGAAGAAAGTGATGATAGCAAGGCTCCTTTTTATCTGATGATAGCGGTCAAAGGGTGTATACAACACACAGCATAGATGTCCAGCACTGACTGTGGGGTCAGAAGGGTGCAGGTATTGTGTCAACAGAAAGGAACCTTTGCCCCACAGGCTGTACTGGAAGCTGGTTGGTGGTACGATGCCACTGGGCTGCAGAATGGCAACTGCTGCATAGAGAGCTTCCAGGCAGTGAGGAACTGGCTTGAAAAGGGGATGGGCATTGGGTGACTGCACGGCCCCATGAGAGCAGAGTGGCAGAGAGAGGGCAAAGGGTACCCACAGAGCTCAGCCAAAGCACAGTGCTAGATTGGAGTGCAACAGAAATTTAAGTGGCTGTAGTTAAGCAAGAAAACAGTTTCAGTACCAAGCAGCAAGGAGACATGAGGTGAAGACCACGTTATTGCAGCCCTTGTCCCAGTGTTTGCTTCCTTTTCCCCCAGGTACAGCGAAACTGCTGCCTGACTCTGTGTAACTTCAGCATTCCTGAGGAGCTGGAGTTCCAGTACCGCCGGGTCAACGAGCTGCTGCTGAACATCCTCAACCAGAGCCGGCAGGATGAGTCCATCCAGCGCATCGCTGTGCACCTCTGTAACGCCCTGGTCTGTCAGGTGGACAACGACCATAAAGAAGCTGTGGGCAAGATGGGGTTTGTCATGGTTGGTATGGTCCCAAGGTGTCTGCTTATCCTTAACCCAGGCTTGCACAATTCCCTTGCAGCAGTCCACCAAATGCCTGTGGGCAACAATCCAGCCTTGCAGGGTCAGAAGAGAACTAGTGTCCTGGCAATGCTAAGCTTTCCTGGAACCTACCCCACTGAGTGACATCTTCTACTCACTTACCAGCGCTGGAAGGCCTGACCTCAGAGACAGGCTGTTTGTGAGAGCAGGGAAGCAGTGGGACTTTATGCCTTACCTCTTTACCACATCCTGTTATTTCCAGGATAGTCACCTTGTGACTGTCTCCTTCTGCATCTCCCTGAGTTTGCATCAGCTTCCAAACTCATGCTGACCCTTATCCCTCACCTTTTCAAAGAGGTGCAGAGACCCTGCTTTGGTGCAGTTAGACCACATTCCAGCCTTTGCCATACAGCTCAAAACTGACTTGCCTGTAGACTGTGACATAGTTCAGCTCTGTGAATACTTGCAACAGTGAACATAACCCAGTCCCACTGGTTTAGGGAAAGATACCAGGAAGGTTCTCTACAGAGGATCAAAATTGTATATGCCTGCATATGGGCTGTAGCCAGCCGTGCAAGTACTACAGTTCTTAGTTTTAGCTTTGTGATTCCTGAACTGTTTCTCACTCTTCCTCTGCCCACAGACGATGCTAAAGCTGATTCAGAAGAAGCTGGCTGATAAAACAGTAAGTGTTTCCCAAAAAAAAACCATATACACAGAGTATTTTCTCTTCACTCTGACTTGGAGACCAGTCCAGAGTGCCAGCTCAGCTTCTCTAACAAACACAAGATTTGTCAGCTGGTGTTACCACAGGCTTTCTTGTCCCAGGGCGAGGGCAGGGGAATGGGAGGGGTGCAAAAATATTAAACAAAAAAGCCCACTTGCTGACAAATGGAAACTGAGTAACAAGGTTTTCTTACCTCTGGAGCCATACGGGGTGATACTGGAAACACAACTGGTTATCCTGCACTGGGCTCCCACAAGCAAAGCTCTGTGTCTGTCCCTTTCTCTTTGGCTCTGTAGTGTGATCAGGTGATGGAGTTCTCCTGGAGTGCCCTCTGGAACATCACTGATGAGACCCCTGATAACTGTGAGATGTTCCTTAACTACAGCGGCATGAAACTGTTCCTGGAGTGCTTGAAGGTAAGTGCGGCTGGTTTCCTCCACAGGAATCCTGACCTTGGCAGTGGAAAGGCAGGGTCCTGGGCAGGAGCCCTGGCTGTGTTAATCTATAAGCAGTGCTTCCTATGTGCACAAACAGAAAGGAAAAAGCTTCCATGTTTTCTTCTCTCTCACATCCATCCATCCATTCACCCAACCCACAGAAGAACACAGAAACTTACACTCAACACATCTTCCTCTTTCCCCATCTTGTACACAGTTCCCCATAAGCAGGGCAGCAGGGGACTGTGAGCCCTGCTCTTGATTCTCTCATTTCATGTGTATCTTTAACACTAGAAATCCCATTTAGCACCTGCTAAAGAGCCATGGGCAATGACCCAAAAGCACTCACCCTTTCTAGCTGTGCTGTACAACCTCTCTCCAGGGCTGTCTGTTCCCAGCATTATACTTTTCTGAAATCCTGTTCCTTGGTTTCTTAGGAGTTCCCAGAGAAACAGGAGCTGCACAGGAACATGCTGGGCCTCCTGGGCAATGTGGCTGAGGTGAGGGAGCTCCGCCCACAGCTCATGACCTCCCAGTTCATCAGTGTCTTCAGGTGGGTTCTTGGCTAACAAACAACTGGCCTGGGGCAGGGGGTGGGGAGTGCTCTGGAGCTCTGCTTCTGCCTCACCTGGAGACTTTACAACCTCTAATTGATCTCTTCTCTCTTGGCAGCAACCTGTTGGAGAGCAAAGCAGATGGGATTGAGGTATCCTATAATGCCTGTGGTGTGCTCTCCCATATCATGTTTGATGGTCCAGAGGCTTGGGGTATATGTGAGCCCCACCGAGAGGAAGTTGTAAAGAGGATGTGGGCAGCCATCCAGAGCTGGGATATCAACTCCAGGAGAAATATCAATTACAGGTGTGGAATAGAAACATTTGGTCCTCTGGCCTGGGAGCCAGGGTTGTCCCAGGAAGCAGGCACCAACAGAGACAACAGTTGTTGGATTTGTAACAGCTGCATTGTTTCTGTGCAGGTCGTTTGAACCAATCCTTCGGCTTCTTCCACAAGGGATCTCCCCAGTCAGCCAGCACTGGGCCACCTGGGCACTCTATAACCTGGTCTCTGTCTACCGTAAGTTCCCTTTTCCAAATCACACCCAGTGCCCTGTAAAAGCTGAGGCTGTGGGCCTGAGCTTGTTAGCTGAAAAAGCCTTCCCAGCTTAGCCAGGTGGATAGGGCAAACCTCCTCTGAATGCTGCAGCAACGTCCAGGCAGCACAGCCAAACAAAAACCACGGAGGCTGGGTGCTTAGGCAGTTCCTCCAAGGTCTGAGTCCTTCAAGCCATGCTCTCGTGTTCTCAGCCATCTGTGTCTGTTGTTTCACAGCCAGGGCACCTCCAGCAGCTGGCTTCATGAGAAAGAAAGTTTTGTGGCTTCTCCTTCCCCTTCTGTGAAGGTTCACAAGGATCTATTTTATTCTTTTCTCTGCAGCTGACAAGTACTGCCCACTGCTGATCAAAGAAGGTGGGATTCCCCTGCTGAAGGACATGATCAAAATGGCCTCAGCAAGGCAAGAGACCAAGGAAATGGCCCGGTAGGAAACCAATGCTCTGTCATCAAACATTCCCTTTAGCTTTAGGTTTTATTCTCCTACATCAAATAAGGTGCCAAAGAAAGGCCTGCACTGATGGGTACGAGGGGAAAGAAGCAAATACAAGATAAGAGCAGGAAACGTGGATGAAAACAGAAGACTAGAGAGATTTATAGCTGAGAAATACACACAGGTCATTCAGGGTTGATGGGTGCAGAGCAGGTTGGTTACAGAAGTGGCTTGCTGGGCAGAGGAGCCACATAGCTAATGGCATCTCTTACCCAGTTATCACTATTCTCTACACCTGTGTGGGCTCCCTGGCTCCACAGTCACACTGGCCTGTCAGTACAATTGCTGACTGCCTGGGTAAAGTGAGAGGGTTTTTCAACAGGTGGGGAGAGCCTCTCACCTTTGTGAGCTTCCCCAGCTTCCTTTGTTCAGGGACCTTCCTTCAGAGGTTTAAAAACCAACCGCAGGTCCTGAGCACTGTCAGAGCTGTAATTCCATACCTGTGGGATGAATATCTGGCAGGTTAGTGAGGGTGGGGAATAGGTGGCCCTAGGTGGGCAGCAGGGGCTCCGCAGGGCTGCTGGAGGCTGCAGGGAATGAAACTTGTCGTTGGGCAGATGGTGTGTGGTGATGGGAAAGGAAAGGAACAGGAGCAGCTGGGACAGGTGAGAGCAGAGGGAATGACAAACACCTCCACACGTGTGTAGCCTGATGGGATTCACTTACCTGAGGATATGAACAAATGGTCCATTTGGATCTGGACATAAACTAAAGTGACTTGAAACCCTGAGGGGATGAGCTGTGAGCTGCTTTTTGGGGAGCACTGTGGTTTTGACACAACCATGCCTGTCTCTGAAGAGGCTGCAAAGAGAGAACAGGCCTGTTGGACAGTTCTTGCTTTACTGTCCCACAGCTGTCATGCAATAAGCTTTAAACTCAACCCTCTCTCCTTGTCCTTGTTTTATCCATAGGAAGGTTATAGAGCACTGCAGTAACTTTGAGGAGAACATGGACACTTCCAGATAGAGGCAAGCATCCAATGCCTCTTGCCAGCACTGTATCCAGCTTCTCTCTAATTCACTGTATATAGGGAGGACTCTTTCTTACCAACTCACCTGTTGGAAGGAAACTTGATGTGTGTGTGTGAGACCCTCAGTAGATGAAGGTGAAGAGGGGAGGGGTGGGGGGGAGGGACTTTTTGCACAACAAAATGCTTTACTTAAACTAGTGGACTTTTTTGTTTTGTTATGAAGTTTCAGGTTGAAGTTCTGTGTGTATGATTTCTGTATAAAAAGAAAACAAACAAAACCACCCCACAAAGACACCCACATGATGTATCTTTTAACCTTTTCCTTTTAGACCACACAGAGAGCCTCAGATGGTCATGAGCTTGAAGACTTATTTGTGTGATGCTAGTGTGACATTTTTATTCCCCACTTTTTAGAAAATTCCCTTTTGCTGTCCTGCTTGAGGCCCTGTAATGTCTGCAAAACACCAGTCCTCAAATGGTCTTGGCTGCTCAGTGGGGTTACAAGCAGTGATGAGCTATTGGTTTGGTTTTAGACAGGTTGAGGGATGCAATACCAGAGAGTGAGACCAAAAGGACTGACCTTTTGAGTGATATTTCTAAGTGGAGGAAATGGAGAAGGAAGATCTTTCAAAGCAAATTGCTCCCTTGAGGCTTTTTTTTGTAGAAGACTCACATTCATGGAAGCACTCCTAAGTGTATGTGCAAGACATTCCCATTAAAAGTCAAGAGGTTTTGTCCCCTTTGGCAGCACAGATCTGCCACCTCCCCTCCCCCCAGCCTCCTGAGGTCAAGGATGACCAGTAAAACCAGTTACACATCCTTGCCACACAGAGCTTTTCTCTGTAAGGGAGCCTGTGCAACAAAGAACAAGGTTTGTTCACAAAGGGCTACACATCTTCATTCCAGTCCTTCACCATCTTTTTAGTTGTGTTCAGTTCCGTGGGGAAGGGCTACAAATACCAGAGGTATTTCCCCTCTGCACAATAAGCTCAACTGGGCCCCTGTCTGCGGGGGCTTGTGGGAATCCCAGTACCAGACTGGAGCTGCTCTGCTCCTTTTCAGTCTGTATCAGTACAAGCTGTGCTCAGTGGCAAAGGAACCTCCCTTTATGGGATGCTCACTGGAGCTCAAATGCTGTAGTTGGAGGTGCTGAAGTCCACTCCTGAGCCTGGGGAGTCTCTGTGCACCCTTTGGAGAGTGAACCCATGAAACAGCACCTCTAGTTCCACCCCACCACCTTCCCCTTCTTTGGGGGAGCAACAGGTCCTCTCCCATCTGCTTCCCCCACACTTCCCAGTACAACCCCACTCATGTCAGCAGCATTCCTCCAGTGGGTGTGCTGTAGGTGAGAGTCCCACTAAGGTTATCTTCACTTGTAAGGCTCCAGACCTATAAAGGCACAAGAAGCCAAAGGCCCAGGTTTGCCTCAGAGCCAGGCACTCACCACCACAGCAGTCCATGCTCACAGCCCTCTGCTTGCCACACTTCTTTCACAACTCACAAATCTGCCCTTCCAAGGGATTTGGGAAAGATTTTATGTCCAGTAGCAGTAAGAGGAGACCACGGCCATGTGAGTTGGGACATTTCAGGCCTCTGAGCACAGTAACCCTTGCTGCTCTCTTCCCTGGTGTACATTGCTCTCAGATTTGACTTGCTGCTATGAGGTTCTAACAATGCTCAGAGTTAATGTTGTCATTGCTGAGCACGTTATAGACAGATCCTAGATACACAAACTGACACTTTAAATGCCAGAACACAGCTGCCCTGGAGAGGTTTACTTCTTCTGCCAATATGGTGTTACTCAATGTCCTGGGTTTCTTTTTTTCCTTTTTAACCATATGTCATTTGTTTTGATATTGTGAGATCTGTAACTTCTTTTCTTTTAAGTGTTTTTCAAACCTATATATATTTTTGTGTCACTTTTGGATTGTTTTCATACCATTTGCAAAACTTGACAAATTACACTTTTTGTTTTGCAGTTGTTTGGTTGAAATGGTATTTCTCTCATTCCTGTTCCCCCAAGAACTTGTGTCCCTGTGAGTTTTGGGACAGGGAAGCTTATTTCAAGATCTGGTTTTCCGTATAACTTTTGCTGTTGGACTAGATGATCTCTAAAGGTCTCTTCCAACCCTGCCATTCTATGATTCTATGGGTAAAACCAAGAGAGGCTGCAAATCCTGCCAGCTTTGGCTGTCAGGGGAGTCAGGCTGTGCTCATTTCATTCTCTGTTTAGTGCTGGTGTCCTTCTGAAGTTGTTTCATGTGATGGTGCCACCCATTAGGCTTTCTCACGTCCTTATGCCCATCTAGTGAAAGCTCCTGTTGCTCAAATCTTGACTCACAAAGAGCAGCGAGATCCTGACTGATGAGACACGTGGGAGCAGATGGGAGAGGTGTCAGAAACCCATGTGCTCAAAGTGCAGGTGCCCCGAAGGGAGACAGCTGGAGCTCAGGAACTCCTGCCTCAGCCTTGCCTTGCAGTCAGAGCCAAACAGCTGGGCTTTATAGTGAGACTTCAGCACAACTACGTCAAGGTTAATGCACAGCTGATGGCTCAGTTCCATTTGCCTCCTGACCCCAAAGATTTGGGTTTTTCAAACCAGCGCCCCTACCAGTTCAGCTGTTACTGAAGTCTCACCAACTGCAAGCTGGGCCATGGAAGCCTAGTCTTAAGATCCAAGCTGTTTCCCACTGTAAAGATAAGCTCTGTCTTCACTGCTCACATCATATCGAGCTGTACCTGAACCAGAATAAAAAGATCTCAAATTCGCAGAGGCTAATGGAGTTAGGCCAGTAAGGAGCAAAAGAGAGAAAGACATCCTCTGACCACCTGGGAGTAATGCGGGAATTCCTGTAACTGGGAGTCTGAAATGAGGTTTCCCTGACTGAAACAACAGGAGCTGATGCACCTGAGGCATAATGCACATACCATGACCTGAAAGCCCTCTGTGGCAGCAAAGAGGAGTTAGTGGATTGCTGCCATAGATCCATCACTCAGGACAGGAGAGCTGTCTGCAGCCATCATACCCCTGGTCTGCAAAGCAGGGGAGGCCACAGCGGCTGATGTTTTATGAAGGTCTGATGTCAAGGGGGAAGTTGGATATGCTGAAATGCCTTACTGTTAGAGAGAAGCTTCTTAGGCCTTCAGGTTTTGCTGGATCAAAGGAAGGAATCAGGAGACTTCGACTCCACATAATATTATGGAGCCAATGATCAAGGCTGCTCAGAAAACTAGAACAGGGTTCTGTCTGTCAAACAAAAATCCAGCTGGGTAGAAACTCAGTGTGGAAGGGTACAGCAGAGGGGCTTCTTGTGCTCTGCTAGCTGTTCTCCCAGTCAGACTCTTACTCCTGTTTTCACTACTATGTTTCTCTTAATACCAAAAGCTTGGTAAGCAAAGCAGAAACACAACTCAGGAGTTCTCTGCAGAGACTGTGCCAACAAAGGAGCCCTCTACCTTGACTGTGTGTAGCTTCCTTCCTGGTGGGAGAATGTCTCCTTCTTCCCTGGCCCAAGTCAGTGCCACGGCAGTCCTCAGTGTGCAGAGTGTCAGGTGGCTGCCACTTTCCCTGGAATAGATAAGAGAGCAGATTAGTGGGCAACTTTCCACAAGTGCTTCCATTATACAAGATCTGTGGGAGGAATTGCTTATAGTGGTTGGTGTGTACTTTGGTGATGCACAACAGTGAGCAGCACCAGGCTTTCTCATCTAGACCAAGCCAGGAAAGGTTAGCACTGATATTCGTGGCAATTAGTAACACTGCAGATAATTTGTGTGCACAAGGGCTGCTATTACCCTGCTACCAGCTGAAATGGCATTTGTTCAGCACTGACTCCTGCCCAGCTTGTCAGCTTGGTTGGGCTTCTGCTGCAATCTCTGCAAAAGATGAGTGGGAAGAAGTCTTGGAGCTGTGAGCCCATTTCCCTCTCATCACACAATTAATTACCAGTAGGACAAGAGCTATAGGGGCACTGCATTCAGGCACTATCCACAGAAAACATGTTTTCTTGAGGCGGTTTAGGGAGGAGCCTGTCACAGCTCAGGTGTTAGAGAGTAGCTTGTGCCGGAAAAAAAAGAGAATTAAAAGTAGGGAAACAACTGGTCTCCACGACAACCATGTGTCTGAAGCACAGAGGGTAATGGTCCTCAGGAAGGGATGAAATCAACACGGGGGCTGGATGAGAAGACAGCACTTAAAAAGAGGAATGAGGGAGGTTTCCTGCTGAACTGAAACACTTCTGCTTTAGCAGACTATGTTTTGATTTCATATATTTGTCACTGATTCTCTCTGTAATTCTTGTTTTTAAAAGAGAAGTTTTTAAGCTATTTCCTTGTTTTGCTTAAGGAGGATAAGCTCAGTTCCACTGAGCAAGCATCTGCTTTTACTCTGTCCGTTGACCTGCCTGATGTTGAGAGGCCTGGTTCAAATGTGAAACCAAGCAAAAAAGAAAGAAAGAAAGAATGCACAAGTGTTGCTTCCTTACAATTCTGAATGAATTAACTTTTCTGTTGTATCCATTGGATACCCTCTGTGTATTAAACCTAGTGCTTAACAATGTCTTCTTCCTTTGGTCTGTGGATGTGGTTTCTTTACATACATTGCTGGTGCATTTGCTGTCATATGTTTCATTAAAAATGAAAGGAACTGCCATGTGTTGATGATGCAGTCCAGTGGCTTTTCCTTTCATCACTCCAAGGGACACAATGCTGTTTGTCAATGGAAAAGAGGCGTGGGGGAAGAGTGTATTGTTAGGGAATTATGTGAGAGGAGAAGAAAAAGAACAGGATTTGAGTGTACAGCTTTGCCTCTGAACTCTGTAACAGATCTGGGGCTTGAATCCCACAGCCTGAGCTTTGCAGGTGGGCAGGAGCTGAGTGACTTCAGAAAAGACTCCAGCTTAGAACAGTCCATCTGCTTTAAGGCCAGTGTGACTTTAAGAGGCTGGTCCTGCAAGGGTTCAACTGTCAGTTACTTTACTGGTCAGTGTAACAAACTATAGGTGGGAGAAGGAGGAATTGTGTGAAACTCAGCTGCCTTTAGGAAGATGACAATGTACCGTGGTGTCAAGAGTACAGGGAGATCCTTTAGGCTTCCAGCAGCACAAAATTCTTAGCTGGGATGCCATAAGAATCCAGCAACTTGCTAATAGAGACCTTCTGGAACTAGGCCTAATTCCAACCCTTGAGACAAAGATAAGCTCTGATCTCTGCAAGACAGGTTTCAAAGCTGTGAGAAAAGACAGAAAGTGTAACTTGCACCAAATTAAGCAGAGGAGAATAAGGATACTTCCCTTAGGACAGATTATTCTAGAACATCTAAATGTTTCTACTTGCAAGTGGGTAATGTTGTTGCCACTCAGATTGCCTTCAGTAAGCTTCAACATTTACACCTCTGCAAGGAACAGAAAGACACTGCCCACCTTTTCTTTCTGTTTGTAGACAGAAGCTGATGTTATTGTTCTGAGCTTCCTACTGTTCAGAGAAGCTTCCTTTGCAACTCAAGCAACGGAAGATTTTCAAGATACTTAAAGCAGGCAGACAGGAGCAGGACATCTCACATGCAGTCTGTGAGGTCTGACAAGCACTGATGCAGTCTCAAGTGTCTGAAGGAGGATTTCTGTAGACTTTTCATTTATCTAGAAAGGGAAAAGAAAGCAAAAGGATTTAAATGACTGCTGGAAATTCAGACTACATTGTTATTAACATTTCAACACAGCTGGCTCTGGTAAATCATTAAAGTGGCCTGTACAGGCAGGTGCTTCCCTGGCATAAGCAGGTGGCCACTGACTCACTTAAAAAAGACTAAAATAACCAAGAACACCTCATTTGTGTGCAAGCAATACCCAGGAATCAGCTACTTTTCAGATGCCTGAGAATAAATTTGCAAAGAATGTGATTTTTCTTTCCAAAGTTGTACTGGGAAAGAAGGTAACGAAAGCAGTGAGACACATCTGTGTTCAAACTGAAGACAGTTTAAACAGAAAACACTCATTTATGCACTTTTACAGGCCTGTGGCAAGATTCATCTCCCCTAAACAGACAGACACTCAAAGGGTAATTGACATCTAAGCTAGTCTTCTTGGCTTTTTTTCTTATTATAATTGGCAAGAGGTAAAAACACATCTAGGGTGCATTTACATGTCTGCTTTCAGAGGAGAATGACCATTCTCTAGGCAGGCCCCCTTCCCTCTGCTGCTGTTAGGAGACAAAGGACCTCGCTCAGCTCTGAAGGGAGCTCAAATCCCACCCCAGCAGCCTCCTACCAAGTTATGTCAGATACTTTGTGACCCTCGTTTGCATTAACAGGGCTATCTAAATGCATTCAGCCAGGCATGACCTCTTCATTTCTGCCTGGGGGATGGAAATCAAGAGATGAAATAATCAAATTGGTGAGACCAGAGTTTAAGCACCACAGTACTATATCTCACCCAGGCCCTCACCTCCCAGCCTACCTCTGCCAGACCCTCCTATTGCTCCCTAGTGCATGGGCAGCACTTGCCTTGAGTGCAGAGCAGTTTTAATGGCCATGCTGCCCTCCACAGCCTTCGCTCCCCACATCTGCTGCCCTAGAACGTGGCCGTAAGCCCCGGGGGCTGTGCCGGGCTCTGGGGTCAGTGTGGGAGGGCAAAGAGGGGCTGCAGACCCAGCATGGAGCTTGGGCAAAGCACAGGCAGGCAGTGTGAGGGCAAGGGATGCAGCCGGGCTTAAGGTGCGGGGATCGGGGCCGGGCCACGTGCGGGGTGTTGAGCAGAGAACGAGCCCCGCTGCCAGCTCCGCCGCGCCGTGCCCTGCCGAGCCGTGCCGTGCCCTGCCGAGCCGTGCCGTGCCCTGCCGTGCCGTGCCGTGCCCTGCCGTGCCGTGCCCTGCCGAGCCGTGCC
>WBNH01008454.1:83592-108813 GCA_013401255.1 Urocolius indicus | reverse complement strand
GGGGCGGCCGCGGCGGGGACCCTGCGGGCAGAGAGGGCAGTGGGTGGGCTCTAAAGCACCACCCGGCCTCCTCCTCACCCTCCCAGCCCCTTTGTTGGGGCCAGTGAGACAAACCCGAAACGCTTCCCGAGGAGCTACAGCTCTCGCTCTCGCTCTCTCTCTCTCTTCTCTCTCTTCTCTCTCTCTCTCTCTCTCTCCCCCTTTTTTCCCTTGGTGGTACCTTTCAGATCTGCAGAAGCAAGTGGAGCGCGCAGAGCTGCTGCAGCCCCTGGGCTTCGCCTCGCTGGTTCTGTGCTCCGTGCTGCTGCACTTCAGGGTGTCTCTCATGGACCCGGGTTTTGTTGTGCCTGAGGAAGAAGTGGAGGTAGATCGCTTCGTGAGTGGAAGAGTGTGCTCAGGCTACAGCAGATATAGGCTCTATTTTTTTCTCCCTTTTTCCCCACACACTGTGACCTAAGAAACACCTGAAACAAATTGTGGTGCACATGGCGTAAAGGAAACATACACAGACCACTGGAGACGAGGCCAGACAGTCTGCAGTTCATATTCTCTAACCACAGTGTCTGTTGTAAACACACTGTGCCATTAGAGTCCTGTGTTGCATCAGAGGCTGCAGGACCCTATGGAATGTACACGTGCCCTGTCTTATGCTGAGCACCACTGTGGTACAAGTGCAAAAACCCTGAATGGTCCATGCTTACTGTTCCAAAGCTCTCTCTGCAGCTCTGTTTAATCGAGCTGTTTATAGATTTGTTGCCCTCCCAAAGGACATGTACACAGACAAGTTACAGTGAGGTAAATGTTGATGCAAAGTTTCATTAAGGGAGAGGTAGTCTACTGCAGGTTCACTGCTGTACAGATTGTGCAGGACATAAGCATTATACATTTTAATCGTCATTAATGTGAACATTGGCTGTGTTATGAATGAGTGGCACCTTTTATACTGGAAAGACTTTGGAAGTCTTTGGAAGCAAAGTCTAACCTTGTTGACTTTTGTCCCAAAGCACAGTGTTGGGATCAGTGGGGCATCTTGTCCACAATTACTTCTGCCTCTGTGCAAATGTTCATTTGATGGTTGTGGGAGTCTGTTCTCTCTTGCTGTACCTTAACTGTCTGCAGTGGAATTTCAGGCCACGGTATTTATGTAGCAGCTTCTATAGGAATTCTGAGGGATTACTTTAACTTTCCTAGTGACAACCCAGAAAGTTCAGGCATGCCCAGTGCAAGAACAGCTGCTGTACTTCAGATAGCAGCACACAAAACCTCCTTAGCCACCCATTTTCTCTTTTCTTTCTAGAGTGAGGAACAAAGCATGGTGATCCCCCCAGCTCCCAGTCCGGTGAAGATGCGGCGCTGCGGTTACTGCATGGTGCAGGTATCTGTGGTACCAGGGGAAAGGGGCATTTGCAAGCTGACGCTTCTTGGCAACACCTTTCTTCAGCTGCTGTTGCCAGTGCTTTTCTGCTCTACCCTTGCTGCTCGCTGCTCAGTGGTTTGGAGGCAGGGCAGATCTGATAAATTCTGTTCAAAGGGTCACCTTCCTGCTGAAAGACCTCACATTAAAAGTAAGTACCACTAGCAAATGGAATTCCAATACAGTCCTGAATTGAAAAGTGGTCCTAGCTAAAGGTGGTGTAGTGACAGACATCAGCACGATGCTTGTTTTCCAAGGCTGAAAGAATTCCCTCCTGGCTCACAGAAACAAGGATCTTCTTTTACCAAGGGAAAATTGCATTCTACATTTTCACTGCCATGTCAGACCTTACACTACTGTCCAAAAGGTTATTGGGAAGATATCCTGACAGTCAGAAAAGCAGCTGAGCAAGACACATAACAACTGCTTGTAGTCGTGAGCTTTTTTCAAAGGCCTAAAACTAACAAGATGTTAACTACTGAGTTGTAAAAGTCATCATGAAGGAAAAATTAGAGCAATTTAATTAGCTCTTACCACAGTTTGCCTAATGCCCAGAAGTGCCTGTTTTCAGAGCAATCCTTATCAGTTGAATAAAATCAAACATTATCCCAGCTTCCATTAATTCCTGAAGAAGATCTACCATGAGGAGCCAGCTTACTACAAGAGGAAAAGCTGGCAAAACACACACAGGCTTCAGGGGATAAATCCTCAGAGGCACACTCATATGATTCCCTCAGCCAGGTCTTTCATCTTCTGTATTTCTGGTACTTGAGCTGCTTTCCTGTGCCTGTGTCTTGTGCTAACACACATGCAGCCCTGTAAAGGCTTCCCATCCCAGCCCACTTCCTTCAAGATCTATGATCCTAGTTTTTTTACCTCACCACTCTGCTCATGCTTTCCTGAATAGGACAGACTGGCTTCATCTCCCTTCTCTGCACACTGGACTTCCTAGAAATAGGTAGATGATAAAGAAAAGGTAGAGATAGAAGTAGTGTGGGAGAGTCATTTCATGTGACTCTCACTCACTTGGATCTGTACCAGGGGCATCACGATCCCCTTTCTTTGTCTTAGCAGTGTTTTTGTTGTGCTGTTATGCCTCAACTTGGTGTGATGTGGGGACAGGAGGAAGATGGTACTGCATGATGTTCCCATCTACCAAACAGAGAGTTACAGCAGTGGGCTGTTGCTACTGTTTTGGGTGGGTTTATCTTTGTGTCTGTTTTGCAGCAGCCGATGCGAGCCAAGCACTGCCAGCTGTGCCAGCACTGCGTACGGCGCTACGACCATCACTGCCCCTGGATTGAGAACTGTGTTGGAGAGAAGAATCATCCCCTTTTCATAGTCTACCTGAGCGTGCAGCTGCTTGTTCTGCTGTGGGGAGGTCACATTGCTTGGTAAGGCCTGCAGGCAGTTCTTGGACCTCTGAGATTGCTCCTAGAGCTCCTCTGAAGGGTTGCTGTAGAACATGGCAGTGATTGGATTGGCTTTGTAACTTCACCCTCTTTTGCATCTTGTAATCTGCTGAGGGGTAAAGTAGGTGATCAACAGTTGACAGGGGGAGGTCAGTCTCTTCTCCCCAGTAATGAATGACAGGACAAGAGGAAACAGGCTCAAGTAGCCCCAGGGGAGGTTGAGATTGGAGCTGAGGCAGAACTTTTCCCCTGAGAGGGTTGTCAGCCCCTGTGCCAGGCTGCCCAGGGAAGTGGTGGAATCTCCATCCCTGAACTATTGCAAAGCCATGAAGCTGAGGTGCTGAGGGCTGGGTTAGTGGTGGGCTTGGACTCAATCTTAACGGTCCTTTCCAACTGAAATGAGTCAATGATTCAGAAGTTAAGAATCAAACGTACCATCAAGTTTCCTTGGCTTCTCTAATTAGCTCTACAACTTTAACCATGAATTTATTTCTCTTTAAATTGAAAGGTCAGGCCTCTACTTTGAACAGTCCTGGGACTGGCTGCAGCACAACATTTTCCTCCTCATATCCTTCCTCCTGATCATCATATTCACCATTGTTGTCCTGCTGCTGCTTATGTCCCACCTCTACCTGATCTCCTGCAACACCACCACCTGGGAGTTCATGTCACATCATCGCATCTCCTACCTGCGACACTCTGACACAGAGAATCCCTTTGACCAAGGGGTAATCCTCAATCTCTGGAGATTCTTCTGTTCATGCCACCTCACTGCCTGGGAGAAAATCTACTTTCAGAGGAGCAATGAGCCTGTCTAGTTACAGGAGCACCTACCTGGTAGAGTGTCAGGACAGCTGCAGGTCACTGGGTAAAGCTTTGCTAATGCAACTGATGCCATTTCCTTGTGTGGAACTTTAGTACAATCATGGACCATGCAGCCTGTTCCACCTGCAAATGACATTTGAAGGATAGTGAGGGTTAAGGTGAGATACTGGTCTGGAAGGCCAGCAGAGCTGAACTCTGGGCTGAGCAAAGGTACCTGTATCCACATCTCTCCAGAAGTGATGCCAAAGCAGTGTAAGCATCCATGTTCACTTGTCTTCCCCAGAGTTTCCCTCTTCTTTTGCTGCTATAAACAGCAGCTATTACAGACAAAACCAGCCACAATCAATATAATCCCTGGGGCCTTTCTTCAGCATAGTTCTCACTGGGAGAACAGCAGTGCCTTTTGTCAGTAGCGTGGGGCACACAATAGAAATACATCTGAATAAATATTTGGACAATCAGAAGCAAATTTCATTTTGACCACATGCCTCAATGTATTCTTCACAAAGATTTGAGGCTTAATAGTGTTAATGTGCATGAGAACCATTGGTGAGGCACCCAATTCAGCTTATGAGGTAACTAGCCTGTATGTTGTGATGCCCTGACCAGCTTCCTAAAAGGTTTTTTTTCTTAAAGTTGATGGTGCTGTTAATGATTCACAGACTATTTTGAATCAAATCAGCAAAGAATAACACCATCCACTTTGCACAGAAAAAGCCATACTTGCTACTGAATTATTTCTGCAGATAACTTCATGCTCAGGCCTTTATTGTAGCTGGTGGGGGGAGAACCAGGAGTGGAGGTCAGTACTTCTTGCCCAGCTCAAGTAACACTGTTGTTAAGGTTACTACCTCAACATATCAGTAAAATGTTAGTAAAAGAACACAGTTGCAATGCAAGAGGAAAGATTCCAAGTCCTGTTTGGTTGGTTTGGATGAGGGGTGCTGACAGCTTCCTAAGATGCAGCAAACTTACTTGTTTGCCATTGTAATGAAAGTTCATATTTCATGTTTCTACAAGGAACTAAAGAGAGCTTTGGGATGACCAATTTCAGCTTTAAAAACAGAAAAGACTGTGGTGTGGGTTGTAGTCCTGACCCTTTTCTGTTTAAAAAACAATGAAAGCACCACACTAAAACCTTAGTTAAAATTATTTTGTGCCTTAATTACTTTGGCTCAGGAATTAACACCAGCTCAAGAGGCTATTTAACAAGCTGGTAGGATGCACTCGGGGTTTAAAGTTGATGAGCACTCATGAAAGGGACAGCTCAGTCATTACCACAGCACAATAGCCCAAAAGCAGTTAAAAACCAGTAGAAGGATCCCTTTTTTGGCCAACTCCGGAGTCTGTAACCTGTGTCCAGTCTGGTTTGCTCAGGGCAAAAGCTCCTATCAGGAGGGGTACTGGAACACTAAGAAGAGTTTCCACAACAGTGGTACATGACCCAGAAGGGATTCTGCACTTGGGTTGTGTCAGTGTGGTGCCTGCTGAAGTATGGCTCATCTGCCACAGGGCCATTTCAGGTATCAGTCCAGAAGAATCTGTCAGCAGGTACCACAGCAGAAAACACACCTGTGCTCTGGATGGTAATTCTCTTCAAAATGCACTAATTACTGACATGGTCATTTACAGTCTGTTTACTATAAACTATAATTTAAAGATTAAATATGTCTTTTTTGGTTCTTCCTGCCTCTCTCTTTGAGCAACCCACTGTGCTACTTACCACCTAACAGAGGCCTTGACCTTCAGAGAAGTCACCGAACACTGCAGGGGCCAGCATTGAGCCAGCAGTTACTGGACAAACAAGAGTGAGGAAAAGGTGTGCCCTGCTTTAAACAGGTCATTAATCTGCAGGGCAGAGCAGGAGGCTGGAAGGATATTATTCTGTAGGAATTCTCAGCAGCAGTTATACTTGGCTCTGAGAATAGGAAATCTAGGTTCTGTGTGAATTATTTCTGTTTCGCACAAACAGCTCTTACCTCTCTGAATTCTGAATCATTCCAGTGAGCCTTGGTTTAGTAATGACATGAGCTGCACCCAAACTTCATCCCACAGACAGCACGACTGTGTCATCTCAATTTCTCTCTGCCTCTGCTGAAGACAGACTGGAAGAGTAGTAGCTGTGTCTCCCTATTTGTCATCAGTGTGATGCTTCATTTCTAGACACTCTTCCTTTTTTTTTGTCCGACAAGTTAACATTACAAATTTAAGAGAACGTGTCTTATCAAGTATGGTTACAAGATAAGTTACTCAGACAAATGAAACTGACTTCAACTTACTGATGTCCCATACTACCACTGCAATGATTTAGCTATCCTCATGAAGATACAGGATACACACATGGATATAATCTGTGGAGAGACAACTTGACTGCAATCATTTGTATGTGACAGCGGATGACACCATGCAATCTGCACATAGACAACTTGAGTGAGAAGGGAGGAAGAAATAGAATGTTACTATTGACATTTAGAGACAGAAATAAACTCCCACCTGTTGACCAGATACATGGATAGTCCTGATCCGAAACATTCAGCTAACACAGAGAAGATGAAAAGCTGAAATTTCAGTGTAAGGAAAGGTATCTTTATTTTTTAAGCCAATAGCATGTGCAAAGCTGTGGCTTTTTTGTATCATTAAAAACAATAGCTGAGATTTAGCACCCTCAAAGAAGTAGAATGAGACTCCTCTTCCTTAAGATAAGTCACTTGGATCATGGTAAAACCCAAACATCATTGTCTTGGTTGTGTTAAAATCCATTCCTTCTCTGGCATACATAGAGTTATGAGTGGGAATGGGCATAAAAACATTACAAAGAAGGAATGTTGCATATCTTTTCTAGAAGACAGGGGAGTAGTGGATATTCCTCCCACTACTGTGCAGCTTTTAAAAGCCCTGCTACTTAGGCTTTTTGCAAAGAGTAACTTGGGTTGCAGAGATTATTTGATTTCATTACATTAAGCCCAGCTTAAATTCCACATTCCATTATATTCCATGGCAGCTGAAGGCACATCCAGTCAAATATTAATTACTCCTTAAAGATAATTGACATCCAGTATCCCTCCAACCAATCAGGTTGAATAAACCCCAGTAGCTTCAGTCAGCTTGCAGGGCACCTGTCCTGGGGCCATCGGCACTACCAGCTGTATGAATTCTGTTGACTTTTCCATTGCTCATGCCAAGTCCTCTGTGCACTCTCTCAAGGTGGTAACAATCTGTTCACATTTCTTACAGCACAGAAATCAAACATCAAAAAGGTGTCTGGAGACAAAGTCAAAGTCCTTGAAGACAGCCTGTTCCTTACGGGTTAGGACAGCAACCTGCTCCGGAGGAGTAAGGATTGGCTTTTGTGATGTAAACTCTTCATCAAAGTTGCTAATGTCAGTGGGATCTCTTAACTTGGGCACAAAAGGGGGCTTCAGCTTCCTGGCAAACAAGGCAGCCCAATCAATCACCTGCAAGAGAAGTGAACAGGCCAGATTCACGTTTCATAAATAATGTGAAAGTCAGAGGGAGGATTGCAGCCTCCTTTCCAGATCTTTAACAACGTATTTCTACCAATTAGAAAGAATTCAAAGAAGGCCCCAAACAAACAGCATAGTCAGGACAGGCTGTGAAACACTGAGATTCTGAATGGTCCAAGGCTGTTCTTCAGAACACCAAGAGACAAAGTCACAGCTCAAACTATATTTAGGATTAAGAAAACTAATGTGCAGCTGCAGTCAGAGGGATTTGGGGACTTCTCAGCAATTTCTGCTGATATCCAAGCTCTTTTCTTACTCCCGTGCAATCACTGTCATCACTAGGCAGCATCTTTGACTGCTGCAGTTTGATTTAAAAAGGGGTGTTTGCTGATGGCTAAAAGGGCAGGTATATTTGTACAGAGAAGCAGCACAATCAGAAATAACAAACTGGCTCTGGAAGGTTCCAGATTCCAGAAAACACACTTTGAGGGAAATGTCATCTCAAACATGAATTGAAACACATATTCCTGAGACAAGCAATGAGCTGCAACAGAAGCTACCATCAAGATTTCACTGATAACATCAACAGAAGGCAAGTCACTCTCAGTTCAAACACAAGAGATGAGGAGGAAGATAAAGTGAGTTCCTACCTTAAAAAAGGGCTGGATTTTAATTTCTTCTGCATCTTTTTCCCCTGCTCCCAGTCTACGTTCTGGACATTTCCGAAGAAGCTGCAGGAAATACCAGTTCAAAATTGAAGAACAGGGACAAGGACAGATAGAAATAATGTTCCAGAGAGAAAAGCACAAGAAATAGATGGATTGACCTCTCAGTATCTTCTCATTCTCGCCTTGCAGCAAGGTCATAATCTGCTTGGTAAGAGCTCAGAACTAGTTCCTTGTAAACAACTCGCCACCATCAATAAGACACCTGCTACAAACCGCACGAAGCAGCTCATCTCAGCTGTGTACCTGTGACTACTGGGTCACACTTCAAAACTCAATCAAGCATCTCCACTGCACGATTCTGACATTCTCCTGCCCTTGAATCAACACATCTCCATTTCAGACTTAGCAGCAACAGACCTGAGTAAGAAGCCTGCTTAGTCATCCTCAGACAGAACAGCATTTATGTAAACAGAAGGAAAGGAAAAATGTGTGTAAATTCTAAATGTTTCCTTAGTCTCTGTAGGCAGCTGCAGGTTACACACACAATGTGGTCCTAACAGAGTCTCTCTAGATCCACTTACAACACCAAATGCACATTCCCCAGGCTCCCAGAGACCCTTCATGCCCATTACCTTACGGATTATAGAGAGGGCCTCAGAGGAAAGGAATCGTGGATATCGGACTTCATCGTTGACAATACTGTCGAAGACTTCCTCCTCATCATCTCCAGGGAAGGGGGACTGCAATTGTGACATTTCAGCATTTAATCCACATAGTGTCAATAACAGTGCCCACTCCTCACTATTAAATAGGGATGAGAATAGCAGGCAGTTGTAGGGATCAGTTAGTGCTTGGCAAGCACCAGGAACGGGAAGAATGTAATTTAAGTACTAATAGTTGGTTACATTCAGCAAGATTTTATCTCAGGTGGCTGAGCATTGCTCTCCACAAGAGTGCTTAGTGAGATGCTCTCAGAGAAAAGGGCCTTACCTCCCCGACAAGCATCTCATAAATGAGAACACCCAGTCCCCACCAGTCTACAGCCCGAGTGTAGGAGATGTCTGTCAGGACTTCTGGAGCCAGAAATTCAGGAGTGCCACAGAAGGTGTTTGTGCGGTCTCCAAAACCTATTCCTGCAGGAGAAGAGCACGCTTGTAAAATCCAGCACACACTGCTAAATGGGTCATGTGCAGCCTCACCTTCTGCAAGTCTGCTTGTCAATGCCAACATGGAAGTATGAAACCTAAGGCCCCTTAACCACTCCAAATAAGACATATACAAGCAATGCTTGATTAAACAGCAAACCCAAGGCAACTTCCTGCAGATTCCATTGCTCATTTTGCAGTACTCTATATTCTGTCTCCTTTGAACAAACCAGCACACTGTAAACCACTGCATAAATTTCCTGAAGATTAAAGAACAAAGTACTCTGTCCAACTTCATCATAACCAGACAAGTAAGAGGGGTTTGTCATTTGGTTTACTGGGGGGTTTATTTGTTGGTTTGGTTTTGTTTTGGTGCATTTTGTTTTATTTTGAAGATGAGGATGAATACATGTTGCACACAACCACCTCAGCATTTGTGAATAGATTCCTAAAGCCCAGATCCTAAAGTGGATTTGATGGTTCAATTTCAGCTTCATAAAAGTCCCTCACCTTCCTTACACAACCCAAAATCTGCGATCTTCACAAATCCTTCAGCATCTAAAAGGAGATTATCCAGTTTCAGGTCCCTGCAGGCAAAGAAGAGGAAAGAAAGAATATGGCAATTGCCATCCAACATGACCTTTTGCAAGAGGCAGAAACTAGATGTTAATAAAGAGAATAAAATCTAAATCAAGTAAAGTCTACATGTGGTTTAAATAATGTTGGAAGATTCCCCTTAATTTATTGATCTTTTCCTCTCAACAAAAGGCTCACAAAGCAGCTTGGAACTGGTTGGGGCTTATTCATCTGGAAAAGAGCATCCCACAACAGCATGACAAATTACTTGACTATCAGAAGGAAAAAAAAGAAAGCAGTGACTTACAGGTGCCCCCCAGAATGTATTGACATGTCACAGAGGATTAATCACCTGCAACACACCAGAGGAATAGCTTCTAGATGGGTTTCTTTACCGCAAGCACGATGAACATGCTGATGGCAATGGGCAATGGGGGAAATAAAGACAGACAGAAAGATTAGAAACCTCAGCAAGATGGTGAGCTCCAGGAAAAAGAAACTTTCAAGATGCTGAAATGTCTTGTACTTGATTCTTTGCTGCATTACCTATAAACAATCTTCTTCTCATGCAAGAACTGGAGCCCCAGGACTACACAGGCTGTATAAAACCTAAAAGAGAGAAACAGTTATCAGGAAATAGAAATGAGAATCAAGTGAAAAATTTGTAATGTCTGGAAACTAGATTAATTCTAACTCACTGTGCCACGTGCTCTGGAAAGACATCTTCATGTATTCGCATCATAAGGTCACCACCTGGAGTATATTCCATCACAAAACAAGCATGATGAGGTGTCTGGAAACATGCAAACATGTTCACAAGGAATGGATGATCAGAAGAATTGACCACTTCAAATATTCTCTTCTCACAGTTCAAGCTGCCAGGATTCAAAGAATGAAAACATCAATGTTAAAACTTGGCAGAAAAACCTGTTTGAGGAAGATAGGACAAAAATCTTCAATCAGAGAAGTCAAAAGTGAGGGTTAATACACCAGTTATCTTAAGTACTTCCAAACCTTGAGTTTTAGAGGGTTCTTTAGGTGTTATTCCACCAGAAGCTAGAAAGCAGCACTGTTGTACATTTCCTTATTCCTGATTTTAGTTACCCAAGCCTTAAGGTCTCATTTAGCCTTTATAGTATCATGGCAAATACACTTCATACCTGTTAAAGTTTGATACAGCTGTGTTAATGTAGCCTCTGGCAATGGTACCACCTCTAAACAAAGCTCACCTGTCAATTTCATCTCTCCTAATAATATCTTTCTTCTTCAAGGCTTTGATAGCATACAGCTTCCCAGTTGTCTTGTATTGGGCCAGCAGCACCTGAAAGACAACAGACAAGCTTCAAACAAATGTGTTATTTCCTTATTGGGTTACTTTGACTTCCATTGACACAAACTATACTCACTCACTCCAGACAGTCAGTCATTGTAAAAACCAAGCTCAAGTAACTCCAAAAATGGGGCACTTTTGGTTCTGCACCTCTTGCTGCAGCATTCCAGAAGGAGTCAGAATAAGCTATATTCTTTTCAAACAGTAGTATCACAGCTGGCCCACTGCTTTATGAGCACCTTGGAACTCTCACAGCAAGCAACCATGCACAGTTTTTTGGGAGTGGATTTATTCCACTAGTGATCAGCATGATAATGAAAAGAATGGTAATGGTGTGCTTTATGAAAGGAGTTAGCACTCCCAGGAAGGTTTTCTCCAGGCTTTGAAGCCACAAATCACCAGGAGTTTTGCTTGTTAACAACAACAACAACCAGCTGCTTGTGCGTTTGGGCTGGGTTTGTTTCGCTTATCTGCATTGCAACAAATCTCTTCTGCACTGCTATGTTTCTATTCAGACTTCACAACCACAGTCCTACTGTCCTCCTCACAAACGGTACACTTCATACTACCTTGCCAAAGTGGCCACGTCCCAGCATAGCAATGCAGTGAAAGTCCTCAAGCTGAACTGCCCTTTTCCTGCAGACAAAGGAAGAATTGCTGTGACCATACCCAAAAGATGCATAAACAGATAACAGAAACATGTGTATTTGTGTTAGGGGAAGAAGTTCTGTTCAGAACAAGGAAAGCAAACCAACAGCTGTGGCAATCGCTCCTAGCCTAAGCTGAAATCCTATAACTTGGGGTTTGCTGGTGCTTTTCTGCCCCTGAAGAAACAGGTAACTATAAGGTGAGGAAACTGCTCCCAGTGGCAGCAGCCTGACTTCTGTCTGTACTGGTGACAGAGGCAACAATTCTGACTCTCCAAAGCTTGCCCTCTCTGTTACTTCCCATAACAGGATTAGTTTCCCTCCATCTTCATCCTAGGGTAGTAAAATCCAATTTTGCCTACATTCCTCTCAGTAGCCTCGAGAACAATTGTGTTAACCAGACACGAACAATGCACATGAAGTGCCAGTAGGACAAGGACATCAGGGCAAGTTCTCAAACGAGAACTGGAAATACAACAACAGAGAGACAACAGACATAAGCTGTGGCTGGGAAAAAAACCCCAAGCTGAACAGAGATGCTATAGAATATTATGTCAGGCACAAAGTGTTACCAAGGAAACTCAGGCTGCAGAACTGCTTGGAAAGAATTTTTACAAAATTCCCCACCAACCCACACCCTGAATGCTTCAGTTCAGGATCATCTTTGAAAGGCAGCAGACACACTCCTCCAGTAAGTGAAATGAAGGGCTAAATATCTACCCATGAAGGACTCAACTCCCTCCTCAGCTTTCTCAGAGAGAAGGTAGGTAGGTATCTGACTGTATCCTGACTACATGGTTTTGAAGACAGGACCCCTCAAAAGTGACTGTGAAACTGTGAACATAATGTTATGATCTGAACTGCAAGATGAGCTTAGACAGATTTTGCTATTTGTGCTTTTTTTCTTCAGTAGTTGTTCAACAATAGTAAATCTGGTTTTCCCTTGTGCTGGTTTTGGTATATTTACTGCTGTGTATCCTTGTTACATACAAATTGTGTAAACATAACTGCCACAGACTATAAACAACTCACTGCTTTATGCCTCCCTATGTAATAAAAGACAGTGTAACTTGCATATCAATAGAAACAGGAGAGTGTGAGGGATGCCTAGATGTGTTTCTGAAATGTATCACTTAGAATGCAGATAAATCTAAACAGACTACACCATAAAACTTCAAAGCACAAGGAAGAATTTGAAGACAAGTGACTTTGCCTTCTATTAAAGTCATCTATTACACTGCAGTTAGTCTATCAATAGGCTAAGTACTGGGGTTAATAAGCAGATAAGGTGCAGCAGGAATCTGGACAAGTTAAGTTCTGAGCAGATTTTTCATGGTATTGTCTACACTCAGCACTAAGAGTCTGCTGCTGAGAAACCAAAGCATGTCTTGAGGAAAATTTTAGACTGCATGCTCAAAAATTTTAGCCCAGTGCCTCTTTAATTTGTGACCCAAGACAGCCCATACTGTCCACAGCTACCTTGGAGATGGCAGGACTGGAAATTCTGTTACAGCAGGGTTGCAAGACTTTTCCTCTACATGCAGCCTCTTCAGACACTATGAACAGAAAGAAAATAACAGTGTGTCATCCTCTGGAATCACCAAGTCAGACCTGAACACCCACATCCAAGTTTTCTCCACTGTCATGACCCAGACATTTCTTGCAGTTTGTCTTCACTTCTGCCTGGAGGCAATCAGCATGGAAACAGAATCTCTATAATCACACAAAACTATTCCCATGTACGATATTTGGGGTTCTTTTTATAGGATCAAACCCTTCAAAACAAACAATTCTTAAAGCCTATGATAAAACATTTAATTTCTAGAGAAAAGGCATCTCACATTCCAAAAAGGGTTGCATTCAAAGAATGCAATTTCTTCTGTCACCAAAGCCAAGTGAGAAAGCTTGGCAGAACACAGGTCATCAACCATTACACTTCTCAACAATTTTCCTGCTCCTTCCTATCAAAAAAGTAGAGCTCTTCTTGGCTTTGCCCAGTTTCTTTAGTGACAAAGACCTTCATCTGGTCCTAAAAGCCTGTCATCACCTCTCTTCCCCTGCTTGCTCTGTGCAGTCATCTGTTCTGCTCTCTTGCCCCGAACTTCCAATGCTCACCTACCTCTCATTTTGCTTCTCCAAGAAAAACAAGTTATAATTTTTTTAAAAGAAGAAAAAAAAACCAAAACAAACAGAAAGAGGTGCAATACTTCTGTGGAGACTCTGACAGATTCCATCCAAAACAGATCACTGAATGCTGAATTCCTGGAGATCAAACAGGTAATGAGGAGCTGCCTGCTTAAAATCTACTTAATTTCTCTGGTAATGAAACAAATAAGAACTGGGCCTTGAAAGATTATGAGCCATTTAGAAAAAGTCTCTCTGTTAGCCCAGATGATTACCGGGGAATCTGCAGGAGATGGGGTTGATTCTTTGGAGTTGGTCACCAGGAAGAGGCGTGGAGGCTTGGGTGGTGCTTCATCAGCAAATGTAAGCTTAGCCACAGGAAAGTCACTGCATTTGGGAGACAAAATTGAAGGAGACTGCTTTAGGGCAGAACATTGTACAGAGACACCTTTGCATGACCTTTGCTATATAAGCAAAGTTGAATTCAGTCCAACATGCTGGACAGTAGGACTCCCTGACTCACACCACAACTCTGTGAAGTATCAATAAAACTGTTTTATATGCTCTCCTGAATGAATGAAAAGAAAGTGAACTACCAAGTTGGTGATGGTTAGACTCATGCTCCAACATTATGATGCTTTTAATGGAACATAGTTGTGGAGAATCAAGTCACTATGATCAACAACTCCAAAGTAAAACAGAAGGTTTGGGATTTTTTTTTTTGCTTTCTAGGTCTTGTGAATCAGTGGGAACAGGCTTTTAGAGAATGACTAATTGTCTAAAACTTCATTCCAATAATCTTAATTATTTTGGAGGGAGTTTTCCCCTACAGCTTCATTAAAAGCTTGGCTATGTACCTGCTACATCATGCTACATGATGCTCGTGGTGGGGGTATATGTAACCTCATGAAAAAAAGAGTGCATTGTAACCACAATAATCACACTGTGACCTTGCACAGAGTTCGGTTACTACAGCAGTGAAACCATTTAATGAGTGGAATCTTCTTTCCTTTACATCCCAGAAGCAGTGCATCTTTTTGTGTATATAAAATTGGATTTCTTTTCTTGTATCACAATTTACTTATCACCACTTGTGTGCCCACAGATCTTACTGCAGAGGAAAAGAAAGCTGCTGAAGTTCCCCTAGCTCTGTAACACACTGCTTGTTAGGACAGCAATTCTGGAAATTGGTCTAACTGCTAAGAATAAATCAGAGACAGCTACAACATATTGAACTCCCCACTAAAACCATTTCATTTCAGGCAGCATTAGCTTTCTTAAAATACTGATACATTTGTCTCATCATCTTCCTTCACCTTAGTAAGGTGTGAGAGAATTTTAAGATCTACCCTACACCCATTTGAGTGTCACCCAGCAACACTCAGAACATCACTTACCCACTCAGTTTGGACATTGAATCGACCTGACTTGGTGTGGAAACTGGAGAGAAGTCTGTGTGAATGGGATCATGAAGTGGGGGGCTCAGAGTACTCATGGAACTACATGGAGGGAGGAAACTCATCATCAGGCGACCCCAAGCAGCAACATTTATGTTCATTTGAGGAGCTCGGAGAAATTCCTTCCCTGGAGGAGTCAGAGTCAAAACATCAGTGAGATTCTAACACATAAATGACAATCTCATGTACTGTTAAGTCACTGTTGTCACCTAAACCCTCGTGGGTTACTCAAAAAAGTAGCCCACCCCAGGGGCTTTTAGAGAAGAAAGTTTAATAATGATGATGATGAAACAGATCTCCTATTTCACTCCAGTTCAGCTCCATATAATACACTGATCCTGGAGTAAAAATTGCATAAAACATGACAAAATTATTTAAGTCAGGTTTTCTTCTATTTCAACACTGCACTTCAATCATGCAGCCTGTTAACAGAAAGCTCCAGCAAATGTCTTAAAAAGAGTAAAACATTTGAGATGTTTTAATTATTTTTTATTACTTCCTGAAGAATATAAAAATGAAATCTCCTTTATCCCTGCTGCCAGGAGCTCTCAGTAGGTAAAGTCTTACCTTATTCAACTTACAAGGAAGAATTTGTAGACAAAAAAGAAAGTATTCAAGTGATTCCAGTCCCTAAATCATTAACCTGAGAGGCCAGCTCTAAAGACTTCACACACAATCAGCAGCCTGGTCATGCTACATGTAGCCTTCTGTGATTCAGAGCTCTCCAGAAAACCTCCCGGTATTGGCTCATCAGTAACAGCATTACTGGTTAAACTAGTACAGCTTGAGACTTGGATCTTGCTAGCAAGTCTGTAAAATAACTACTCATTATATATTCCTAATAGTGTCAATTGCGAATAGAAACAGCACAACTGTATCACATTACACACCATGCTGCAGCCAGGCTGCCAGCATTTGTTGTGACCAAACTTCCACATTCTAATAAAGCCCAACCACTTACACCCAGTAACTAGCAAGTATCTCAACATCTCACAAATGTACTGAGACAGCAGTGCACGTTAGCCTGCTTGTGCAAAGCCCTGCCCTCACCTACACGCCCCAGTTCTCCGGCAGCTTACCCTTCTGTTTTGGGAAAATGCGTTTCTGTCTCTGCAGCTTTGGCTTTCTCTCGATGACAGGATTACAGAACATCACCTGCCAGAGAAGCAAAGGGGATTTGGCAAGATTTTTCAGGATTTGCTTTGTGAATCCAAACTTTCTCTGCACTTGTCTGCCCTCTGATCTAATTCTCCATTGATATCTGCCTGGTAAATTAGGAGCCACTCCCACAGACTCCAGACTGCGTGACTCTAGCTTCACCCTCCAGACATCTGTTACTTCAACTGTGATTTCAGACATTGGAATTTTCTGCTACCTGAAATGCAGAAAAACCCCAGAAATAAGACCAACTGATACCTCAAACAAAACCAATCTAATTTGTAAAGCCATGCATAACGAACACATTCGTTTCTAGGGGGGAAATAGCAGGAGTCTGTGGCACAGAAGTAAAAACCAAAACCAACCCCCACAAAACAAAACCACAAAAAACAAGAATCCGAGGAGAGGAGCCAAATGTTGGTGAACAAGGTCAAGATCCTGCTTTTGGAAAGATCACCACAGGAACTTTCATCACAACACAAAGGAGAAAGTACTGAGTTCTTGAAGGGATTATCTGAATGATCTCTTTATTGGTGGTATTTCAAGCTGTTACTAGCCTCAGAAATGATAAAATAAGCATGGCCAGAGGGAATTTAGGTCTCTGGTTCTACAGTCTCTGGGATTCAATTCTGACTAGTAAGCTGTATGTTTAATTTAAGTGTCACTTATGACTCACAATGAAAGCAAATAAAACCCAAGGGATTGCACAGCACACACAGGTATAATTACAGCGGAGCAGCTGAAGAGTCACTCCAGGCTATGCCGTGTGTACACCTGTAATATCACACTGTTCCTTGTTCTTATACATGACATTGACGCCAAAAGATTTCAGGTGTCGTTCTACCCTTCTAGATTCTTGCTCTTTCCATTCCCTGCATCCTGGGTTGAACAACTCCTTTGAGGGAAGGCACCCTAAACACAGAGAGTTCTCTAAAATAGAAACAAAGCTTACATTGATACCTCTGCAAAAAGCTTGCCTTGGGGTTCGAGGGAGAGGCACATCCCGTGACGCTCGTTATCAAGGAAATCATCCAAACGTAAAAACTTCACTGCACACAGTTCTCTCCAGTCTCTCCAATAGACTGCAATTTCTAGCTCACGAGCCTGGGGGGGATGGGTGAGTGGTGGGAAAAGAAGGGGAAAAAAAAGAAGCAGAGGAGTTACACATACAGAAGAATGGTCTGAAAAATGGCACAAACAGGCTGTTGTAAAAACATGTGTAAACTAAACAGCATGCATAAGAAACTCCTTTAATCCTTCTGCTCCTTGCTTTCTCTGATGGTTTCAGATCTTAGCTATAGACCCTCTTGATGATGGCTGTGAGCTCCCCATTTCAGAAGTGCCACTTTGCTGGTAAGATGAAATAAAACTGTTCAGGTAAGGAGAGAAGGACAACAGATGCTGTTCAGGCTAAATCTCTACCAGAGATGCACTGCCCTCAGGGGAAGACTGAGATAACTGGCACATAAACCGACATGGGGACAGCAGCAATACAGAGTTGAATGAAGTGTAATGGCAGCTTAACATGCATCAGGTGAGGTGAAATGGGAAAAGCAGATACAAAGGGATCTGGGGCAGACTTACCCGGTCCAGCTCAATGACAAAGCTCTGGTCCCACGCCTGGTTATTAACTGGTCCCCAGTTTGTTTGGCCAACCACTTTATTGTCCACTTTGAGTACAGCAAGGGCCTCATCTGGACAAAGGAGAAAACATGGATTATAACCTATTACCAAAGAACACCTCTCATGCTGAAGGTGGATGTTGCAAACAAAGGTAATTTCCAGGAGAGTCATAGAAGGAGCAGATTTAACACAATTCATTCTCTCTCTTGATTTTGCATTAGGTTTCTTACAATTACATTCATGCCAGGATAACTTGGTGTTGTGATGAGAAGCCCCCACGCTGCCACATGTCACTCACAACCCAAGAGGAAAGCCCATACTCACTACATGGCTCTTCATTCCGCAGGTACTTTCCTGCAGCGCTACGGCCAGGGATACCCAGGCCAACCCGTGCTCGGGAAAGGGGCCTCAGATCACTTGGGCTGCCGCAGATGGGAGAAGAACTGGTCATTCGGGAACGTCCTGGGACATTTTCCAACAGATCCTGACACCCCATCAGCCTCACTTCCAACGTTCCTGAGGAAGTTTAGGAGAGTAAAGAATATTATTAAGTAAAACATGAAGTGATTCCAGACAGCTTGCCCTCACAGAGGGCCAAGAATTACTCAGACTGATGATTTGTTGATGAATAGCTCAAATCTATGCCAGATTAATAGACTGCAAATCCATGTGATCTGAAAGCTCTAGCTGGCCTAGCAGACACGAGTCTAGTTCCTAGAAAATCAAGTGTCCATATAACATGAGGCATTGCAACAACTAGAAATGCAACTCATTTCTCCCTCTGTCCTCCTCACAACAGCACAGGATTTAAGTACCTGTAAGTGCAGTAGGTTTGATGACTGCAGTGGGTTGGATGCTGCCATGCTGAGCTCCCAAGGAGGAAGTATTTACCAGTTCCTGCTTGATGAGTGCTCTTTTTGGGTGATCAGGAGAAAGCTCACTAAGCTGCCGTTCCAAGGACAAGCGCAGCAGGTCAATCTTCTGAGAGGACTCTTGCAAACGACCCTGAGCCTAGAACAGAGAGCAGGCAGAAATATTCAGTGTACAGCCTCAGTTCAGGTACTATTAATCCTTTACGAAATACTAGACTAAACTTCAAAAAAAGACCAGAAAACTTCTTACTAATAAAGGAACAAGGTGAAATCTTTTCCCATAGATCCTGACCACCCCAGTAACATTTCTGATCTTCCTGAGAAACGTTATCCCTATCAGTATCCCAACCAGTGATCCCAACCAGTATGACAACAGAGACACAGGGAACTTCCCTCCCAAACTAATAACTCTTGGATAACTCTGTTCATTCATGCTAAATCACTGATGTTGAGGCATGAAACTACCCTGTTGAGAAGTGCTCACCTCAGCCAAAAACTTGCGATCCTGTACCCTACTCCCTCCCAGGATCTTCAGCACATTTTTTGCCCCCTCAGCCACAGCAGCTTCAATCCGTAGGTGATGCCTCAGCTCCTCTATACGCAGCTCCAAAGCACTGATGGTGGTCCCCGTCCTCACTGGCCATTTAGGAGATAAGATATTAATAGGATGAAATCTGACTGAGTATTGTGGATCTTAAGGCTTTGGTTGTATCTGTTCTGGGCTGTATCAGTGACTTAGAACACCTCACCTGCTGGATCCACTGTATCTTCCATCCCTCCTGCTGACTGAGAGACTTTCCCAATGTGCATGCGGATTATTTCAATCTTTGTCTTGCTGTCTTGGAGCATCTGCTGAGCTGTAGCCAGCAGCTTCCGCTCCTGCCAAAGCATAAGCAGAGAGAGACCCATGCTCATCAGAAAGAGATTATGGCACTGTGGGCACATATGAGAATGAGGTGATACCTGCAAGAAGGGTCATAAATGATTCTGAAAGGGCATATATAGCAGTTAGGCAAAGGAGACATCACTGAGGATCAAGGACTTTGAGATCTCTGTTTATATAGGGGAAGAACAGGTCAAGGACATGTCCAGATAATATCAAACCTTGCAGTCACTGAGATTTGTGGTTCAGTGGTTAACTGCACTTAGTGTGTTGTAAGCAGGGGTTTTGAACAAATAAAAGTATCACAACCACTACACTGTTGCTCTTAATTAAGCTCCATAATAAGCTTGTTGGGTCTTTTTTTTTCATTATCCTTTGACTTTTAAATATGTTTATGCCAAACTGAAGAAGTGGGATGAATATGAAAAGAGTAAACCTGTGGCAGCTTTTCCTCACATGCTGTGCTCTATCCCAAATAACCTAGTGATATCAAACCATCACATCAACTCAGGGTACAATGCAATGCTTCTTAACTTTCTTTCAAGACACTGACTGAAAATACCATTTATATCTTACTTCCTTCCCAGGCTTGGAAGAGTTTTTCTAGAGACATCACTTCTATCACATCACTTCCTATGAAACACTTTTATCAGGCTCACATCTGCCTCCAGAGTCATGACGAGCACTAAGGCTAGATGAGTTAACACCTCTACACTGGCATTCAGCCAGTTAAGTTAGACATCCAGACTAAAGATGTAACATAGAGACTGTAGCTGGTAGGGAGAGGCAGGACTTTCCAAAGGGCCATTCATCTGTTTGATAACACAAGCTACTCAGTAGGTACCCACCACTTTCCTCTGAGACTACAGAAGTATTTACATGGCTAAGTTAAAACAACATGATTTCCAACTCTGTCATTAATACCACTGTGCTACACTCAAGAGCAGGGACACAAACAGCCAAAAGGATCAAGACTGTCAGACTATGCCTGTCTGTCCAGTCTCATAACTCCCCTCTCACAGTGATCACCACCAGATGCTCCAGAAAAAGGCACAGGCAACCACATCATGGGCCAAAGTGGAATGAATTACACCTTCCAGAAAAGCCTTGTCCTAACATCCACTAATTACAGATTGGATTAAGTTCTTGGCAAATGCAAGATGTGCCATTCAATTTGGTTTTGATTCCTCATAAATTCTTGAAGTCTGTTACATGCTGCAGTACATCTAATGCACAGTGCAGTAGGGGTTGTCCTGTGCAGTAACATGACATACTGTCACTATGTTGAGAAACAAAATGCAGAGCTAAGACTCAGTCAAGCAAGCTTTGCAAATCGCTTTCATACACCAGTTGTCAGAGAGGTGTTTTGTGTGTGGACTTTAAAGGCAAATTTTGATCTAGTAATCCATGTTCCCAAATGGCTGCTTATTCCTGCTTACCTTGGATGTTGAATACATTTGGATCATGTTTTCGGCTCCTTGTTTCACTTTCATTTCAACATGTAGCTGTTTTTTCAGAGCTTCAATCTTTCTTGCCATGGGATCTGAGTTTCTTTCCCAGAGACAAGGATCTGGAGACACAGATCCATCTGCACAAACAATACAATCAATATAATGAGTCATCTTTCCTTCTGTCACTTCACTGGGTTATAGATGGGTGACTCAATAAAAGGTTAGGCTATAAAACAAGGTACAAAAAGGTCTCATCTCAAAAACTGATGGCAAAGCAGTGCTTCAAATTAAGCTCAAGCTGGTATCTGTAAATACTTCTTAGTTTATCAGTTAATCATCCTAACAGGCACTCTTCCAAGTTTATTCTCATTCATCCTGCAGGATACTTGGATGTTCAACTGCCCAGATACTCTATTCAACTCTCTTCGATTCCACCTACAGCCTACTCCTGAATGTCGCCCATGCCCAACAGTCTCAGCTGGTCTTCTCCCTACACTGATCTCTCATGCTGCCAGCTTTCACTTTTATTGTCCCCTTCTGGACTTTTTACCGCACAAACCATTTCATCAGACAAATACCAACAGAAGATACAAGATCTCAACAGAAAAATATATCAATTCAATATAAAGAAATATTGAAGCACCATAACAAACTTTCCTGTCATCACCTCAGACCTACCTGTCTTACTCTCCTCTCTGTCTGTTATTACAATCCTTGCATTAAGCTCCTGAAGTTCCCAGTGCAGCTGCTCCAGCTTTCGGTTGGAAGATTTCAGCACGTGCTCTATATGAACAAGATTCTTTCTGTCTGTCGTTGCCTTGCGCAGGTTTTCTGCTCCCTCTTTAATCTTCAGCTCTTTCTGTATAGCACGGCGAAGCAGTTCCTTCTCACCCTCCAGTTTTTGCTGGAAGCTTGGATCCATTAAGTTCACACCATTGCCCAGCTGCAAGAGGCAGCTGCCCTGCAAGCAAGCAGCATTGGGCAAGAGGGTTTCAGAAACAGCAAAGTTCAACCATTTTTATGCTACAGCAATATCCTCATCAGATTCCACTCCTTTGTTTCAGTTAGAAACCAGTTCACACAAATTCTGAAGCCAATCTTATCATTTCTGAGACCAAAGCTCGAATTGCATTGCAGAGGACAGAACACAACTTTGATCTTAACTTGCCTCATTTTGGTTTTAAACCATAACAAAGAAAAAGCTTCACCTTACTTGTCTCATTGTTGCTTAATGCCTACACACATCTCTGTCTCCCAAGTATCAAAGCCCAGCCAATATTTGCCCTTGTTCTGATTGACATTAATTTCTACTAGTATGATGTAGTAGACACAGATTTGAATCAGAATGTGTCCTGATGCTGACTGCTCAAAGACATGTCTCAACTGCCCTGTTAGAGCTTCTCTAGAATGTCACCAGCATGCATTAACTCTCAGCTGTTTCCCCTGAAGAAGAAAAGTGTAAAACCTACAGCTGTTTCTACAAGGGAGCAAACAAAAGAGTGAGCTTAACTTTCTGCTCCATCTGAAAGGGAAGCAAAATGCTGTCCCTGTTCTGCTTGTGACTTACAGGCAGTAAAGCCTCTGTAGAACTTTTGGTTATTCTGTGTTGCATTAGTAGCATTCGAACTTGTGGGCTTTGTTAGACATCATTTTCAATACCACTTGTTCCAGTGACACAAGCCTTGTCAACAGCTCTAGACAGAGATGCTCTGTTTACAGACTCTGGGCATACACAGTACAACCAGCAGCAGCAGCACATCTGTCTCACTGACCACAGAGTGACTGAACTCAGGCAGAAGCTGTGGAAGTTTTATCCATGAGGATGTTACCTAACCCCATAACAAAAAAGCACAAGTAAGAGATTATGTTTTTCTCTTCAACAGAAAGAGTGGCTTTAATTAATACATTAATGACCTGACATTCTCATAGAATCACAGAATGGTTTGGGTTGGTTTGGGTTAGAGATCATGTAGTTCCAACCCCCTGCCATGGGCAGGGACACCTCCCACCACAGCAGGTTCCTCCCAAGCCCCATCAACCTGCCCTCGAACACTTCCAGGGATGGAACAACCCTAGGCAACCTATGCCAGTGCCTCACCACCCTCACAGGGAAGAACTTCTTCCTAATATCTAGTCTAAATCTACCCTCTACATTAACAACTCATCATACTCCCTGCTTAAATGCAAAGGAAACGGTATCACAGTCCACCTCCATGACACTAACTGACTTCACATCACACGGCACGTGAGTGACTAAAGACAGAACTCAGGAATCCCGACTTACTTTCACACTCTTTAATCAGTTGACCACATTTCCACCAATAAACCACAGTGGCTTGGTGTTGCTCATGCACATTACTGCGCATTTAGAGTGTGCTGTGAATCCAAAGCTTATGCCACTCACACAGAAACAACTATTTAATCACGTTGGTATATTTTGTTATTCACCCAGCCAAACATCTTCGACCAGTTTTTGCTGCAACTTCAATCTAATAGTAAAATCATTAAAGGAGAAGGAAAAAAAAAACATGTCTATTTTAAAGTTGGCCTAAAACCAAGTTGGGTCTGCAACAAATCACACAATGGCCAAAACAGGAGTTGTTCAGATTGGTAACAAAACAAAAAGGTTCAGATTAACATCCTGAGTCCAGGAAGTTCTCGCCCAATTAGTAAAGCCAGGAACTAAGCCAGAGCTTTGAAAAACATCCAAAGTTTTGTGAGGAAGAACTTGAATCACGGAGTTCCTGAGTCACAGGCAACCTTTACCCGCTCTGAGCTGGAATATCAGAGAGTTCTTTATCCAGTTTGTAGCAAGTAACTAAAAGGAGTTTGTTGGCTGCAATTCTCTCTTAATTAGAAAAAGCATCCAGGTTTACTTTCTATCCAAACTGTGCAAAGGGGTGTAGGAAATCCACCCTCTGGATCTGCTCTGAGCAACGGGCTGAGTAGTGGTGCAAGAGTAATGCCAACACAGGGTACTGAATACAGAGACCTGGCTATTAAATCAGGTACAGACTGGGCAGCTCTGAGGTCAATTTTCTTCTGCAGCTCTCAGTGAAAAGCTAGTCTGAATACCAGTTAATGAACCATGCTCATTTTCTACACACAGTAAGAATGTAGTCATCGTATGTTTTCCTGGATCCTTCTTCCCCTCTGTGGATCAGAGAGGCCCATAACACTGACCCTGTTTGCACCAGGAAGATAAAATATTATTGACGAGGATGGGAAAGTTGAATTTGCATTTGGATTGATCCACTTTGCATTCTGACTCGGGAACTTCAGGAGGGTGTCAGGATACTGCCACAGCCTGTGCTGCAGTTGTTCTTGGGTTCCTAGGAAAGGTCAGTCCTTCAGGGCATGTCTCCAACACAATCCCAAAACACAGTTACAGTTTACAGAGAAACACTCAAGCTGGCTTAAAATAACTTGCTTTTGGTACTTGTTGCAGGGCTGCCAAAACTCACTCAGGGCTTCTGCTAGACTCATGTTGTACCAAAGGGTATAGATTGCTTCCTAACTGGCAAAAATTTCAGCATCATCGAAGTTGCACTTGGCCCTTTGGATTGCAGCCAGGGAGATCCCATCTCTCAGTTATGCTCAGCCTAGCAATAAGCTTCACCTGCACAAAGCCCAGAGCAACCCTGACCCTTCCAGTTTCACCACCGACACAGAAATTCATTTACAATTCAGAGTAATGAGCCAGCAATGAGGAGGCCAAACCCTGTGCAGCCCAGGGGTACCCACGTGTCCATCGGGACATTTTACACCACATCTTTCACAGCAGCTTTGTGTCGCAGGCACGAGGCCTGTGTCAAAGAGACTCACGCTAACCACGCTCACTCCTTACAAGAAAAAAAACCCAACACCACAAGGTTTGGAAGAGGGCAACTGCAATCCTGTCTGGAGCCAGTCCTCGCTACAGCTCCGAGCTGCCTGGGAAGGGTGGCAAGCGGAGAGCCCAGAGGCGAGGAGCGCCCGGCTGGGCGGCAGCGCTGGCACCGAGCTCTCTTTGTGCCAGCCTCTCCATCCCTTCTTTCCCAGATAAGGTTTGAAACGCCTGGAAGCGGGGCACGGCCTCAGCCCCACTGCGGGGACCTTATTCCCGACACGACTGTTTATCCCAGCACGGCGGCCGGCTCTCCTCGTGCCCGTGCCCGTGCCCCAGCCCCAGC
>WBNH01008454.1:71104-83523 GCA_013401255.1 Urocolius indicus | reverse complement strand
CCAGCCTCGCCTCCCACGCCACCACCCCGATGCCGCGAGGGGACCTCCTCAGCGGCCACCAACCGAACCCCGTTTCCCTGAGGCGAGGAGCGATCCCAGCCGCTCCGCTCAGCCTCTGCCACGGCAGGAAGGGTCCCGCTGCCCTCACACACCCCCCCGGGGCCGGGGCTGCCCGGCGGAGCGGGGCGTGGAGCTCTCCCGGCGGGAGGATGGCGAGGGGCCGCCTGCCCTCGGGCATTGCGCAGGGAGGGGGAAGCCCCTGGCCTGAGCTGGGGCTCGCCCTGCCCGGCGCTCTCACCTGCGGGGTCCCCGCCGCCATTGCTCCGTGCGCCGCCGCCTCAAACCGGCACTTTTTCAAACTTCAGCCTTCCCGGGTCGGGTGTCCCGCCGCCAGCGCCCTCTCGCGGGTACGGCCACGGGCACGGGCACGGCCCGGCGGGCGGCCCCGACGGAGCGGGAGATGGAGCGGCAGCCGCAGCCGGAGCCTCCCTTCGCCGCAGCCTGCCCGGCACGGCACGGTTCGGCACGGCTCGTCTCTGCACGGCACGGCTCGGCTCGGCTCGGCTCGGCTCGGCTCGGCTCTGCACAGCTCGGCACGGCACAGCTCGGCACGGCACGGCTCGGCCCTGCCCCGCGGGGCTCTCGGCCAGTCGCCGCTCCCGCCCCGCGCAGCTTTCGCCCGCCCCGAGGGGAAAAGCACGGCACAGCTGCTGGCGGCGGAGTCCCGCGGCGGGCCCGGGACGGCGGCGGGAAGGACGCTGAGGAGCTGAGGCACCTCCCGCTGCCGCCACCGGCTGCTGGGGATCGACGGGCGGGAGGGGGTCACAGTCCCTTGTAGGCAACTACAACCGTGGAGTCGTGCCCAAGGGACAGAGCTCCTCAACTCGGGCAGCTCTGGGGGCTGCGAGAACAGACCCCTGCGGCTGGGCCCGGTTCGCGAGGTGGTTTCCAGTTGTAGTTCTCCGGATCGAGTCGTTACTGGCGTTTGTAGGAGAAGCAGCGAGCTGCAGCTGTCCTTTAGATGCGATGGTTCCCCGGGGTTACCACAGCAGGGGTTGTGCCCGTCTCCAGGGCCGGTTTTTGACTTGTTCTCTGCAGAACTGCCTCTCTGCGTGTAGGATCTGGGGTTTAAAGCTGAATATTTGAGCAATAAATAACCCTGAATGCATTGGCAAGGCTGACAGCAATCTCTCAGCAATCACGAGTGCAAAACTACCGTCCTGCTGTGGTGTCACACAACCCATATGCATTGTGTCTTAAGCCTGGGATTTAAAACAAGGGGAAAAGATACTTTCGGGAGGTAAAGCCTACCTCTTACATGGCTCCCTTCTCATCAGTGTTACATCATAATGTTGTTATTGCACTCATATGGTTTTCCAGTCCTGGAGCAATGCACAGCTCTGAGTCAGAAGGCATCCGGAGATGATAGTATTCCCACATACACATTTAGAAATAAGACTAATGAACAGCAACGTTTGCCTTTTATTTCCTTAGAACAGTTTTTGTAGCACAAGCATTTTGTGTGTGATCTGCCACTGAATAATCAGTGAAAGGATATCACCAGAAAAATGTAAAAGTTAAATCTGTCTTAACCAAGTTGAATTAATAAAGCCTTAAACTTCTGCAAAGCCTTTGAACATGCTCCTGTTGTTAATAAAGCAAGTGCGTTAGATTAATATAAACCCTTCTGGAACCTGTAACATGTAGCATGGTCCAGGCTCAGTTTAGTGTTTAAGGAATTATTTTAATCATACTGTTCATTCAGTGGGAATACTAGAAAAGGGAAAGGCAAAGTAGTAGGTGTAGACTGAGTTTCAGAGGAGCAGGGACGTTACCATACCTTCAGCCTCTCACGGCAGATGAGAATTGGCACTGTGTTTGGCTCAGCTGGAGAGGGGTTTGGTGACAGCAGGGCTGGGGAGTGTTCCTCTCTTTCCTTCAGGTCTCATTCCATCCAGGGGAGGGCTGAGGGCAGTTGGGGGAAGCCCAGGGAACTGCAGCAGTCAGCCGAGGAACATCTGCTTGAAGGAACTATCTCCCCACGCAGGAAGGCTGGAGCTGGTCACTGGCTGAGCACTGCTGATCCTAGAGGCAAGGAGGATACATACTCTGGCTTTGCAGCCCTCTGCCTCTCCCCTCTGGTCAGAGATGATCCTGGCCACCCATGGTCCCAGCAGGGGCCTCAGCCCCTCCCAGGGTCATGGTTCAGCTGTTCCCTGCAAATCCTGCGGATGGAGGGGGCCAGTGTGTGGGATCAGCAGCTCCTGCCCCTGCTCAGATGCAGTCCCACAGGAAAATGAACGTTGTAGCTGGAAGCATGATGCGCCTGTCCAGCCCTCCTGCAAGGGCTGGGGACACTGCATAGCCTGAGCCAGCTCCTTAGTACCACTGCTGAGAAGGGGGAGCATGAGAGCAGCCCTGAGGGAGTACAGGCTGTGGTTTCCACATGACGGGTGAAGGTGGTC
This sequence comes from Urocolius indicus, assembly GCA_013401255.1. NCBI lineage: Eukaryota > Metazoa > Chordata > Aves > Coliiformes > Coliidae > Urocolius > Urocolius indicus. The sequence goes on along the minus strand of WBNH01008454.1, from coordinate 81,058 downwards.
CCGGGAGTGAGCTGTGGGGGATCGTTTGGGGGAGGTTCATTGACCCAGCAGCCCCAGTCACCGCTAAAGCCCAGAAGGAATGGCTACAGCCCTGGCTGGTAGACAAATTACAGCTCCAGGAACACCTCTCATCATTTTGCCCACAGTTATATGAGCACTAAAAGCTGTGAGAGAAGCACAGGGGAGGGATGCTCTAATTTCCCAGAGCCCTCCACTTTTCTCCTTGGCTGCCTCTCCCCTTTACTCTGTGCTGGCCAGGGAATGCCCCTTGTGGGTCTGCAGGCAGAATCCAGCAGGAGCAGAGCTAGAGCCTGCCTCCTCTGGGGCAGCACAGGGCCCTTAGGAGTGCCCAGAGCTCAGTTAATAGCCTGAGCAGGCAGCGGGAGTTCTGTCTTACAGGACTTTCTGCACTCAAGCACCTTCCCTCAGACAAGGTGAGGAGCAAGAGAAAAGTCTTAGAAGTTTCCATTTTTAATCCAGGAGAGGGAGGGCAAGAGATTTAAGTGTAAATCTGTTCCCCAGAGGAAGCAAGCATCTTGTTCCAGAGTCACTTGTGACCTCCTGTCACTCTTATCACACTGGGCACTTGATACCCACAGGCCAAGCAAGCACAAGCACCTGGCATCCTCTTTCAGGGGTAAGGTTTTGGGACTAAAAACCGTTTCTTTTGAAAAAGACTCTTAGAAATGGTAACATGCAGTAACAGTTAAATGTACTTTAATTCCTTCAAACTGAAGGATATCTCCAAGGTACATCAGAGAAATTATTTCATTGATTAAATCTCTTTAGAAAAAAAAAAAAAAGGCTTCAGGAACAGTTTCCAATAAACAAAGTACTATTGTTATGCACCTGGTTTAGAGTGGGGTACAAAGAGAAGCTTACAGATTCAAATGAAGGAGAAATCCATTCAGATAATGCTTGTTTACAGGGACAAAAACTCTGTTGACAAGTTATGAATAAACACACAGATAATAGCTTTAAAAAACCCAAACCTTTCTAACTGTATTTACACACAGGGATGTATTTGCTTTCCTTTGGCACTAGATATTACAGACAAAAGATTCCATTTTATAGCAATTCGACTTCAAACTTGAAATAAAAACACCGTTTGAGTCATTTAAGTTACACAGTCCCAGCACAGTAGCTTCACCTTTATTCAGCTGCTGCCATCTCTGTATTATAACCGTGGAAATTCAGGCCACCAAGCCCAGTTTCCACCCATGACCCGTTTCATTCAGCAGGATTAACTGGATGTGAGGAGCTCAAGCAGCCATGAGCAATTAATGATACAGAGAGACAGTTAAGAGTGAATCTCCCGGTTCTTGTCCAAGGTGGACGTCTACCTTTAAATGCTCTTTATATGCATACACAAGTTAAACCAAGTTAGAATGGACACCCATTACATATATTCAGCCAACATTAAGTGAACAGTCAGAGCACATGATGGCCATCTGTAGTATTTTTTCAGCATTGCAGAGCAGTGTGTCAATCCCTACTCATTTCCATTGCTAGAAAACAAAGTAATTAAGATTCCATTTAACAAGTGTGGTTTATTCTTTCAGCACGTTGGATTACTCTTCAGCTGTTGCCAGGAGTAAACCCCTAAGTTTCACAGGAAATTCAGTATTATCAGTACAGTAGCAAAGAGTGTTTTGGCACCCTGTAAAATCCTAAAGAATGTGCAAGAAAAAAAAAAACAACCCTCTCTCAGAAGTAGCATTTCAATATCCAGACTTCTCAGCTCTTGTTCGTGGTATCTGACTTTACAGAAGCTGAAGCTTTGATTACTTTCAATACAATTTTTATAGGTTTTCTGCTAAGTAACCAACAGGGGTGTAAACAACAATGGCACAATATTTTTTCCTACAGCATTAAAGGCTAGGAGGAAAAACAAAAAGAAGAAGAAATGTTTTCCTTGAAGAGCTACAATCCATCAGGACCACATAAAAAGTAACGAGGCATCATGGCAAAGGACAGCACATCGACCCTCTACCACAACAGGAAGCGGTTTTCAGTCTTAAAACAGAAAGGAATCAAATGAAAAAGAAGCTCAAATTTATAGACTTCATAGGTTTTGTTCCTTCTCTCTCTAGATGGTCAGAGCCCATGATTAATTAACATTTCCCTTTGCTCTGCGAGCAAGATCAGGGCAGAAGGTTTTGTGGTGATGGAACTAAGTAAACGGTTGCCTTATTGTTGCATTGAACACGTGCAGACTGGATGTTGCGTTGTCTCTGATAATTGGATTGAATCCAAGCTGGACCAGACACTTACAGAATGCTTCCCCCACACATCTCCAGTAGAGATTCAACCTTGTTCTGCTAACAGGTATTCTTAAGCATCAAAACAAAAGAAAAAAAATAAAAGCTGAATTTGACTAGAGCAAATTCTGTGAGGAAAAGGGATCAGAGAATATAACAGCAAGTCTTCCCAGAAGACAGTCTTTTCTACACATCCAAAGAGAACTAGCTGTTTGAATTTCAGATCAGCTGATACAACATCTTTAAAAAATATTTCAAAGAGCACAGCAACATTAAAACAACTTGGATCACACTTTGTGGAACACCACCACCAACCACCTGTATGTGAAATGGTTACAAGCTACTCAGATGCAGTCTAAAGTGAAATGAGTACAGTATATCTAAAGCTTATATACATGCTGCTACCAAGGAAAGAAAGCAGTCAAGTAGCAACTTTTTATACACGATCTTCACTAATAATCTTGCTCTTCATAACAGGCCCCAAATTAGCTTGCACTTGATTTATTTCATCAACCGAAAAGACAAAACCACCCAAATCCTACTATAAGATCCCTTGGTCTTTTTATTCTGAGCTTGCACCATGTGTCCATGCAAACTGATTTACTGGAGATACAATAATGCAAGTTACTGCTATAAAAAAAGAAAAATCTGAAGCATCAAGTGATTTCTCTTTTTGCAAAACACGAATAGAAACCTCTGTCCTCACACAAGGCAGATGCACCTCCAGCCCTGCCTCACACAGCTGGGTAACTCAAGAAACGGAGTGTGCAGTAGAAACTACCACATGAAACATTTTTTTTTGCAAGTACTGAAATAGTGGAAACCTAAATGAGCTCAAGTCCATGCAAGCACAAGGTTGCATTGCACTACAGAGATACTGACCAAATGTGCCCGAAAATGCCAAGACACTACAAGCAAGTTCCAAACGGGGTATTCAAACTGTTTCTTTCAGTGAAGAACAACCAGTCCCTTTGTGTACACATTTAGTTTTATTGTAACAAAGCAACTTGTACACTTTAACGTTTAAAACTGAGCATCTTTCTTTCCTTTCCAGTGAAACAAAAAAAAAAACCAAAACCCAAAAAAAAAACAACCCCAAAACAAAACAAAAAAAGAATTTAAAAATAAACAAGAACAAAATTACAATAGAGAATGTCAATTCCAAATAAGATCCTACAGGTTCTGCTGATTCTCCATCAAGTGGCAGGGCTCAAAGTCATCATTAGGAGAAGATTTTATTTTAAAAGTGTCATCTTAAACTGCAAGGATGTTTGTTAAACATCACAATTAAACATGCCAAAGGAGAAGAAGCCATGTTGTCAAAATGCCCACTTAACCCACCCGAACATCTGAAACCCACCCCAGCTCACCTTCTATAACCCCCAGGATTTATTTATTTTTTTTTGTAAGTTTTTTTTCTTTTTTTTTTTTTTTTTTTTAAACAAGAGAAAGTAGACAGATACATGTTGGTAAATGCTAACTGTCCATATTCACATAGAGACACAGTGTAATCTCTGAGCCCAATATACAGAGAAAGAAGGAAAAAAGCTAGATTCTATGCACTACTACACAGGGGCCTAGCACTCTTCAGCTTCCAGCAGAGTGAAGGGAGCAGAAGGTTTTCTTTTTTCCCACAGAACATGGTGTGTTGATTCCATAAACAGTTTTTTTTGTTTTGTTTTGAGACAGAAAGGGATAAAAATGAACTTGAAACAGAAACTGGTAGATTCTTTTCCACTGTATTCTGCTCAAGGTTATTTCCCCCAAAATAAATTGTGAACCATGGTGTAGAGGAGAGAAAAAGAGACCTCAAGAGAACAAGGCGACTGAGCACAAGAAAAAAAAGACAGCAACTTGCTCCCAGGGACTGGAGAAAAATTAAAAAGGTAAAAAGGGGGTTTGGAATCCATCAGTGTTCAATTAGTCATCTTCTCCTTCATCCTCCTGTTGAAAGATAAGCAACAATTAAAAACCCCGGTGACTACACCCCAGACAGCTCGCACTTACAAACGCAACGACCACAACTGGTGTAGTGCCCGATGCACTACAGCCCTACAGCGTTACTCATGGCATGCTGCAGCTTTATTTCTGCTTCCCTCTTCACTAGGGAGCAATACCACTGGCTGTGAGTGGGGTAGATGGGATCTACCCAGAAATCAGCTAAGAATTGGATGTCCCAATTTGAAAAACTCTTACGACTTGGAATTACTCCAAACATTGACACAAGTTTAACATTTATAGTGAACGGATCATCTTTTTGCCCCCTTCCTTTTAATCTCTGACAAGCAAAACGTTTCAACTTTTGGGTGCTAAATTCTAGGCTACGTAACAGAGGGTACGTACTGGGTGCCCACAACAGCCCTCCTATCTCAATACAAGAAGCTTTTTGCTGCTGAAATTCAGACAAACCACACTCAATTACAAGAAACAAAGACATTTTGAACTCTGTTACTGACACCCTGAGTGCTGCCCCTGAAATCACAGTTGCTACTAAAGGAAATTCCTGAACCCAACAGGCAGTCAGAGCTAAGGTGGTCGTAGGAAGAAGTAACCCAAGAGGTGGGAGGATGACAGAACTGGATGTGTCAACAGAAGCTCCATGTTAGTGAAGCCTTGCTAGAACGTTCACCAATGAAGTAATACTTTTATTAATATGCTGGTTCTCCCAGAGCCCTTCCCTTACACATTTACTACAACTACTCACTAGCATTGTCACATGCACAGAGTTAATACTACACTGAAATCACCAAGAGTTACAGCAATAACGTCTCTGCTTCTCCCTCCAAACAGCTCATCAGGGACTGTACAGAAAAGAATTCTTTTCTCTTTGTAGCAATGGCTCAGTATTCTTACAAGATCCCTCAAATTTCTTCTGATTCTCATACCTCAGAGATAGAAGGCATAAAGGGCAAGATTACTCACCTCTCCTTCTTCTCCCTCATCATCATCTTCGTCTTCCTCCCCCTCATCTTCATCTCCTTCTTCATCAATATCCTCCAATCCTTCTTCCTCTTCATCATCATCATCATCCTCCTCTCCCTCCCCTTCCTCATCATCCATATCAGGAACCTTAAAGACACATACGTAACATTAACTACAGTGATGGAATTCACTTTCACTTGCACAGTGCTACAGCGGGTATGGAGCAACAGCTCAGCCCCCTCCTTACCAAGTAGTACTGTAACGGATTTGGCCAGATGTCATCCTTGATGACTTCTCCTAGTTCATCAGCCCCTGCATCAGAGTGGTCAGTGAACCAGGTGAAGAAGCTTTCTGGCTCTTCATGCTGCCTCTTCCTACTGGCTTTGTTCTGTGTCTGGCTTGAACGTTTTGTCAGATCCTGAAAAGAGAGTTAGGAAGTCTCTTAAAGAAATGGGTATTTTTCCCATGGCCTTTTTGTTGTTGTTGTTTTAACAAGCATAATTTATAAATGTACTTCTCTAAACAACCACAAGAAATTATTTACTACTCCCTCTTTCAGGGAGAAGTCTTCAAGAAACTTTTGGAACACAACTCCCAGAAAGAGACACGCTGCATTCTCATGAACATGAGGAAACAGTAAAAGAGCCACTTTCTCTGAAGAACTTAAAAGATCTCCTAATGGCTAAATGCTACTCTGAGTAGCTGTTAATTGTCCCTTCACACAAGTGAAGAAACAGTCTCTGCAACTCTAAGCTCTGTCTTTAACTTGAGATAAAGGACAGCCTAGCTTCTTTATCCTAAATTTTGCTGTTTTAAAGCCTTCAGGCCATTCTTGGTAGTAAGTGAAAAAAACCAACCCCTCGCATACCACTAAAACCTCCAGTCACAAGAACACGTCCTGTATCTGCCACCTGACCCCAGGAGTTTACAAGTTTGCAACAATCTTTTTGCCAAGTCTAAAAAGAAAATTACCATCTGCTATGTAAATCAATTCCATGATCACATGGTGACTCCAAACTCCTGGCATCCCTCTTCTTGATAAAAATCACATCATTTATAGGTTTAATGAAAAAAATATCAGAACTGATATTGATTTAGTGTAAGCTGTAAAGAATGTTCAGCTTCTTTGTACTGGGCTGTAACTTCATGCACAAGAGGAAAAGTTCTAGTTCTCAATGAAAAACATCAAGTTCTCTTCTCTGTGACAAAACAAGTATCAACTTGACTGCAACTCTCAGTTCTACTTTTAAATACTCATTTCAAACTCTTCAGGATAACATGAAAGTGCTCCCAGCTTTTACAGAAACCAACTACAGCAAACATCATTTGAATGCTCTCTGGGTGAAAGATACACTCATGTTATTGCTTGGCTGCAACTTCTACGAAGATGCAGTGTCTGGAAATGAAGTTGAGAAAAGAAAAAGGAAAAGAAATAATCATCATGCGTCCCCATCTGTCCCCCAACACCCTGCTGTCCTCACAATTCCTCATTTAGTAATTGTCTTAAGAAAACAACAAATCAGAATCGAGATCCACATCAAAGAGAGACAGTTAATGAACTGGTCATACTTGTATTTTCACCATTTTCGTGGTGGTGCTCATCTGAACAAGAAAGTTCACTGAGGTTTTCTAAAGTACACAGGAAAATGCAATAAAAGGAACATCATCAAAGCACTGGCATCACAGGGTGCAGCGATCACCTCTGCCAGGTGCAGAGATACATACCTTCCCAGATTTCCATTTAATCTCAGTTGATTTTGAAGATGGGTCTCCACTTTCATTGAGGTGAAACTCTTTGGAGAGAACTTTATTTTCAAAGTATGGATTCTCATCAAAATACTGCAGAATTGAAAGCAAAGAGTTAGAACCCACGTGAATGTAAAAGGCAGGTGCCAAGTTAAACCTGGTACTAAATGGATAACTGAAAGGATTCAGTAACAAATGACGACCCAATAAGCAATTACATTTTAAGAACCTCAGAGAAATCACAAGAGAATGAATGTAAAGTACTTACAAAATCTATTCTGTAACCTGATTTGATATCTTCAAATTCTGTCACTTCGACTCTGGTCAAATAATGCAGTGCTTCCTCATCTTCTTCTCCCAGCAGTGCAGATACTGAAGAAGACAGAATTAGGAATCCCATGTTAATAAAGCTGTGGAATGTCTACCATGCAGTTCAAACAGGCAATGTATAACAAGTAACATTTGAGAAGCAGCACATCTGCCCAAGAGAGCTTCTTGTGGCCCATTTTTGAGTTCCCAGCCGACAGCCCGATAACATTTGGGTGAACACATTCCATTTGCTTGTTGTAGCTCGACGTTGAACAGCAGCAAAAGCTGCCTGCATACATCTACCCTCCTCTCTCACACATTTTCCCACACGCAGTTTGCCCAGTCTAAGCATTCTACAAACTTGTTTTGTCCTCTGAAACTCTGTTGTCAAGAGTCCTAACGAGCTCAACCTCCAATTAAATAAATTAGAAATAAACCAGAATCCTATGTTTTTTTCTTTAAAGGCCCTAGTCAGCTACAAATAGTGGGAAAGTTGTTTAAAATGAAGAAAGCAAGCTAACATGGGATTTTAGGGAGCAAGATATTCCTTTGGTCAACAAATGCAGGAATAAAAAGCTTATAAAACGCACTCTAGGACAAAAAGGAAGTGTCTGCATATGAAGCACGCTTCTGTTTAAACATACGCCCAGAAACAACTCTAGAAAGCCCTGAGGCCTGCAAGACACAGAACAAGCAAGTAAGCACCGAACGTACAGAAACCCAAGCAGCAGCCTATTAGAAATATACCTTGTGGGTGGTTGACAAATGTTGTTACCCAGAAGTTGGGGATTTTGGCGATCAATTCTGACCTCTTCTGGAAGAATGGTTGGCGGAGTTTGTTGTATTTCTGTTCTACTTTCAAAATTTCCTCACTGGCTTGTTCATTCAGTCTGTAACAGCAAGAGCCACGTTAACCACAGGAGAGAACTGAAACTTCAAGACACATCATCAGTAGTTATCTACAGACGGAACAAGTTTGATGGGACTCATCTGCTGTGTTCAATAACTGGGCTGTCTGAAACACGATAAAACAAGGTCCGTAACTGTAACCACTGTTAAAAACCACATCACTGGAAGCAACCTCACTGATCTGAATGAAACACTCCTACCACGTTGTATGCTTTGCAGCATTACACAACGGGTGGGCCCTTATTTATGCAAAGCCAAGCAGCATTTTACCTTTTAAACCTTTTGTTTGCAAAAAGACCCAAAGAGAGAGAACACACACCACTTGACACCTGCTCTCTGTACCTATCAGGCAAGCTGTAGCTTACAGCACTTTTGCACCCCACACAATGAAGATCTGATCACATTTAATTGGTTTTGTTAAAAGGCAGAATCCTGATACTCCCAACAGCCTCCCACAGCCAGAGCCTCGAGTGTCACCTGCAGCCTGCAGGGCAGCCTGCACAAAGATGGGACCCAGGCAAACACCAGCACAGAACCCACAGAATTAAACTAATGTTTCAGTGACACTTTATATATATTCTTCTACAAGCCCATTAATGTGTAATTGTTTAAAAGTACACTAAAAGCTAACTTTTCAACAAGTTTTTGGTTCTGCTGACAAACTTTTGCAAACCACCACACACAACAGATACCAAATAAATCTGTATCAGCAAAGCTATCAGAATTAAAGTTATAAATAAAAAAGACAGATCTTGAGGTTAAAACACAATCAAACAAGACATCAGGATACACATTCAAATATTTCATCAGACGCAAATACTTCACCTAAGCAAGTCAGAACACAAGTCTGTCTTGGCAGAGTTTAAAGAGAGTGAGAACTGCTACAGAGGGCTTTGCTTTACTAAGTATTTTCTCTTATTTAAAGTTACATGTCTGTTTCTGCTAGAACATTTAAAAAGTTTATTTACCTGTCTATTTCATTCTGTACTTCATCAATGTGTTCAATTGCTTCCTGTTGCTCTTTTTCTGAAAAACAAATGAAAATGCATCAACATCCCTTCATTCTCACACAGCACCTGGGTTGTTTTTTTTTTTTTTTTGCTCAGGACCTTCATCTACTTTAGATGTATGCAGGTAATTCTGTTAAATGTCTTAAGTGTTACTAGGGCTTAAAGCTTCAGATACTGCCAGGGTGGTACTAGAGCTCAAGTGCAGAAAAGTTTGACCAAATGACACTTGGTGTGAGTTTATCCCTAGAAATCACAGTTCACGTTCCCCTGGGCAGTGTTACAAATCCATTTAAATGGAAAGTGAATCATGACAGATCAGGAAGAATTTCATTAAAAAGCTGCAAGCTGGTTTTGCTGAGATTTGAAGGAACGTTACAGAATTTAGAGAGAACAGGAATACCGACAGAAACGGCAGAACTGGGAACACGCCACCTTCTAAAAGCCGAGAAGAACGTTTGGAAGGACGGTTACGAGCAAAAAAATGCCGCCGGTACCGTTTAAGGGGAAGCTCCCCTCGGCAGAGGTCCCGGTCGCAGGAGGACTGTTTACCTACCGCGTCGGGAGATGAATGGACGGCCGCGGGAAGTCGCGGGAGCGGTGCAGCGCGCTCACCGCTCCGCCGCCAAGTTTCCCGCACGGCTCCCGCCGCGACAGGGGACAGCGCTCCCCGCTCCCCGCGGCGGCCGAAAGCACGTGTGTGAGCGGAGCTCGCGGCGGGCGCGGCACCGCGACAGCGGCCGGGAGCGAAGGAGGAAGGAGAGCGCGCTGCGCCCTTCCCGGGGCCGGGGCCGGGGCCG
>WBNH01008454.1:0-69965 GCA_013401255.1 Urocolius indicus | reverse complement strand
CCACGCAGCCATGCCCACGCAGCCATGCCCACCCATCCATGCCCACCCTGCCATGCCCAACCATCCATGCCCACCCTGCCATGCCCACCCAGCCACACGCTGGGGACACGTGGCTCCCAGCTCTCTGCGCTGCCTCCCTCCCTGGCTGGAACACGACCCAGAGTGGTAACTCTGGGTGTTGTAAAGGCGCACAGGCCCTGTCAGTCAGTGGAGCGCACGCAGTTAATGAGGGAGCACAAATGTAGAAGGTCACTGAGCCCGGGCGTCTGCCAGCACACCTGCCACTGCACCAAGCGCAAGCCGACTTTAAATAACCCTTTTTGTGCCTTTCCTGTCCACCTGTCATGGTGCTCATTGCAGCTTCACAGCTACAGCTCTGTTCTGGTCTTAAAGTAACAGCCAGGATAATGTTTTCCATCCAAATATGTGGCATAGTATTCACAGATAAATATGATGATACAGATCAGGCGAAGGAGCAAATAACAGCTTTGATGAAATAGACACCCACGTTCTGTGTTTGCTTTTGCTTTCCAGTCACACAATATTGCTATTCTCCCTGGTTATTTCCTTCTTGTCCTTCCAATGGACTTACACAAGGTCTGGATTAGTTCCTGCCTCCTCAAAGGTCTCAACTAGTTTTCAGATTCCTGCTCCTACCTGTTGCTTCCAAATCCCAGTTGCTTTTTCTTTTGTATTCCAAGCTGTCACGTCCCTCCACCTATGTCCTTGCTTCCGCTGTCACCCACAACTGCTGCCACACGTCCACAATTTTTGTTGTGCCTCCCCATGCAAACAGGAGAGAGGAGCTGTCATCCCTTAGTCCTCTGCTTTCACAGACAGCAACGAGCTCAAACGCTGGGCATGAAAAGTAAGAAAAGCGACTTTACAAATGCAAGAGTATCAAATCCTTCCCAAGAGCGACATCTCAAGGCCTTCCTGCAGCCCATCACAGTGGGGTGACTTCTCTCATACTCGGTGTGTGTCTCCCAAGATCGAATAATATGGATATCTTCACATTCAGACAAGGTAATCTCATGTGTGTGACTTGGGTTTCTTCCTTGTGTTTCCCTTGAATCTCTTTACTATGCAGTTTTAGCTGCTTGATTTGTTTTCCTCTTTTCTCACCTGCAATTTACTATTACATCGTCTTTCTCTGGATTTGCCTTTGAAGGTCTATAATCTGAAAATACAGGCTGTATGTCTGAAAGCTCGTTCCAAAGCAGGAACACGACCCAAGCAGCCTCTACCATCCCCCCTGCTAGGATCCCTTGTTTAGTCTATGAATTACTCGGTATTTCGGAACTACATGAGTAAGGTGGTCCACTGATGTACAGAAAGTCAATCGTTAATTTTAGCTGCTGTACTGTTAAAAATACTTCCATGATCTGTTTATCCTACCCTAAGACTAGCTGTTGTCAAGAAACTAGTATATGTTAATTGCATCAATACTAAACACATATTGAACTGTGAGACCTATAAAACCTATGCTTTCATGCAAAAAGAGAATGCAGAGAGTTCAGTGCTTGGGGCAGGAAGCAGTGTTCTTTCACATACTCTCCTTTTTTGTGTGCCTTCTTCAATGTAATGCTGGTGATGTGCTGCTCACTGCTTCCTGATACATCTTTTGTCCCAACTCTTCCTCAGCTCACTTCCTGTTAGAAAAGTTATGTTAACATCAATATTTCTTCTCCAATTAAACATTCTTTCACTCCAGCTATCCAGGTGCCCTGTACTTTCTGCTAACTCCTGGGTACATTTCATCAAAGGTCTCAAAACATCAGGTGCTTACGTGCTTCTTTGGCTTGGCTCAAAGAATTTGACAATGATTCACAGAATGAGGCCCTCTCTGCTCTCTCCTCCTTGCTTTATAGAAAAATAAAGAAGTAAAACCAAGCCAGTGAGTTAGAGGAGTTGTTGAGCCCTGGGAAGGCTGAGAAGCAAGCACCCAGTGGCTTTTGCAGCTGAATTGATTTACTGTTTGTTCTTGCTGCAGTGTTAACGTGTACGCTCAGGAGGAACATGACTCAAATACTTGTGAAGAAGCAAGCAGCAGCACAACTCTCAGCTCAAACTGAAACTCTTCTTCCATGTAAGTCCCCCAAACCCCATGTAGTTAAACTGCAAAGGAAGGAGAATGGTATCTAGGTCGTGTAAAGCCTTGTTGTTACATATTACCTGCTGTTACACAAGATTGTTAGATGCTTAGACCTAATACAGAGCTGTATTGAAAATCTTTGGAATTAAACAAAAGTAATAAATACTTAAGAGATTTAATTGGTAAGTGTTCAGTTACCTCCCTTTGCTTCTTTCTAATGTTTTCCATTATCTGTAACTAACCTCTAAGGCAGTTTTAGTCCTTGAATAACTGTTGAGGGATTAAAGTGCACAGTTATAATCCCATGATATGGGGGGAGTGAATGTATTTAGATAAGATTATGTCCTCCTCTCATCTTCTGGTAAGACCTTTCTCAGCTCTGATAGCATCAAATAGAACAGTAACATTCCATCCTACACTGTACTGTCCAAGTAGCTATGCTGCCCATTGCACAAACAGCTCCTTTCCCTCTGCATTAGAGTTGGTATTCCTGTGTTTGTGTGAACTCAGGTTGCATGGCTGAAGTTGCAAACCTGTACTGTCTGTGGCATCTTTCAAACTCAGCACGAGTTCCCTGGTGTTGACAAATAAAGGAGCAGGATCTTTGCAGCCTCCCAGATGGCAATGAATTTGTCAGAGGAATGAAGTAAATGCATGTTAGTTTTCCTTTATGTGTGTTTGGGACAAGGGGGACTTGGGAGCAGGTGATAATGATCAGTGGCCTTACCATTTACACAAAGTGTAGCAGTATCTGTGTGTTTTTCTCAAGAACTGAGTAAACAGAGCTTCTTTGAAAAGATAACTTCATATTTGCTCCTTGATGCAAAAGTTCTTTCCTTAAGTGTGCTACAAGACAGAGACATAATTGGTAATCATGCTTAGTTCCTGGAATGTCAGCTCCGCTGTAAATATAAAACACAAACCCCTGGATTTGGCCAGTGAAATCAGACAATGTGCTAAATCCTCCCTCCCGAATACAATGCAACAAGGTGTGAAAAAGGAAAGAAGAGTTTGTTTCCTTCCAAGTCTTTCTGCAGTGCCACATGGGCACACATCAAATCCTGCAAGTGAATGTAATGAATAGTAACTTACATTCTTATAGCCTTCCATCCCAAAGAATCTCACAGCCTTTACAGAAATCATTGTGGAGAAAGAAAAACAAGGATTATTTGACCACTGCTGAAATGCAAACTGCTTAACAAGAGTACATCTATGCTGGGAGCCTGGTCTTCCACAAAGAACCTGAAGGCTTGGGCTCTGTATTAGGAAAAAAAGGTTCCCCCTTGGAGTGCAGGACCAAATTTTTTTAGAGTATATGAAAGCTTTTAAATTACTGAGTGCACCAGTGAGTTGAAGGCTGCCCAACACCTCGAGCACACATAAGCTTGTACTTGATAGTGAAGTCTGACTGGCATATCAGTGCTTACTGGAAGCAGCAGGCACAGACACACCGGCTGGTTTGCTGTGTGTAATCAGTTTGACAGCCCCCAGGAACTGCTGAGTCTCCAGGACTCTAGAAAGACAGTTTGGCACATGTATTAAACAGTCAAATACCTCCAACTGTTTGTCCATCTCCACTAGTCACAGACCTTCCCAGTTGAGCACTCACATTAGAACTGAGGGTTTAGATAATGACGGAAGAATCTTCCACGTGTCCTCGCAGTTGTTGCTGTTTAAACCCTTGGATGAAAATATTTCTGGGCTGGTAACTGCCTTTGAAGTGGGATGGTGCTTCAGTACCACTGACAGGGAGGGACTAATAGCATGTAGCTGTATGAATCCAATTTTTATTTGGATTTTGTACATGTTCTTTTTTGTACAGCTACTCGTAGACACAGTTGCTAAACCTGGCTTCTGCGTTTTCCTATATTAACATTTTTAACTTACCAGAGCATTTGCTGCAGGGTCATTGTGCTCATTCCCTGATACTAGAGACAAAGAGGCAGGCAAAATAATCTTTGAAATCTTAAATTCCAAGTCAAGGAAACCTAAGATATTTCTGAGCATGAGGTAAGCTTCTCAGATATGTGTGTGCTTAAGAATGATTTGCTCATAATTTTCTCGTTGGGTGAATTTTGCAGGGAATTGATCTGAGATCAGAGCAGGTTAGTTACGGGGAAATTCTCTGGAAGTTACATTTTGCATTGTGAAACTAAAGAGCCTGTGCTCAAAGAGACATTTGACTGGAGGAGTTTCCTGCCCTTCTTTCATTTAGGTTTTTATCTGAGACACTGATGTTGTCCTGCTCTTTGGATTAGATGGAGCCCTGTGGCTGTGACAACAGACACATACATAAATGCTGTTACAAAACCAGAATGACCAAATTGCAGTTTCTAAAGGAAAAAATGTTTAAATATCAACTTGTCCAGATGTGCTACTACCACTTCCAGATGTGAATATCCATCCTCTCTTGCCTGAGGAGTTCACAGTCCAAGATGGGATCTGAAACGTACAAATGCTGTTTGATAATGTGTATTTGGCATATACAACCCTGTCTCTTTGCTGTCTGCAACACCTGCAGGGTGTCCCAAGGGCAGATATCCAGATTTCACCGGTGTGCTCACACCAGTGGATGTCCAAAAGCTCCCTGTAGGGATCCAAAATTACTAGTTTTGCAGGACACTAGTAGAGCAAATCCATCTCCTGCACTGATGCAATGGAAGACTTCAGCCAATCTTAACACAGCTTACAAGAAATACTCCTACATAGAACGCTCAATTGCAAATAAAGACCCTTTCAAAGTGGAATACTGCAGTATTTATGCTGGGAGTTATTCTGGAATTACTGTGCCAACCAGATTTTTATGTAGAAGGCCCTGAAATAATAATACATAGGGAAAGCAGCTGCTAGTCTTCATTTGCTTTCAGTGGTGCTCTAATTTCCTCACAGCTAGGGCAGCAGCTCTGGTGCTAGATCAAGTCTTTCTGATGAGACACAACACATATGGATAGAAACTGATGGAAATTACACTATTATAAATTTAAATGAATGCTGAATTGAAGTTTTAGGATAACTAGGCATTAGGGGTAGGACTAGCAAAAACTATACTTTGTGCTTCTGTAAGTTCTTCTGCAAGGAGACTTTCAGGTGCTCCTTTTCCTCTTCTCCTCTTGTGGGACAATGAAAAGGGAGCCAACGTTTCTACAAAGACAGTTTATAAACATTTGCTTTCCAGGATTTTTAACTCTGGCCAATTCCTGAAACTCATATTTTGCATCTCCTTGGTCCTATAGCAGGAAAACTCTTGCTGAATCCTTAACAAAGTTGAGTTATGCTTCAAGATTTGGTCCCTCAGGAATAGCACTGGAGAGAGAGTAAAATTTTACACTGTGTATTCTATCCATTGTCTTGCTACCAAGTGGCAGCCAATGTGGGAATCCTTAGAAACTTCTGTAGGTCACTACTGATACTTGAACTCTCAGGGACAGTAACCTCTGTTTCTATCTAGAAAATATCAGATTAAAATAAACAACAGGCAACATGGCTCAGTGAAGAGTGAGTATGTTCTTTACAGTTCTGTAGTTTCAAATTGGCATAATTCAAACATTTGCAGTGTGTCTGGAGCCTTGTGTAGGAGGATAGTGACAGAAAAGGTGAAACAAAAAGAGGAAAATATGTAGAGATCTGTCATATACAGTTTTTGCTGTAATAATACACTGCACACATTATTCCTTTCATCTGAGAATGTCACAGCTCATTAAAAGAAAAGTTACATGTAAAAAGCTCTGTGAGGAAAGTAATTCTTTTATTGGTAGGTTAACTGAATGCCAGAGTTATTCAGAGTTATTCCTCATTAGAGCTGGAGACAGAACTCAGGAACAGAACTCCTCTCCAACTTCAGCTACATAAAATGCTGCAGGAGTTGCCAACAATGAAGATGTGCGAGTGGAATTTGGTTAATCGTGTCAGTCTGTAGGAACACTGATTATTTTTTGCTATTACAATAGCTCTGAGAGCCCCGAGAGTTCTGTGACTGTGAGCCCTGTGTGCAAGGTGCTACCTGAACACAAAGGAAAGAGGTGGTTCTGCTTTGGAAGAATGTAAAAGCTTTCAACACAGTATTTGACAAACTATTTTTTGGTAGAAGTTTCTACTTATGCATTCCCCACCACACACTCCTCCCCTCTTCCCCTTCTCAATGTCCCTGAATTGTGCCACTGCAGGGTTTTCTTGTGTAGCCCCATGTTAAATTGAATCAGGAAATGGATTTCATTTAGAAATGGTCCTCATAAAACCCATTTATTGTTAACTCAGACTAGGACTCTGATCTGGTTCCCTGGTGCAGATGTGTGAACAGTGTTAGAAGAAAGAGGGGTCCAGTGAAGGCAGGAATTGCTCACTTGGAAGAGGTGTTTGTCAAACTGTGCCTCTAACCTAACTGTGACCAGCTTGCAGTTGTAACTGATGTGAAAAAAACCAGCTTTTTAAACCAAGTTTTGTTTAAGTGAACACAAACAAACAGAATAAATCAATAAAGTAAGCAGCTTTGCCACCTCAGGTGATACTGTAAAAGTTTTCAGAGCAGCATTTCAGATCATTGACAAAAAGACATCCTTCCCCTTTCACATTCAAAAATAACATCTCTCAGAAACACACAGAGGAAATAACCTTTAAACCCCGTGTTTGTTTTTGCAGTGCTATGACTGGAAAATAATTTCATCTGCCTTTGCAAGGCCAGGAGCAGGGGGGTTGTAAAACAAAGCAGAGACCATTTCCCTCCCACCACAGTCACATCTTTTATCTGACTCACCACTTCTGGGACTCCTGGCAGCACTGGTATGATTGCACTGAAAAGTCAAGCATGTGAAAATATTCCCTGTTTTCAGGTTACTTTGCTCACTGTTTGGGTCAGGTCAGTATTCCTTCCTTTAGAGGTCTGGAACTCACCAGTC
The DNA here is from genome assembly GCA_013401255.1 of Urocolius indicus. Lineage (NCBI taxonomy): Eukaryota > Metazoa > Chordata > Aves > Coliiformes > Coliidae > Urocolius > Urocolius indicus. The sequence goes on along the minus strand of WBNH01008454.1, from coordinate 62,978 downwards.
ACCCAGTGCTGGATATTCCTGTTCCTAAGCCTTGTGAGAAGGATCAGCATTGTGGAAAGGAAGAGGGGAGGGAAAGGAGAAATGAAAGGGAAGGAGAGTCCATATCTGAAGAGAGACTCCAGACTAGAGAAATTATACTGACATCCATTCAGTTTCCAGCAGGGTCTCCTTCAAGGGCTTTTCCTGAGATCCAAAGGCCCTTGTAATTCACAGAGGCATTTACATGCACTTTGCCCTCCAGGAGCTAAGGTATAACTGTATTCCTGGATAATAATAACAAAGAATACTACCAGACTCCTATTGAAATGTCAACCAGGCACTCCTGTTGCAGAAAGTAACAAAGAGATGCTAATATAATTAATTAGGAAGCCTCAGGACCCTCATTAACACATCTTTAGTGCTTAGATCTTTGAAAATCAGCTGTATAAAGTGACTGTCAGAGTTAATTCCTTATAAATTGCCTCCTGTTACATCCCAGACTGCAGCAAGTTCTCCCAGGCCCTGTCAATGCTTAGAAATCTGGGGGGGTTTAGTATTGATGCAGTTATAGTGGTGTTATTAAAGGTATAAGCTGTTGCATAAGCAGGAGTCTGTCAGGCTGGAATACAGCAAAATAAACATGCCTTTAGTCAACCCAGCTTCCAGAACTGGTAGCAGGAATAAGAAAAAGCTTCAATCAATTAAATGGAAAACTAAAGGCAAATGAAAACCAGGAATGGAAGGTGTCACATAACTTGGCACGAGAATGTTTCCGGGAGGTTTTTTTACATGAGAGGATGGCAGCCAGTTTATAGTTCTCCCTCCTTCCCTCCTCCTCCTGCCTTTACAACAGCATTTCAGCTCCAGGCCTCATTCCACTCATCCTCCCTCCCCACTACTCCCGCTCACAAATATATATTTCAATAGACTTAGGCTACACGGAGTTCCAAAACCAGCATGTAATTGGTGCAATTGTCTTTTACACTTCTCCACACAGAGCCACATTCATGCCTTCTTAAGCCCTGTTTTGTCATGTCTTCACTCTCTTTTTTTTTGGTGAGACTGGCGTCAGTACTGGTGTTGGGAACCCTCTACACACACGAAGGAAAAAAAGTTCCACAAACTGGCTATACTGGTGGTTCACTGTTACTGCTGAGCACCACACTCTGTTCTGTCAGTCTCCAAAAAGATAAAGGTGCCATGTTATAGCTACAATAAAACCCCAGCAATCATTACAAACCACTTGGCAGCTTCTGCAGCAGCAGAGACACACTGACACATCCAATTTGTCTATACAAGATATTCTGCTTCCCTTAATCTTCCACGTGCTTTGGAGGAGATTATGATCTTTCTGCAGTGCATAATTTGGTGATGTTGTCTCTGTGTGTGTTTGTGTAATAGTCTCCAGGATCCTTTGGGATCTTTGTTATACTTGGGATAAGAGGCCAATCAAAAAGGGATATTTTCATTTGCCATGTCAGAAGTGACTTTCACACTAAGTGTAAGATGGTTGTGGTGGTCTGGCTGAACTGGCCATGTACAATCTCTCTAATTGGAGGTGAAATTGATACATACATACATACATATATATATATATATATATATATAAAGGAGTCCTTGCCAATTTGTCTTTCCTACTGTATTAGCTCACATTGTGGTAGGAGCATGACTTGATTCTCCACTGGTGAATGACACATCCCTGGGATGGATTTACTGACCATTCAGTGTTCACAGAAACCACGTGTAAGACATGAAAGCAGCATGCTTGAAAAGAAATGAATGTCTAGATTCCTGAAGAGCAAATATGAACTACCATGCAAATTCTGCTTGCTTGCTTTGCAGAACTACAAGTCTGATGGCACTAGGTGGAACTTAACGACTTATTTCTGCACGTCCTTTTTTTGAAACACCACTCGTGCATGAGCACTACCTGCCCACAGTGCTTCCTGAGGTAGCCAGCTGCTTTAATAGCTATTAATTACAAGACTAACAACTGTTTGAGGTACCAAAGACATCTGAGTTGATGAAACACTGTACGGAACAGATAAACATTTCTTTGGTCTGGCATAGTCACTGGATATGGGATTAATTTAAGGGATCTCAGTGTTTTCTTCCATGTTGTCAGTGCTGCAAGAGTAGCATGCCAGATTGAACCTTTATTTCTGAGATTAGATGGTGGGCATGCTGCTACAAACTCAGCAGGAACTAGAGGCTGCTGAGTCTAAAAGGAGAGAGACTGCCAGTCACCTTGTTGACAGCACCAAGCCTCTGTCCAAGGCAGAGGCTCCCAGCTGCCATTGAGTTGGAGCACCGTGCCAGCCAGGAACTGGGATCCTGAGCCTTTCACAGATGCCTCTTTCGATATGCCATGGCTGGTGGCCCTGTGCCAGCTCTTGCTTGCCATTCCAAGCCTGCCAGCATGGTGCCTTTGTGCCCCTATGGTGGTAGCTTGCTGACACCTGCCACAAGGCACTGTCCCTGCGCTCCTTCCCGTTTCAGTTACACTCAACTGAAATCTTTGTCTTATCAAATGAATATGGGAGAGGCAATACTTGTGCAGTGCAAGAAATCATACCTGTCAAAGCATAGCAGTGATTTTAATGGAGATAGATTCTTTCAATAGCATAGCATGTCTCTAGGTGTAACAGAGCTTCAGCAATGAGACATTTTCTTTGCCTAAATGGAGAGTTCAGTTTCCAAATCAAAGGGTACAGCTTTTGCAGGGATATTTGGGAGGGGGAACAGGAAAAAGGAGGGAAGAAATGGACAAGCTGTTTAGAAATGGCCCTGAATGGGAAGCAGCTGGAGGATTCACACAGCCTGAGTTAGCATACTGCATCCAGGCAAGGACCTGAACCCTCCTTAAGCTACTGAGTGGCTAGTGGGTTACACAGAGACTGTGTTCTCAACCCTAACAGTTGTAGTGACCTTTCCTTTATGTTTAGTGAACATGTGAAACATGTTTTAAACACACAAATATCTAAGAAAAAGATGTGTATATTAGCAACACATCCACAAAATGTGTTGGGTATTGTTGAAACTGAAAGGTTGCTCTGCAATGTAGGAACTCAGGTCCTTTCCTTTCCTGTGCCATAGGTGACTTGTCAAATCATGCTGGGAATTTAACCCTTACACCTGATTTTTTTCCCTTCAGAAAACAAACAAACAAACAAAGGCATCAGCAATGAGATGACCACTCTACCTTGCAGGGCTTTGGCAAAGGTCAAAGAAATGCTTGTGGTATATTTCAAGTGTAAGATGAGGAGCACCACAGGTAACACTGCAGATAAAGACTTCAGTCAACTCATTACTTCTTGGTCTTGCATCTGAACATCAAACTCACCACCTACAGTAATGTGACAGGGTGCTGCTGTTGCTAAAACCTTTCAGCATAGTGATGAAACTGAAGTGTCCTTTTAAATACTGCTGTAGATGGAAGGGCCTTGCCAGAAATGCTCCTTCTGGGTAGCATCTTGATTATTGTTCTATAGGCATATTTCTGTTTAATGCAAAGTGAGACTAACTTCTAGATCAGGAGAGCAAAACACTTTACTCTCAAGCAAATGACACTCAAGATCCAGTTCAAACCTGGACAGTATGGGAGTATAATGGCAATACTGTCTATGCCCAGATAACATGCACAAAATGTCAGCATAAAGCCAGTCCCACATTGCATCCTTGGGTTAACTCTAAGGCTATACAGTCAAGTACCAAAACCACAGAGCCAAACCACATTTGCCATGCTGGGGAATACAGCAGTGCACAGGGTTGGAATGAACAAGTAGGGACACAGGTTGTACCAGCTGACGGGACAAGCAGGTTCTGGAGTGACAATTCTTTGATAGAACAGTTGTCTTTGGTTGGGTTTTAGGCTTTTTTTTTTCCTTAATAAATGAGAATACATACAAGGTTTTGTTCTGCTGGACAGACCCAGCAGTCAGTACAAGGCAATGCCCTTAACCCCATTTCTCACTGCCAATCTAAGCCCAAAGAACTCTCTCATGGCCAGGCACTCTGAAGTATGCATTGTGTTTTCTTCATCCTTACCAGTATCTGGTCAGGGTGGAGGGAATGAAGGTGTAAAAGGGGAAGGCTCAGTTATGTGTCTGTATTTTTGGGTAGCAACTGCTGTTTCTGCTGTCTGGAGCTTCAGCAGAACTCCACTGTTGTATCCATCACAGAGGGCAGTGACTGCACCCACTCCTGGGTGAATTTTTACTGAGATGGAGCAAAACAGATATGCTAAACTACAAGTCACAGCAATCACACCCCCAGCCTGCACCTTTACTCTTCTATCTCCTCCTTGTTCTTTCTCCCCCAAGGCTTTTTCCCCAAACTGCTTCCTCTTTACCTCAGCCTCCCTCTTTGTTTTCTGATGCTGATTTGCTCCATTGTGTGAAAGTGAAAACTTATTAAAACCTTGTCTCATGAAACACAAAGAAGAAAAAGCACAGATCAGCACTGTAGTAATAACAGCCACTTAGAGAGACTTAGTAGCCTCAGGCTAGTAACAACCCTGCTCCAAATAGCCCTCATTTTCCCTTATTTCCAAGATAGCATTACTATATCAAATCAAAAATAGCCATGTATCTGATACTGCCATGCCAGAAAGAAAAAGGAAGATATGACTTCTTGAAACACTGTTGGTAGATTGAAACACCAGCAAAAGAGAAATGCTGGGATAAAGGAGGATCAAACTGCAGCCCCTTTGAACAGTCACCTTCTGGAGCCATTTGCTCCTTTCTCATCCTCGGGGAAGAGGTCCAGACACGCACATTTCAGAGCACACCTACTCCACTGGCAGGAACTTCGCATAGTACTTACTTGAAAAATTTGTTTATTTATTTTTGGTCCCTTTCATATATTTGAATTCCAGTTTTCTTACTCACTTTGCCATCTCAAAACCCTCAAACTTTTCTCCTTAAATTCCCTCTGACAAGTTATTTAAAGGTTTTCCACTGCAGTTTGCACTTGGCATTTTTATTACGGTGCAGACTGTCTATAAAGTCACACTTGTAATAGTTACTCTGCTACCAAACAGTGATATTCCTTGGCAGTTCTAATCATACCAATTAAAGATAATTTAGAGATGATTTAAGATTATCTATTTATAGATGAGAAGTCTTAAACATTAAGAACCTCTTTGAAGAAAACCCCACTCTGCTGTTGAGTTCAAATGTTTGGTATCAGTCATTCAACACAAAGTAAACTGATTAAAAAAATCTCCCTACTTCCTGTATTTAACTATTTCCAGTAGAGAAACTCATCCAACAACGTTCACTTTATGTTCTGTTAATAGGGTTGTTGAATCTCAATAGAAGAATACACGTGTTTCACTCATTAAGGGACTCACTGTCACTCTTTTGCATCTTCAAGCTGATCTCTTCAATAATAAGCATTTCTCAGTTAAGTGCTGTACTAGGATTTCACCAATAACAGCAGCCGAGCACTGCTTTATGATACAGCAGTCAAGTTCTTGAATGAACACACTGAGGCAGAACATCAGTTTCTCCAAAGAGGCTGGAATCCTGTTGTGTGAAAACCAGTATGTTGTGTCCAATTCTCTTACATCTTTTACAGCTGCTTTGCTTTAAGCATCCATTTACAAGGTGGAAACAGAAAGCTGAGTGAGAAATAAAGAAGGCAAAGTAGTCTCAAACTCACAGCTACAGACACCTGGGTAAAAATCTAAAGACCTAACAAAGGACTTCACAGCTGTGACCTTGGAAATGTGTTAGAATGGGTAGGACAGCAGAGTACACTTTCTCATTAAATATTCTCATTCACATCCTAACATTTGACCCGATTAAAACTATGCCATACCACAAAAAAAAGCTATTAAAAATACCCTTCTTGGTCAAGCCATCTAGTCTTGGTCCATCTAGTCTGTTATCCACTGCCACACAGCAGCAACCAGAAGTGAGGTGCCAGGGGCCTGCCTGTAAGTGGAGCGTGGAAGTTGTCAGACTCACGCTACAAAGCAGTCTGCTGCTGCTTCAGGAGCTTCCACAGGTACCAGCGACCTCTCACTGCAGGGGATGCTGAACTGGAACTCTGGAAATTCAGATTCTCTCTTGTGCTAATCGGAGAGAGGCTACAGGGCTAAAAGGACCATCAGTCCAACCTGAGAAGGCATTTAAGTGCTGAGTTGCATTAAGGAGTGTCATGAAGGTCCACACAGCCAGGGCAAGAGCCACCAGGGATGCACAATGCAAGACTTGAGCTCTGGAGGCTTCACTCCCACCGCTGTCTCCTTGCTTTAGGAGGGGGGTGCCACACAACCTCTTTCTGCTTCATTTTCCCTGACTGTAAAACGGCCGTGCTGGTTCTTTACCGTGAGTTTTAGGCAATCCTCTTCCGCTATTGTTTGTAAAGCCGTTTAAATTCCTCAGCAGAACCGCCGCGCCGGGCTGTGACATAACGGGATTCACATGTGCTGAATGGCCGCTGTCCCCAGCGCCCGCCGCGGGGACCCGCTCCTGCCACCGCTACATTTAGCCCGTGCCTTCATCGCCAAGTCTTTCCGAACAGAAAAGAACCCACGAGCAGAGCCATACCCGTTAGGAACAGTCACTCGCGGGAGCTGCCTCAGCAGCCACCGACGGGCAGAGGCGGCAGCCGGGTAACGGCGGCTCCCCGCGACCGACCGGGACCGAGCTCCAACGGCAGCTCCTGCTCCAAACCGACCGGGACCGAGCTCCAACGGCAGCTCCTGCTCCAAACCAGCCGGGACCGAGCTCCAACGGCAGCTCCTGCTCCAGACCGACCGGGACCGAGCTCCAACGGCAGCTCCTGCTCCAAACCAGCCGGGACCGAGCTCCAACGGCAGCTCCTGCTCCAGACCGACCGGGACCGAGCTCCAACGGCAGCTCCTGCTCCAAACCGACCGGGACCGAGCTCCAACGGCAGCTCCTGCTCCAAACCAGCCGCCGCCACGTGCGGGGAGGCTGCAGCGCGCACCGCGCGACACACGCTGAACGGGTTCCCCAGCCCCGCTTCCACAGCAGGGACACGCCGCACGCGCTGAGCAAAGCGCTTAGAGCCACGTTTCTGGGCTGTGTGGCAACCGATTGCCCCGGGAGGGGGGCCGGCAGCTCCGCCGCAGCGCTGTCCCGCGCTCGGCTTGGTCGCATCCCCCCCCCCCGCCGCCATCTTGGCTCCTGGCAGCCCCTGCGCCCTCCCGCCCGGGCTGTCCCTTGTGCCCCGGAGGCGTGGCGATGGCACGGCCCAGACGGCCGCAGGGGAACGAGAAGCCCTCTCCGGGCTCACAGCACTAAAAAAAGGTGTCGAGACCATCCCGCGCCCCTGTCCCGCACGGAGCCACCGCCCGCCCAGCGCGGCCGCTCGCTGCCCTGCTCCAACATGGCCGCGCCCGCCTCATGACGTCACCCGCGGCGCCCGGCCCGTTGCAATGGCGACCGGCCCCGCTCGCCGCCATGTTCGCGGACGGGACGGCGCCCGGTGCCGAGCTGCCGTCGCTGTGGAGGAGCGCCCGGAGCGCGGGCTGCGAGGCGGTGAGACAGCCCGGCGGCCTCCTCCTTCCCTTCCCTTCCCTTCCCTTCCCTTCCCCGCCCCACGGCTCCTGCCCAAGGAGCTGCCGCGCCCGCGCTTCGCCGGCGAACCCCCGGCACGACCCCCCCGCTGCTCCGGCTCGGGCCGAGCCCTCCGCACCGCTGCTGCTGCTGCCCCGGCAGCGTTTCACCGCTTAGCAAAGAACCGCGGGTGCAGCTGCCAAGAGCCGGCACCTGCAGCGGGTGCTGCTGCCCCCGGCGTTGCGCTGCGGGTGATCCCCCTGCGGGCTCTGCCCTGGGGAGGCCTCGGCTGGAGTCCTGTGGCCAGTTCTGGGCTCCCCAGCTCAAGAGGGACAGGGAATTGCTGCAGAGAGGCCAGTGCGGGGACACCAAGATGCTGAGGGGACTGGAGCATCTTCCTGCTGAGGAAAGGCTGCGGGACCTGGGGCTGTTCAGCCTGGAGAAGAGGCTTAGAGGGGAATCTCANTGAGCCAGGGGAAGCTGCTTTAGCAGGGGTTGGGCTGGATGAGTTCTGGAGCTTCCAACCCCACCATGCTGGGATTCTGTGACTCTCTGCCTGTTGGTTTCTCTCACCTGCCCTGTTCTGTGCTGGAGAACAAGTGAATGTTGTTGCTGTGGAGGCATCTCTGGCTCAGATCAGATGGTGTGAAGGTCACACACACACACCCCCTTGGCTCCTGGATGGTTTTGGAGACAGGCTGCTCTGGACCATGAACCAGAGGTGTATGAATGTGCTTCAATGTTGCTATGAAATGCCGAAAAGGGGGAGATGCTTTGAATGATTTGTGCAGCACTCTTGTTGTTCCTGTTTGGATTATAGGCTGTTTATCTTCTTTTACTAGAAAAGCTGCCAGACTGGGAAGGTTTCAACAGCAGAAGCTGCAGCACAGTCTCACACTAACCGAGACGCCGCTGTGCAGACAGAGCAAAGTAAAGACACTGGCCAAGACTGCCAGGAAGCCCAAGTAGATTACAGCAGCCTTCTGTCATTCCTTCAGAGAGTGGAGGATGTGGTTATCAAAGAGCTCAATAAAAACTGGAAGAGCCATGCCTTTGATGGCTTTGAAGTCAACTGGACGGATCAGGATGAAACAGTAAGCTGACAGAGTTCAGATCCCTGTCATTACCCGAGCAGAGCTGGCTGCAGGAGCTCCATCTCCTTAGTTCTGTTTCTCACTGCTCTGACTGTTCTTGCCAGATTCTAGCAATTAACCATCTCTAGTTTTTCGTCTCCAGCTTTGTCCCTCGCCTGGGGCTGTGGACAGAGGGGAAGCCCACGCTGTAACCGTGTGATCGTGTGCAGGGGAGGGCGCAGGTCTCACTCCTCCCAGTTGGGAGAGTCTTGCTTCAGTGCCTGGGTTTGATCTCTTCCAGGTGTCTTGTTTGCATACATTGTCATACCCAGAGGCTCAGGATCAGAACCTGCAGGTCACCAGCGTCTCCTGGAACGCAACTGGGTCTGTTGTGGCCTGTTCCTACGGCCGGTGAGTGGACTGAGCACAGCTGAGGTTGATGTGACACCTCAGCCTGACCTGAGCTTTAGATGCATTCAACTCCACACACAGATACACCTTGTGCATGTTGAATCACTCATATTCATCAAACCAAAACCTCAGAGCAGTCTTAAATGGTGGCTTTTATTTCTTCTGCCTTTCCCCCTCCCCCAGAGATTGGATCCATGGGCTGTTACTGACTTGTTTCTAGCTAAATTCTGCTTGGAAATAAAATGTAAAGAGCAGATGCAAATGTGTAAGTGAGGTTTAGAAGCACATACTTACCTTCAGTGAGGATCCTGTTTTCCTGTAGTCTCTCAGCACGCTGAGCCTGGCACCCATTCACACGTGTGCCTGATGCCGTGGGCATGTGCTATCAAACACTTAAGGTTCTGAAATGAGAGTTGGACAAAACATTCCTCCAATCCAATGAATGTCTGCTGCAGCAAAAAAGGTGTAGGAAGAGGAAAACAGGGCAAACCTGTATGTTCCGTGCTCCTCCTGCTCCCCAGCCCACAGCTGCTTTCAGATTAGGATGTGGTTTCTGTGTGCTTACTCTCGGTAGAATTCCCTTCTGGGAATGTCTGTACATCTGGGTAAGCTTTCAGCAGCTACAACATCCTTTCATAAGAGATTCACAGACCAACTCCCAGTGAGTGAAAAATTGCTCCTTTTATTTGGCCACATCTCTTCCAATAACAGAACTAAGAGCATCAAATGAAGGCAGTAGAAGTCAGGCTCAGAATCATTGCTTCCTGTCCTGACCACTGAGTGCTCTGAGGTCTCTGAGCTCTGTATCATCTTCCTGTAGGGAGATGGGACATCACAGTGGGGAGCGTGGTGCTAGGGAGAGAATCCAGGGAGCATTTTGGTAAGCATGCAATGAATGAAACAGGGAGAAGTAACAAAGGCAGAGTGGCAGGTGTCTGTTTGCATCCCAGAGCAGCATATTTACATCATCAGTGGGAGCCTCCATGGAACAGACAAGGCAAGACAGAGCTTTTCTCTTCTTCAGGTTGGACAGTGGGGACTGGAGCACAGGGAGGTCCTACGTCTGCACCTGGAATCTGGACAGAAGGAGGCTGAACCCGCAGCGCCCTGACCTGGTGGTGGATGTTCCCAGCTCCGTCATGTGCTTGGCCTTCCACCCCTCCCAGCCTTCCCTGATAGCTGGTAGGTTGCTCTTACCTCAGATCCTACCTGAAACACACCCTTATTCCCTTCAGCTTGGATCATTTCTTTGCTGTCTCTCAGCTCAGCCAGATTTGGAGCAGTAGTGGTGCTGCAGCTCCTCACACTGAGCACCTCACGCTCACCAACAGCAGTGAGTGCCCTGTTGCTTCTGAACTGGGACTTGCTGCTTTTTCAGTGACATCTGCCTTGATCTCAGAGAGATGATAGGAGATTCAGCCCTTGGTGTGAGTGGGAAGAGTTACTTATTTCAGCAGAGCTACATTCTCTCACACCAGAGCTGACTGTGCCCTGTGGGTGGTTATCAGGCCCGTTCCCACCAGAGCTTCATTTGTGCATTTGTTCTGAGCTGTCAGACCTTAGCTGTTCTTTGTCCTTTCAGGGGGCCTTTTCAGTGGGGAGCTGGTGGTGTGGGACACCAGCAGAGCAGAAGATGCTGTGATCTGGAGGACGGGGCTGACAGATGACACACACACTGACCCAGTCTATCAGGTAACAGAACATTGCAGCAGCTGTGGCTGGGGAAGGGGAGGGTTGCCCCTGCTCTTCAGCCCTTCAGTTCCAGTCCATGGACAGGCTGCCACGTGGCAGCAGTTACAGGCTCTTTTGGTTGGCTGTTTTTCCCCAAATCTAACTGTTGAACAGGCATTTGCTGAAATTGACACCTGCTTTGTGCAAAATAACTTCTCCCAGTTCAGGCTGAATGAAGAGCAGGTTCTGTGCCCCTGTGGTGACTGTGCATTGAGGCAGATGCAGCCCCCTTGTACCTGCTGTGGTTTAACAGTGTAAGCAGCAAAGGGCCACCAGATCCCTGGTTGGAAGCTTCACGCTGCAGCCTTAAAGCATATTGTAGGGTCTGGTTTGCTCAGATGTTTCTGTCCTGTGGTCCTGTGACAGGGCAAGCCTGTGTATTTTCTCATCTGAAAGCCAGGAAAACACTGAAACCCCAACACAGAGCTGTACTGGGGCACCTGTCCCACGCCAGGATCCTGGGGGGTGTTGGTGGGCCAGGGCAGCTTGGGCAGCTGTGCCAGGGCCCCTGGTTTGGCACAGGTGAGCTGGTTGCCCGAGGCTGAGCACAGCAACGTCTCCCGGCTGCTGAGCGTCTCGACAGACGGGAAGATCCTGGTGTGGAAGGAGGAGCAAGGTGGGCGCCTGGCCCTGGCCGCAGGCTTCGCCGTGGTGGCTCAGCAGGTCCCCCGCAGCACCCGGCTCAGCAAGGTGAGTGCAGCTGCTCAAGAGAGGCTGATTGGACAAAACCACTTGTAACTGTGGAGCCTGTTTGGCAGAGCTCACCTTCCTGGTGCCAAGGGCCAGGAAAAGCCTGTTCTGAACACAGGCAGGAACCCTCCATCCCAGTCCTTTCCCATACCAGAACCTCACTGAAGTCTGGCACCAGCTGAGCTTTTGGCATCCTCTAAGGAGAAGCCGCTGGATGGAGAACTTGCTTATAACAATATTAACAGCCAGGAATCCCCTTGGAGGATGCTGCTGCAGAGGCTGAAGGCTGAGCAGCTGGTGCAAGCTGTGCTGTGAGCAGCTTGCTGGGTCCCTGGCCGGCTGCTCTGTGCTGCTCTGAGCGCCTGTGGGGGGCCCTGGAGCTCCCACCTCTCACCACAGCTTTGTTTCTTTTTCTCCCAGTTCTCCTGGGGAGAGGCAGCCGTGGGTGTCACCTCACTCTCCTTTTCCCACTTCGACCCCCGTGTGTTCGTGGTGGGTGTGGAAGGTGGCTTTGCCCTGCGCTGCTCCACGGCCGCTCAGGCTCTGGCTCTCCCTGAAGCAGGCGCTTCCATTCCTCTCAGGGCCCCGGCTGAATTCACCTTCTCCCCGCACGCTGGGCCCATCTACTCCGTGAGCTGCTCCCCCTTCCACAGGCAAGTGCTGACACAGCTTGGTGCTGGCTGGGGGACACAATTGCTGTGGGGGGCACCTGGCACTGGGAACTTGATCAAGTAACTTCCTGGTGTAGGAGAAAATGTCCCTCATTCCAGTGCAGCTGCCGCCAGGCACGGGCTGTGTGTGGGAGCAGCACCAAATGGTGTCTGAGCTCAGGCCACCACCTTCCCTGCATCATCCCGCATGTTAGAGGTCGATTAAAAGATGTGGGGAGCTGGAAAAGTCATTTACTTCTCAGTGCTTCAGTGATCTGTCCCTCAGACCTCTCAGCAGGAGCTGCCTGCGTCTCCCCAGCAGCGCTGGGCTCTGCCTGCACTGGGGACCAGGCCCCGAGCCCCCTGCCAGGGAAGAAGCCCCCATCTGTGCTTAGTTTGCATGAGACAAACACAACTCTAATGAAGCCCAGCTCTGAGCAGCACTTCGCAGGCATCCCTGCCCCACACCCCATCAGCAGCACTGCAGGGCCAGCACCAGCCCTCGTTAAGCTGAGGGCAGTAACGAAGCCCTGTCTGCAGGGCCAGGGCCCAGCGTAGGGCCTGGGAATTGCTCCTTTAGGAAGCACAATCAGACCTCTGCAAATGAGTGAATAGTCCAAGGTCCTGGGCCTTGGCTGAGTCTTGTTCTCTACCTTTAACAATAAAGCCAAAAACATTGTTTCTTGCTTCCTCCCTGCCCCAGAAACCTGTTTCTGAGCTGTGGGACTGATGGCCAAGTGCACTTGCACTCGCTGTTGCAGGCACAGCCCCTGGCTGCTCTGCAGCTCTCACACAAATACCTCTTCTGTGTGCGATGGTCTCCAGTGCGGCCCCTGCTCTTCGCAGCTGCGTCGGGGGAAGGTGAGGAACTGCAGCTGCCTCTTCTGAGACATAAAATCAAGGTGGTGCTGGGTATTAATTAGTACAAGTTAATTGCAGTGATTAGCACTGTCCGCACCGCTTGCAGTGACTGTTGTCTCTGCTGTGTAATTAGTGCAATGGGGCAATTTGTGGCTCTAGCAACACAGCTTTGGTCAGTTATCTTTCACTGCTGATGACACCTTTACTTCTTGTGCCACGGCCACTCACAGGGATGTAACACGGCAAGATGACGGTGGCTACAACTCATTTACAATTTCCTTGGTTTTGACATTTACCACTAGAGATAATGGTTTAAACCAAGAACTTTCTCCTTAGAAAACTGCCCAAACCTTTTGAGTGAAGGAGTGGAGATGTCACAGACTTTGGCAAGCTGGTGGCAGCTCTCTGACAGCAGAATACATCTGCACTGTCCTGCAGTGGTGGCAGCTGCCTGCCTCAGCCTGACTCCATCTGAGGGAAAGGGAAACGGGTTAAAAAGAACAATTCCACGTTCCAGACAAGTCCTGTTCAATAATCTTCTGTTAAACACAGAGTCCCCTGCTGTAAAGCTGCAGTAAATGTTTCTGTTTTGTAGGAGAGGTGCACCTCTTTGACTTTGAGAAGAGCTCACAGAAGGCTGCCCTTTCCCTCCAGCAGGCTGCTGCCGGCTGCCCCGTCTTCTGTTTGGAGTTTAATGTCCGGCAGCCCCGGTTGCTGGCAGCAGGGGATGCTGCTGGCACGGTCAGGGTCTGGCAGCTCAGCTCGGACTTCACTGAGCAGGGGCCCAGGGAAATGAGTCGTCTGGAGCAGCTGGCAAATGGGATCATGGACTAAGAGCTACATGGAGCTTGGTGCCACTGAGGCTCCAGAAGTTGCCCACTCACCTCTTCCAGGGCCTTGTAAAACACGTGGACCCAGAGTCTCATCACAGTTAAACCTGTGTTTAACCATTAAACCCAAGATGATGTGGTTCGACCAGTAACTTTTATTGAAGCACACTGCAATATGTTCATTTTCCCTAAGAGTTTTAAGCTAAGCAGTTTAAGGTTATATCGTAAAGTAACATTGATTATTGTAGAGCACAAAGAGAGAGACACATGCAGAGCCACAGTCAGCAAACGTGAGATGTTCTTTGCACCTGTTGGTACGAGTGTTTCAGATCAATTCACAAAGAGTGAACGTGTAAATTCTATGTAGTCGTAGGCAGAGGGGAGTTCTCTGCCCTTCCCATCCATGTAGGGCTTCATGTGGGAGATGCAGTAATCGGCTTGTTCCCGGGTCAGGTTCTGAAAGACACGGACAGGGCAGAGGTGGGGAGGGCAGCAGGGGCTGGGGAGGGGGCACTGCCAGGCTCCCTGAGGCAGCACCGCTTGGGCTCCTCCTGCTGTTCCCTGATGGGGTGGGAGGTCTGACCCGAGTCTTCCCACTGAGGAGACTGAGCAGGTAACCCACACAAGGGAGCAGCACAACCTCTTTAATTCTCTGCCAGCTGGTGGGATTCAGACAGGAAAAACTTGCTGTGTTGGCAGGGCCATGAGGGGGAGGGAGATGGTAACACTGCCTAAGCTGAGGCTTCTCTTTTGAATCACTGTCTGGAGAAACAGCTCCCTCTGGTCTCCCACCCCACGAAAGGAAAGCACGGGTTTGTGAGGACAGACATGGTGGATGCACCCTCCTCTCTTTCCAGGCCTTCCAGTAGGCCTTGGTTTACTCAGCCTGCGTAGTTGTTTGGCAGTTAAAGCTTTTCCTGTTCCTCTGTAGAGCCAAGAAAGCATCTCGACAGGTCCCCAGTTACCTCACGTCTGCCCTTGCTGCAGGAGACCATGGCAGGTTCAGAACCGACTGAACCGCAGGGAGATGAACCTCCAAGCAATCAGCACTGATCTTTGTTAACGACCTATGAACAAAAAGCCTCTGTCTGCTCCTCCCTGGGAGAGCCCAGGCAGCACTTACTTGGTAGAGCTCCTCCTTGGTGACGTAGGGCTTGCCCTCGGAGCTCAGGGCGCGGAAGGCGCTCTCGATCTCCTCACTGGATTTGACGTTCTCGGTCTCGCGGCTGATCATGAAGGCCATGTACTCCTGCAGCGACACGTACCCATCCCTGCGGGGGCACAGCGTCAGCACCTCTTTGTTCCAGTGTGTTCACATTGCCCCTTGTCCTATCATTGGCCATCACTGAGCACAGCCTGGCTCCATCCCCCTCACACCCACCCTTTATGTATCTGTGTAAACACTAATGAGGTCACCCCTCAGTCTCCTCCAAGCTGCAGAGCCCCAGCTCCCTCAGCCTTCCATCAGGAGGGAGATGCTCCACACCATCATCTCTGTGGCCCTGAACTCTCCAGCAGCTCCCTGCCCTTCTGCAACTGAGAGTCCCAGAACTGGACACAATATTCCAGGTGTGGACTCACAAGGGCACAGTAGAGGGGGAAAGAGAACTTCACTCAACCTACTGCCCACAGAATACATTGCCCCTGGGAGGTGAGAGGTGCAGCCCCACGTACCTGTTGGGATCCACAGTGTCAAGAATAGACTCAAACTCAGGGTCTGGCTCTCCTTCCTCAACCATAGGCAGGTCATAGCCCAGAGAACGCAGGCAAGACTTAAACTCCTGGTGGTTGAGTCGTCCAGATTTATCCTTGTCGAAGTGCCTATAAACATAAACCCCAAACCCCATGTTTTCAAGTGGCAGTTGTTGAGTGCTGAAAGCTACAAAGTTGGCTGAAAACTAGAGCAGACTACACCCAGCCTACTGTTCTACAAATGAGCTTGGACTCAATAACTACTTCTAACACACATAAAATGTAAGCACCAAGTCTTGTCTTGGCTTAAAAAGCATCCAAAAAATGTCTGTAATCCCAGCTGGAAGCCCCAGGCCCTGCCAGCTCCCTCACCAGTGTGTGCCCAGGAGAGCCTCTGCTGCCATGGCTGCACCCAGCCCCAGAGGCTCCTGCCATCTGGCAGAGATCAGAGCTGCCCAGTGCGACACTGAGCAGACAACAAAGGAGCCACAAACAGAATCCTGCAAACAGGAGCCACCCACGTGCCAGAAATCCCTTCTAAGCCTCCCCCTGGCACACCTTCCCCACCACTCACTTGAACATCATGCTGAACTCCTTCAGGGCCTCCTCTGTGACACCAGTGGTGTTGCTGAAAAGGAAGAAGCACAGGAAGAAGCTGGTGACCAGTTCCTGAACTGCAGGACTCTGCTGGAGCCCACCTGCCCCATGCCATTGTCTGTGGCAGAAGGTGAGGCCAAGTCAGCAAACACAGACACGACATCCCCACAGCCAAAGGGGATCAGTCCCTTCCCACAAGATCTCCTCCTTGCTGATGGCCAACAGGAGCCATTTCCCAGAGGCCAACGTCATTCCTCTGGAGACCATTGGGGTTGGGGGGTGACACAAGCTCACACTCCACCCCTGACTCAGGGCACAGGCTGTGCCAGGTTTGTTTGCACACACAGCCAGACGTAGCTCCTGCCCTTCATCCCCCCCCAGGCCAGACACACGTCACAGCCATACCGAGCCTGGATCTGCTGTTCCAGGTTGTGCTGCATTCTCATCCCCAGCTGGTCGAGCTGGTCCCACTGCTGTGCCAGCCCCACAGTGCTGTGTTCTGTGTATTTGTTGTCCAGGATAAGTGCTTCTTCCATGGCTGCTCCAAGGTCCTCAATCTTCTTCAGCTGACTCCTCATAGCTCGGATCTCCTGGTGCTTGCGCTGGTGGAGGGAGCAAAGAGGAGAAAAATCAAGAAGTGCAAAATCCTCTTAAAACCAGTCAGAACACAGGCTGGCAGGGGACGATGGGATCCACTATCTACTGGGATTATGTATCCATATAACTGGGAGCTTGTAGAGTCATATTCAAACCAATGTTCCCCTTCATGCACGCTGCTGGGAACCAACAGGGCTTGCAAAGCCCTGTTTGAAACAAACAAAATCCCTCTTATCAGGGAACGTGCTGAAAACCCTGAACCCTCCCTGCCCCACCCTGCTCATTTAGGAAAGAGCAAAAAGGAAAACTGCATCAGCTTCTGGTTTAATGGCCTGTGAGATCAGCTAAGTAAAGAGATCTCCCAAGGAGCTCCTTAACTCACAACACATGAGTGCAGGCACTTCCACCCCACTCCCTGTTCCCCAGTCACCAGCTGGGAAGGCTGTCCTGGCCATAGGTGTCACTTACTTTGGTGGCTTCCAGCTGTGATTCCAGTGTTCCTGATTCCTCCACCATACAAGACCTAAACACAGAATCCCAGTGAGATCAAGCACTTTATTGCAGAAAACTGGCAGGTGGGGCTTGAAATTAACTGTCCTTCCTTGCAATGACAAGTCCTTACGGCAGTGTTGTTCTCCTGAAGGTATTTAAACACTGCTTTTGTGTTTTGTTTAATCTGACTCATCCTATTTCAGACAGACATGAACATCTTCTTTGATTTTTCTTTCTTTATAGAGTTAATTTCTAGCCCCATTTGAAAGGCAACATGATCAGCAGCCACACTTCATGCCAGATCCAAAGCTTTCCTGGCCCTAATGGCATTAGGAACTCGGTGCAGACCCATCCCCTCCACACTGTGCCCAGCATCACACACACACACACAACTACAGGTGATTCACTGGGGATGGGCTGGGTTTGCCAGGAAGGTACAGGAGCTATACAAAGGTGTGTTACATGGGGATAAATTGGGGGGGGGGGGGCAAGACCTTAAAAGCTACTGGTTTTGTTTAAAAGTAACCTTAATATGGCATAATCTCTGCAGAAATCTACAGGTACCTGTCCCACAGAGCAGTGGTGGCTGGAGAGCTGCCTTTCCTACCCCTTGCATCTCATCCTGTGCCCACAAAAGCTGAGGCACAACCTCTCCCATCAGCTTGATTTCCACCCTGAGCCTCTTGGCACCCTGCAGCCCCCACGCCAGCATGTAAAGGCCACCGTGGTGATGGTTTCTGACATTACTTCTCACAGACTGGCAATGGAAAACCTCTGAGTGCTGCTGTTTCCCCACAGGACCCTGAGCTGTCCCCTGCACGGTGTGTTTGGGAACCTCTGTCCTTCCACCAAGCCTGGGCAGGGTTCACACTCACTGACCTGTGCACAGTGGGCCAACCTCTCCTTTGATTCTGGTATTTAAGATCCTAAAGCTTAAGTCCCTGGTATTTCAGTCACTAAAACCAAGTTTGCAGCCCCACTGAAGTCTATCCTCCTACAGGCTTTTGAGCTTGTTGAGAAGGGGAGTTCCAGTGCTGAATAACTGCAGCAATGACAATTCTCCCCATGAGGTTCAGGCTCAGGTTCATGTCTAAGGAGATGAAACATCTGTCCTGAACCCCGAGCAGGAAGCTGGGAACCAACTGTGAGAAGAGTCAATGGGGAAACAAACCTCCAAGCACCTCTAAGCTGTGAGAGTTAGTTGGAAGGAAAGCGAGCCTTGGAATTAAAGAGTGCACTTGAAAACCAAAGTGAGGTAAGAAAATAAGAGGAAAAAAAAACCTTCCAGATAGATCATCCCCAACTTCATACTGATAGACACGAATGACACGACGATAGGCTATGCTAGTCAAAGGAAAGAAACCAGGTAAATTCCAAAAAGGAAGAAAGAAAGAACAGAGGAAAGCAACCCCCCCAAACCCAGCCACTGCAGCACAGCCACACTCCAAGCCAGCACCACCTTGCAGCAAACACAAGCGAGCACTTCATGAAAGAAAATGACTCAAATGCTGGTTCACAGCCACAAAAATAACCTGTTACTGCTTCCATGTAAGTTACAAAACAGCAAGTCTTGCTAAGAGACACACTGAAGCCTTGCAGTTCAGCCATCTGCAGATCCTTTAAGGGCATTGCTCTTCCCCCCCACCTCCCCAAAGCAAACCCCTCACAGCAGCACCTGCAGCACTCTGCAGGCACAGGGTACACTGGCTGCTCTCCTCTGGAAACCTCTCCAGAGCCCTGCTGTCCCCTGCCAAGGGAGTCTAAGCACAGGCAATGCCTCTCCAAGCTAAAGCTCTGGTTTTAATCTATTCATGCAGAATTAAGGACAAGCTCTTCCTGGCCTATCAGCAGCCTGCTGGTAATTTGTTCAACACAAGAGCTTGGCATGGCCATCTCCAACTCTGACCCTACATCTCTCAGTAAATGGCTCCTTTCTGCTGGCTCATTGCTGGATACCAGCACTAATGTACAACCCTCCTGCACAAAGGAGCAGGGAATTCAGATCCCTTCCAGGAAAATCTGCTCAGTTCCATTCAACTGTGCAACAAAAATGGGGCAAATGGGTTTTATCTGGCAGGAACAGCAGAACACAAGACACTGTGGTCATCACAGAGCAAATAAGCAGCACAGTGGGGTTTTTTTGGTGGAGATTCCACCCTTTTATTCTGAAAAGCCTCCTCTGTGTCAGGGGAAGGCCCTGCCTGCACTCCAGCACTACCCAGGGCTGGGCAGAGGGGCCTCTGCTCTAGCCCATGCACCATGTGGGAGCCCTGAATGTGCTGTCTCTCCACAAAGCTTCCCTTGTGTCACAGAGTTTTAATACTGAACAAATGTAAATGGACAGACATGCTGAGGGGGGTTGGCAGTCTGAAGACATTGAGAGGATTTTATCATTTCCTTTCCATTTCTTGACAAGAGAGCAGCAGTGCACCAGCTGCAGGAACTGCTCCTGGGGACACAAAGTGGACTCAAAGCTGCAGGCATCCAACTGCCTGCAAACACAGGTGAGTTCGTAGGTTCCTGTCAGAAGGTTGTGGTTTGTCCTACCAAGAGTATCATCTTTGTAAGGCACAGCTATGCAGCAGATTACAAATCAGGCAGTTAGCTTACTACAGAGTTCATCATTTCAGTAAAGCCTCTTCACTGGAAGCTTCCCTCCTCCTCACCAAAACCAGTGAGGTTTTGGAGGTTTAATTGTTCTGAGAACACTTATAATGGAAAAGTTTATCTCACCAAGCCAATACTGGAAAACTAGGAATGTCAGCTATTCTCCAAAGGCAAACTATGTTATGTTCTCACAGACCCCATCAGATTAAGAGCCTTTTCTTATACCAGCCCTCAGAGAAACCAAGAACAATACTCAGGACTTCCATGGGATGCCAGTGGCTACCCATTAGTAATTCCTTCTGCTTTTGCCTAGGAGACTGTTATGTTTCTACTAGTTCATGCTTCAGCTACTCCAAAACCTTGTTTGCAGTGTCTGTGCACCTCAGCCATGGATTTCTCTGTTCCGTTCAAAGGGGTTTCAGTGCAGCTTTCACAAGCAATGTAACGACAGGAGAAAACACACAGACAGAGCAGAACACATCACCACATAAAGACATAAAATTCAATACTAACCCATCTAGCAGATAAGTCCTGGAGAAGGTGAGGATCCAAACATCAGGCAGCAGGACAGAAACAAGACAGTAAGAGAGGGACAGAGATTTGGGTGGGAAGCAAACATCAAAAAGTTAAAAATCATATTGGTATTTCATTATTTCATGAAGACAAGTACAGAACTACTTGTGAACACACAAGAGACAGAGAATCACAAGATTACACGAAAACAGAACTCCCCTCCACCCAGAGCAGGTGGGGGCTGGCTAATGGCCCTGCCTGAGCACCTTTACCTCTGCCTCCTAGGCACGTACTCCTCAGTTCACTGCGGTTCTCAACCTTGAGACTCTTTTATTTGTAATGCAGCTGTTCTAGCTTTAGTCCCTCTCCCCAGGCAGGGATATTGTTAGACAGCACCCCATAACTACAAAGTGGTCTTAAGCTTTTTCCACAGCTGTTTTTCTCTGTTGAAGCTCTTGGGAGATATTTCTAACGTACTCTTCCACACAGAAGAAGCATTAACAGAAAGCCACTGGTGTGTCACACAGCCTGCCTCAGCTGTTTGTTCCCTGCCCTCCAGTTCTAATCCAGGGCTCTTTCAGGAATAACTGGAGAAAAGTGAAGTCCTGGATAACTGGGGTTACTGCAGGAAAAAGAATTCAGAACCAGAAACATTTTTGAAGTCTGGTGTTTCAGGGCTTTCCTCTTGCCTGTGGCTAATGGGGCCTCCCTCAACCCCAACAGCAGGAAACAAACAAGTCCCGAGCAGATGGTTTTTAGGACGAGACATTTACAACTTTGATAGATCAAAAAGATGGAGGATGGATACAAAGAGTTGCTGAGGAGTTCACTAAGGAGTAGCTCCTGAAAAGACAAACGATACCTGGTCTCCTGAATCCACTGATGGAAAGCATTGGCGTGCTGAGCAAACTCCTGGCGCAGCTTGTCGTTTTCTTCCTGCCTCCGCTGCTCCTTCTGCAGCTCCAGCTCACGCTCCTGAGAAACGACCCAAAATCATTTCAAACAGAGAAGCAGGGGGGATAATAATAAGCAAATACTCAAGAGCTGCATCCTAGGCGCAGCTCTGAAGCTCAAAGGAAGACTGAGTGCTTAAAGAGCATCACAGACGTCCAGACAAAAACCATTCAAGAGGACAACACAGATCATTCCTACTGAGGTCTTGAGAACTGGAACTGAGCCAGCAGTTACTTTACTGCATAGCACGGAGATCAGACATTGTATTGTTCAGGGGTGAAACATGTGCTTTGTCCTCTGAAAGACTGCAAATGGGAGATTATGAAAACAAGTTTCCTTCTAATGGGTTTTTTTTTCCCCATTTGCTCCCAAACTCTGAGCCATTTCCACCTGTAGCACAGAGACAAGCTCCTGTACAGATTGTCTCAGAGGGTAACTTCCACGTGACAGCTAGAAGGCAGTAAGCTATGGCAGGAGTCTCTCTCTCTGTGACTTGCCTTGATGATTTTCTGCAGATTCCTCCAGGTTTCTTCCAGAGCCTCCATAGTGAACCACGTGTATGGGTTGGAAGCTACACGGAAGCTCTTGATCTGGCGATCAAGCTCTGCCAGCTGGTTGAAATCAGCCTGGGCAGAGCTCAGCGAGGAGCGGAAAGCGTCGTGAGCCTCTCGCAGGGCTTTGATTTCCTCCAGCGAGTTGCAGCGCACAGGGTCTGTCAGGTCTTCTTCAGCATTCTCAAACCAGCTGTTGAAGGCAGAAGCCTTCTTTGCAAAAGTCAGGAACAGATCCTCAACCTTGAAGAGAGAAAAACCATGCGGTTGTTTGCCTCAGGTATGCAAATACTCCCTGTGAGCTGATGGAGGATTAACACCTGGCAGTGACAGTTTGTCTGAATTACTTATTTCTTGCAAGCATCTCAAAAATTCCTTGACAGGTTTCCACAATCTCCATAACCATTAGCTGCCAACTAATAAGCTACAGAAGCTGCAAGTGTTGGATAGCTTTTTTCAAAGAGAACCATTAGGTTTTTGTAGCCCCAAGGTCTGGCCACTCACCTTTCTGAAATGCTCCTGAGCCTCCAAGAGTTTCTTTTTCCTGGCAGCAGAATTAGCAAGCAGCTGATTCCAGCGTTTCATCAAGGAGGCATGCCGAGCCTCGATGGCCTTTGACTGGATATGTTTTGCTGCCAGCAGCTGGTCTTTCAGAGCAGTGATGTTTGCAATTCCCTCCTGCTGGAAAGCCTGAAGTCCAGCATCAAAAGTTTCCTGAAGCATTAAAAGAACAACAAAATATTTTAGATGATGTTTTTTATTTAACCACTCCCACACCCTGCAGGCGTTTCAAATGTGAATACTAGATTCTTGAGTATTGCAGGAGATTTCACCTGTTCTCTGCTGGAAGCAGCACTAGCACTGACCTGTTTGGTGAGCAGTGTTTGTACAGAAGAGAGGTCACGTCCATAATCATCTGTCTTCAGACTGTTTTCCTTCTCACCTGGAAAATGAAGCAAAATCAGTAAAACTCTATCTCAAATGTTCCCTCTTTTCCAAACCAGGCAACCCCAGAAGCATAAACCAGGCATTGCACTGCTGACTGGGTTCAGGTCTGCTGGTTACAACAGCAAGTGAGAAGCTTTCAAAAGGAAGGAGCATTTCAGTTTCTTTGTGACAGGGCACTGTGTCCCAACATAGAACATACCTATCCATGACTCCACTACATCTGCTTTCCAGTTGAACTGGAGGAAGGCAGAGTTCTCATCCAATTTGGCTTTCCTCTGAGCTGCTGCCTTCTCCAGATCCGACACCTTGCCTCTGAGGCCCTTCATCTTGGCAGTAATGTTCTCCTCGTGGTGATTGTTCTACGTGACAAGAGGAAAAAAATGCATACCATGATCTTAAGGGTTTCCAAGGCACTCTGTCAGTTGGGGAATTGAACTGAAAGATTTTCTTTTCAACATACAGCCACTGTTCAAGAAACAGCTTTGAAAGCAGTTAACCAACAGCTTATTCAGCCACAAAAAATGAGTAAGAGCTCTTTTCAGAGATGACAAATCAATCCAATGATAAATCTACTTTGACACGAAATATTCTGGGTAGCCTTTGAAGGTGTTGGGTGTTTTTTTTTCCCCAGTTTCTGCTCACCTTTTTAATGAGATCCTCTCCGTTGGAACAAACATCATTCACTCTGTCTTTGTGGACAGTGAAATCAGTCTCAAACGCTTCGTGCTTTTTCAGCAAGCCCTGCAAGTACAAGAGACAGATACTTCTTCAAATCATTTTCACTAGTTATTAAAAATAAACTAGTATAAGCTTTTTCTGACAGAATCTGTTAGTCCCAGCTGGTGAGGCACAACTTGCTGTTTTTCTGTGGACAAAAGGAGACTGATACTGACTATGATTCAACTTCAGCCATTTGGTTTAACCAGGGCTGCCCATCACAGGTCAAGAGATGCAAAGCTATGCCAAACTGCAAGTTATTTCCACAGGAGATAACACACTTGGGATGATTGTATCAAATGAATTCACGGTTTTTCACAAGAGTGGTCTTTGAAAGGAACAAACAGTAACCTCCAGATTGGAAAGACAGGAAAGAAAAGGTTTGTTAAGCTCCAACCAACAACAATGCAGTAAGAACCAACAAAGAGCTGACAACTTTCTCCAGACCTGGATAGCAGCAAGAGTGTCCCCATAATCCTCACTGGCTACCAGTGTCATTTTCTCATAGATCCAGGCTTCTTCTTCCTCAACATTTGCTACAAACTGCTGGTACTCCAGAGACTCCTCCAGACGCTGACCCCTGTGTGGAAAAGAAAGGTAAAGTCAGTCACAGTGGTGCTTGACGGCTTTTAGATATAAGATGTAAAACTAAATCATAGCAGCAGAAAACCAAAGAACACAGAGAAACTGAACCCTAGCCTCACAATTATCCACACTTCACTTGTCCAGCAGCAGGCTGCAATGTGTACAGCTCTAGAAGTTCTAGAAGCCTGCAGATACAGGAGGACTAAAGTGAATCACTTTCTCCCAACAGCTTCTATTCAGAAAAACATCCTGATAGGCCAGTTAATTTCAAGTCCATGGTTCCAACTGGTGTAACAAAAGGCTAAATACAGTATATGTCAAAAAAAGACTCAAGTTTCCTCTGGGGAACACTTTACTTCCCAGTAGCCTCAAGAATCTGTCACCAGTGACACGTGCTACTGCAGCACATTACTGACTCTACCCTAAACCCTGAGATGCAGGATCTCTGGTCACTAGGAGTCCATGTAACTGTTTTAATTAACATTGAATTTTACAAAATCATGTCACACACCTAGCAGCTGCCAGCTGCTTTAACTCCTTCCAGTGATCCACAAACTGAGCCAGCCTCTGCTGTATCTCCTCCTTTCCAATCGTGTTGTCATCCGAAAGCTTCTTACCAGTGTCTAGAACACCCTGTGGAGAAACACACAGTTAATGGAACATCACTTCCTCTCTCCTTGGGCACTGGATTCCAGCAAACCTACTGCTGGCTTTCACATTTGCCACAAACAAGAAATATGTTACTTGCAGAGAAATCTGTCGAGGATAGAGGTGTTTACCTGGATAGCAGGTTCATGGGCAGCTAATTCTGCTTCCAAGCGCTTGTGTTTTTTCCTAAGGTTCTGCACACCAGTGAGGTCTCTGCCATAGTCCTCTGAGCTGACCAACAGCTTCTTCTCTCTGAAGTCAAGAAAGATAAAATTATAGTATTAGTTCTACAGGTTAAATCTGATAAAAGGGAAAAAAACCCCACCCAAACTACTGGCAATAAGGAAATGCTCCTCACTGCACAAAAAGCTTGGATGTATAGAAGCTTCTGGGTGAGTGATCAGCAAACAGCAGCACATTCAAGTGTAATGAGAGGGGTGAAGAAGCTGACAGAGGGTCCATAATTTCTCCTTGATGGATAGTTTCTCTGCACTGTTTTTTTCCAGGATGACAGATACCTGCTGTTGTCCAATTTGGGTTTTTTTTTTTTTACTTTACAAGCATGACAAAGAAGTGCTCTAATGTGGATGGTTTCAATCAGGCTCGTCTTCTTCCCTCCTCCCAAGATACCAACAATATTTAAGGAGAACCTGATTAATAACTCAACTGTCTAGAACACACCAAAACCAAAGCACTTCAGACAGACAAAGTAGGGTTTGTATTTCAGTCAGGAGCTTTCCCTGAAAGAGCAGAGTCAGATTTCAGTTATCTGGTCCAGGTCTAAACAGCAAAGAGCTTTGCTTCTTGGGGTTTGACCAAAGAAAGCTGTAGAGAAGCAGCCACTCCTAAAACAGTGCTGAAGCCATTTTGCATCTCGTTTCCCTTGCATGAGGGGCAAAAGTGTTTTCTTATAGAGACACAGGCTTGTAGAAAACACAAGTTATACAACCATCCTACAAATTATGAATGCTGTTAAGATGCTGGCAGGAAGCACATGTGTTCCCAAATACCCACTTGATCCAGGACTCCTCGTCGTCCATGTCCCGGAAGAACTGGTGCAGGCGGTGGGACTCGTTGAGCCGGGCGCGGCGCGCGGCCGCCATGCTCTTGATCCTCTGGAAGCGCCCGTTGATGGTCTCACGTTTATCCTTCACTTGGGACGTATCAAAAGCACTGCTGGTCATCAAACTGTCAGCCTGGCTGTTCAGGTCCTTCAGACGGTCCTGGAAACATGAGGAGAAGGGGGAGGAAAGTGTGTGAATTGCTTGACTCTCATTTCTGTTTGTTAGGCCTGTATAAAAGTCATCATCTGAGTGCTGTGCAGAGGTACAGCTTTCACTAAGAAAGCATGTTTTAGATGACTGCAGCATGATTGAAATGGTATCTGTAGATACAATTTGCTGGTTACTATGATTTATCTTCCAAAACTAGAAGACCAAGTAATACCTCATGAGCAGATATATCAGCTTCCAGTAACTGGTGTTTCTTCAGAAGGTTGTTAACTGATGCCAAGTCCTTCCCGTAGTCTTCAGATGCCAACAAAGCCTCCACCTGCGGGTAGAGAGGAAAACAAGAAATGAAAAACAAGTTGTGTTTCACAAAACCTTTGACATTATATCTTTAAAACTGTGCAAATTTAATTCTCTCCTCAATTTCTTACAGTGTGGAGAAACCTTTGCCTCATCACCTGTTTAATCTCTGACAAATTCTATGCAAATACACCTCTCTGATGTTATTTATAAACACAAACATTCACAAGATTTTTAGTCTTAATATAGATTTTGTTTCAAAATTAACCTAGACTTCCTAAAAGTGGATGGACTGTGCCACAAAACTTAACATGAGCAAAGGGAATAACAGAAACATAGAAAAGACAAGTCTTCAAGGAAATAATCCCAATCTCAGTTACCTCTGAAAGCCAGAAATCAAAGTCCTTGATTCCAGTGTTGAAATTCTGTTGTTTATTCGCTTCTTTCAGTTTCTGACTCTTCTCTGCTGATTTCTGTACCAGGAATTGCCATTGGTCAGCCAGGGCAGCCAGACGTGCCTGTCAGGAAACGGAAAAGATCAATGCTACCAACTGAAAACCTAAAGTCCTGATAAATGCAAAGCTAAAGAAAGGTGCAAGTTTGCCTGCTGATTCCAGATATGCAAATCACACAGTCACTGTTTCATGCTGCCTGACTATAAATTCAGTTCAACTTCTACATCTCAATCACAGGGTCAGGAAACTTCTCACCCTCGGGAACGAAGTTGAAGGATTACTCTGATTCCTGCTGCACAGTTCAAAGAGAAAAGCTTCTATAAAAGTAACGTTTCTTCTAGAGGAAACACTCTCCTCCCCCAAACACTTTCAAAGCAAGAGCTAAGGAAATCTGAGACTTGTATCTACCTTCACGGCGTCCTCGCTGCCAGCACACGCTCCTCTTTCAATCAGCGAGTTCCCCATGTCGATGACCCCGCGGATCCGATCTGCGTTGGCGTGGAGCTCAGCTTCAAAGGCTTGGTGCTTCTGGTGTTTGCTCTGAGAATGACAAAAGCAAAACTGTTACAGAGACTGGACAAAAGGCTCCCAAATTGTTCTCATGGGCTGAGAGCACAAGAGTTGTCTACATAAAGAAGTTTGTATATAGCTTGATCTAAAGAAGTTCTCTCCCTCAGTAAGAATAGTCACTGCTCACTCAAACAGTAACTCTCTTTAATCTGAGTAACCATCAAGCTTTGACCCAGCAAAACTGAGCTGAGAGATACAGAGCTTGGACAACATCTGCATTTTCCAGATGCCCATGCAATGTTCCTTGCATTATGCTTAGCTGTTACTCAAGTAAAGCTTTCTCATTTTCAGTGCCATCACCTCTGAAAAGCAGCACTTGTACGTTCCCTAAGTGCAGCAGATCATCCTTTCTACTCACACAGCAATTTCACAAATTTCTATTTCCCTTCCTAATCTACAAGCAAAATTAAGAGAAATCACTGCTGCAGCTGCTTTCTGCACAAAGTAACATACAGCCACATTATGTATTACACTTGTCAATTAACAACCATAAAGTCTGTTAAAAGAACTGTGAATTATTTGTTAAAAGCTTTATTTTCTGCTGAGTTGAGAGCACCATGAGAACAACAGGAGCCTTGGTGTGGGAAGAAATACACAGTTCTCTCCTGTACACCTATCCATCCACCCACCAGGAAGGTAACAATAGCACAGAAATGACAAGACAGAATTTACAAGCATTAACTGGAAATGCTAGTAACGTTGGACGTGGGGATACAATGCCCTGGGGGAATGGAATGAAAGGAAATGTTAGATTAAAAATAAAGGATGGAAAATACTACAGCAGTGGCATGAGAAATTCTGCATGAACTGCTTTATTTTGGGAACTGTTAATCCTGAACGCTGAGCTTACAAAAACAGATCCTTCAAAGCTAGATTTAACAACGTGTACCATTCAATTAAAAAGCTGCCAATTGTGTATCTCCATACAATGACCATGACAACAACCCCCTTTTTGGTTTAATATCTCTTTTTTTTTTCCCAATAAAATCAATGAGTGTGCCACAGCCTGAAGGGATAAAGAGCATTTCATTCCTTTTCCCCTCTAGTTAGCTTCCCTCTTCTTTGTTCTGTTCCTTCCTTTCATATATCCTCATCTTACTCCAGTTCTTGGATTCTTACTAGTCCAGCTTTCCATCTGGTATCTATCTTTTTCTGGAGTGTTCCTTCTATCTCACTCCCTTCTATACTACTGCTGCAAGAACTAAGCCAGCTACATCTGTCATTTTATTGATTCCTCCATATTCAGCATTTCATTCTACAAACATGAGCTACTAGAACTGGCATGATGTGTCATGTGTTAACTCATCACCACTGAAGATCCACACAGGAGGATGACAGGCCCAACAGCCAAACTCCTGAAAATGAAAGGCTTTCTATGGGCCAGCTCCTAAAAAACCCCCACCAAACTAGATCACTAATGCATCACAAATCAAACAGATCATGCAGAATACCTGCAAAATGAATAAATAAACGATGCTGAATAGGCATTAACAAAAAAAGCCACATCCATAACATGGAGATCAATAGCTGCACCTGGATGTAAGTCAAGAACTAACAGAAAACAAGAGATTGCATGAACTGATGGATGGAGCAACAGATTGCAACCAGACCTTGTGCTCACACAGAAGCTATACAAAGAAAAATTCACATACCAGGGCTAGTCCAAACTACTTACCAGCAGTTTGGAAAGCTACAAAACAGATTGAGAGAAGTAGTTCAGTGCATTCATACTACTTCATAAATCAGTATTAAAACATAAGAGGTCACTTCATTTAATTATTCCTCAATACTGCAAAATAAATGAGACACCCCATTTTAGAACACAGGACACAGATGAGACCCAAGAACTCCATTTCCTTATTTTCCAACCTAGATGCTGGGAGAAAGACAGAATTGCTACTCAGAGGCTTCTTCAGGAAACTTCTGCTGCAGATACCACATATACCTCAATAATTACCAAGAGAGTTCTATTTTGGGTCTTCTTTCATGCATAATGTAACTTCCATTTCCCCTTTGTTAAAAGGAGAACCATGTCCAACATGGTGCTTTAGTCTATTAGGTCTGAACAAGAATTTCTGAGCATCTTTTTCTAATCCAGAGCACGATTTGCACAGTTCCAAACTGTATTTTGACTTTTGAGCTGAGAATCAGAAGTCACCTGGATATTTGTGGGATCCTTGTATGACTCATCACTGGCAGTCTGGAGCTTTTCACTGATCCAAGCTTCTATTTCATCCACATCACGACTGAACTGCTGCAGTGTCTGAGATTCTCCGAGCTTCGATCTCTTCTCAATCATTTGAGCTTTCAGACGACGCCACCTGGGTGCAATTAAGTACAGCTGTAGAATCAAAACACTGGGACTGCACACAGCATCACACTGAACAGCTACGAAACGTTGCCAAGGAATATTTTCTATCAGTCAGTACCTGCCTCTCCCATCAAACACAGCAATACTGACCTGTCCAGAACCTCATCACGTCTCTTAGCAATGACTCCCTTTGCATAATGATCAGCAGAGATCAACTGGTCAGCAAAAGACTGCAAGACAGCAATTTTCTCTTCCTGTTAAAAAGAGAAGCCATGAATTAGAACTGTGGTACCTCAAAGCAAGGAGCAAGGTCTGGAATAGGACAAGACTCGTTTTCTTCTTTAAATATACATTAGTGTCAATGTGACTCTGTGGAGAGAGACCATGTTCCAGAGGACTGGAAAGTTCCATTTCAGCACATCTTTCACCACTGGCATTTAGGAAAAAAAAAAACCTTTTGGACTTCAAGCTCCAGCAGTACAATCTCTCAAGAAAAGCAGGCTGCTTTCTTTTACAAGAAACTGAAATGATACCTTTTACTGTTGCCAAAAGAAGAAAAAACAATCCATTTCAAATCAGCAAGGGATTTACACCAGTCTTTGCCACTATTCCTACACTGTTTATAGGCAGTGACATGCAGCACCCCTATCTGCATTAGCCACTTCTGAACTTATGCTACAGACCTCCAAATGGCTGAGTATTTCAGCTGAACTTTAGAAGCCATACATGGAAGTCACTTCTTCTGCTAAAAACCTGTGAAAGAAAAAACAAACTGTTTTCTCCTTACTTCAGCTACACTCCTCACCTGGACATTGATTGCCTTATCAAAATCTTCATGTTTCTTGATGAGTGCCTCCACACTGTCTAAGGAGTCTCCTTTATCTTCTGTATTTAGGAAAGCCTCTCGGGCAGCCATCCAGTTTTCAGCTTGCTCACAGTCCCGATGAAACAGCTAGGGACAAAAACCACCAAAGCATGGAAAAGACTGACCAACAGCAACATCCATCACTATGAAAGAATAAAATACCTTATGAAAGGAGAAATTGGTTTTGGTTTAAAAAATGCAGCAGGGTACCTGTAATTCCAGGCACTGGTCTAACATCATTCTGCGCTGGACCCAGGCCTTCTCCAGGTCTGTCCGTTCTTGATCTAGAATATCCAGTTTCTCCTTGATCTCTGGGCTGGCATAGTGTCCACGAGCCAGAAGTTGTTGTCCGAACTGCTCAAATGCCTGGAAAGTGCCAGCCCTGGCATCTATTTCAGTGCGGTGTTCCTGCAAAGTACAGAGATGAGTTACTGAACAACGAGATGGCAGAGCTGGAACAGACCGATTTTTGGAATTCTAAATGGGAAGTGTCAGGAAAAAAAGCTTTTGTTGATGTTTATGATACACACATGTATCATCTTTCACATACCTGGTGCCTTTCCAATAAGGCTTCAGCTCCAGTCACATCCTTTGAAAGTTCATCTGAGGAGACCAGGCTCCGAATTCCATTGATCCAAGACATAAGGTCCCTGTGAACACATTAATAGAGAATTACTTTCCTCTCAGAAAAGAACAGGGAAAATAGTTCTTTTTTGAAACCTCTCCAGAAATATTCCTGTGGAGCAATTAGTCACATATGCTTCACTAACAACGTATCAGACAGACAAACTGGTGGGAGGGAACAGCATCTTTACCTGAAGTCACTGAGGAAACGCTGCAGGTCATGAGAATCTCCCAGCTTCTCCTTGCGCTGGTCAGCACGTTTCCCCAGACTATTCCAAGCCTGGTTCAACTCAGTACATTTTTCTTGGAGATCTTCAGCAGATTCTGGATGTGACTGGATCAGACGTTGGGCAGTTTCACCAAGAGAATTCACCTAGAAAGAGACAAAGGGAAATAAACACAACTGGGACAAAAAGGATCTCCCCTGTAGTTCAGTCATTTCTGCTGGATGAAAATGAAGCTTTTGGGTTTGTGCTCATACACTCACCTTGTCTCCAAGAGCTGCCAAGTCTCTTTCAAAGCCCTCATGTTTGCGCTGCAGAGCCTGCACACTGGCCAAGTCATGTCCATAGTTGTCTGTATTTAATGCTTGATTCTTCTCCTCTATCCATTCTTTTGTTTCATCAGCATCTCTGATTTGAGGGAAGGCAAAAAGAGAATTAAAGCAGAGATCACACTAAGATCTCTGATATCTAGCAGGTCACTAATTTCCAGACAAGCCCACGCAGCTGACAGTCCTAGTGAATTATTTCCCAAGATGGCACAAGCAAACTTTGGCAAAATAGGACAGTAATCCAGACCTCCCAAGCCCGCAGCAATTCCATGATCCCATGTTAACAAGTTTTCCCTATTCTAGGAAGAATAACAAGAGTTTTGTTGGACCACTGGTGGTCTGAACAAGCTGAGGGTTGAAATATTATTTGCTTAGAAGAGTTCCCACTGTGGTTTAGAACTCTTAATAAGACAAAGCATTTTACTGAAGGAAGATCAAATATGACACCAACACCTCACCTGTGGAATCTCTGGACCTCATGAGCACTGCCCAAGAGCTGGCTTCGCTCCTCTGCTAACTGCTGCAGAGACCTCCAGCGTTCATTCAGTTCCTGCAAACAATCCAACAATCCCCACTGATATTGCTGACCAGTTTTGTAGCACTATTGTTACCTAAAGAGTAGAAACTCTCAAGCTGGACTCATTGAACATTTATGATGTCAAACAGAAAACTGCAGTAAACAGTAAGATTTTGCTCAATATGCTTATCCACACCTTCAGCTCTGCTGACATTTGCAAGCATGCCAACAACTCCTTCTTAATTTCCATTCTTCTAGGTTTTATTACCAAGAATATGGATAGCAATGCTGGAAGATCTCCAATAACCACGTTTCTTTCTTTCACAGTGTATATACTTCATCAAACGGGAAGATAAATGAAAAGTGAAGACTGGCCTTTCACTACAGCTGAAGGTTATTTTCCTCCTCTTAATTACAGAAGAAAGCAGAAATTCAAGTAACCTAAGTTAAATAAATTATTTTAAAAAGATTTCTCCTGAGATGTAAACCCAGATGATTTTATGTGTATAAGAAGATATTCATGTAACCTGCAAAGTAAATGCTGTGTGTGTCAACACTACTTCCAATATGTTGACTCAACAGGGTTTATTAAAGAGGAATGAAAGACAAAGACTATGGAAAGGGAGAGGAAAAAAAAAAAGTCTCAGATTTTAAATCAGTTCAGATTAAGTTGTATTATTACCTTGATTGAGTTAAAGGTTGCCACTGTGTGTACCATCATACGTGCAGACTGTAGGAAAAGGCAGAAACAAAAACAAAGCAGCATTAAAGTTAACTCTAACCAACCAGAGCCAAAAATCAGATTGACAAAAAACTCCTTAAATATCCACAGTCACCTGGCCTAGGTGAGAAACACAGACTTGGGAAAATACACTGCAAAATGCAGGAAGGAAGAAACAGCCCAGATCTCAGTTTCATGTTGAAGTTTAAAACAAAAGAGTGGGTGGGGAGGGGAATAAAATAAATAATACTACAAAATGGCACATGAGAAGGTGTATGGTGTAAAAAAGATGATGTGGTGTGGTCTTTGCTTGGCTTCCCTGTTATGTGCTACTAAGTGATAACACCTACCTTCCAAGGAGAAGCTGTCTTAGAATCAGTTTCATCCTGTTTGAAAATATGAAGAAACAGCTTTACACAGGAAACAAAACCTAAAACTATCAGAACACACTAAAAACCTTTGAAGGTTCTTCTTGTTCAATCCTTAACAGAGTAAATAAATTTTTACAAGCATTAGCATCATTTGTGATGTGGGGTAAGACCCTCAGGAAATAAAGAGATCAAAGATAACATAATCTATTTATGTTTATTCAAACTCATTATTGAGTTCTTTCATGGAAATGAATTCCAGCTATGGCTCAACTTCTCCTTGTACATCCCAAACCTGGTATAATTGCAACATTATCTATCTCAGAAATTAACACTTACCCTGGGCATCATTCCATAGACTTCCTGCAAAGGAAAAATGACAAAGAGAAACAACTGGTTATTTTCTAATAGAGTTTTTAGTGATTTTGAGAGAAGGCAGATAGCAAGAGATCTGCTTCCTTCCTTCTAACAAATTGGTTACCAGTATGTCACCAAGCCAGATAATGCTCACACAACCCAAATGTGGAGCAGAAATGGGAGTTTGACTATACAGCCATCTACTGCCACACATCATCACAGAGTTCAGAAAATAAACAAGACAAAAGAAAGGAAAAAAAAATCTTATCTTTTGCTTATCAAGAGGATTAGTCTAAGAGAAAATGTGGACCTGTTGCTGCACTGCTTGCACTTCATCTGCCATCAAGCCTTCTGACTCCAGGTCATTCGCAACCTTGTTTATGTCCTTCAGACGTGACTCATTTGCTTTTAAGTCCTGCACAGAAGAGTAAAACAGGACAGCATAAATATTCATAGAAGGAAAACATGTGGAACAAGTCGGTTTCTTAACAGCAGGAACTGAGCACACTTGACCTTCAGAGGTGTCAATGACTACACAATGCAGCAGAACCTATGTCAGACACCCCCGCTGCCAGTACCCAGCAGCAGGGGATTATACACCCACACTATCAAATTTTTCCATATGCAAAGTTAACTGACAATCAGGAAGGAAATACACATTTCAACTGTCAGGTGTACAACATCATCTACCTGAAGATCAAAAGCTATTATCCATATTACTGAATGAATTAGCAAAAAGATTAACCTAAGAAGTAATTTTGCTATGACACTTAAATGCCTCCAGCCAAACAGATTGACAAAGAGCTCTTTTACAAAGCAGAAAGGGAACTTGGCTACAAAAGTGGGGAACTTAGATTTAAATTTCAATAGGTGACATATTTCAATTTCAAACATCAGGTTATTTTAAAAGAGCCCAAATCCAGCAACTGCTATCATCCTCTCACCTACAATACTTGGTTGGCTCAAACTGTTTGTCAGCCAACTTTCAAGTTGTAAACCTGGTTAACATCCCCAGAACTGCCAAATCTCTCTCTTTCCCAATGTATAAGGTCAAGCATCTCTGCATTTCAGTGCTCAGGGTCTTACTAAAACAAAATAAATATATCTATCCAAGAAATTCTTTCACATCTCATGCAAAGAAAATTAACTAGTCCTGCAAAGACTGGGAGAAAAACCAGAAGCAAAAACCTACCAGCATTTTGAAACAGAGAACTAAGGGGTTTGTGTCTTGGGAAATACTCTACAGATAGAAACTAAAATGCATATTTCAACAAAAGGAAGACTAATAACTGAAGGTTATGCTTTACACAAAATGCAATTCCTTCAAAGCTTGGCAGATTCTGTATTTGAATGTGTTGAAAGTGCCTTTCGGTGCTCTGGGAGCTGGGAAGCGTGTAGCAACCTGAGAACTTTGGAGTGTTGGGCTGTCTCTATCCTAACAAAACAAAATCTAAAAATGCACACCTAACTTTTTATTTCCAATCAAAACTACTTTTCACTCTCATGAATATTTGACCAGAAAGTCTGAAGGGAAAAACCAAAACTAACACACACATTATGCAGCATTGCAACATACCTTCTGAAAATCATCAAATTTCTTCTGCAGCACCTCCACCTGCTCCAGATCAGCACCCACTTCCTCATTTGTGAGTGCAGCTTCCTTCTCATTGATCCACTGCTGAAGCTCATTAGCTTCACGGAAAAGCATAAACTTCTTGCAGCTTTTTTCTAGCATGCCTTTACGTTTTTCTCCCAGCTCAAGAAGTGAGTGATACCTAGAACAAGCAGAAAAGGAAAGCAGGGAGTAGTCAGATTGAACTGAGTAGAGTGACAGCAATTTACCAAGTACTGGTAACAATAAAGATGTGGGAAATTCGTAGTCTACACACTGTTCTTCTGCAAAATCATCTACTTGTATGTAATTAGATAAAATGAAAGTGTATGTGCTTCTCTTCTGCATGGATATGCACACCAAAAAGAAAGCTCCCATATGGAAGCCTTCACTAGGCAAAAGCAAACCTCAACCACAGCTTAGGTCAAGGTAGGCTCTTAAGCTACAGCAGCACTGTAGGACTGCAGGAGTGATTATTCAAATCCACTAGTCTCACAGCTTTTGGACAGAAATGTCTCATCTAGCCATTATTCAGGGCAAAATTTGCTGAATGTTTAAAAGAAGATGATGTTCCCTTGATGACACAACTCAATTTCATATATGATGTTTTTATATCTGTGGTATTCTCAGCATCATCAGTGAAATTACTCATCACTTGCATCAGAATCAATGCAAACTAAAACTTCTAATGTGTTTAAGTTTGTTTGAACAGGCCAATACACCTCCAAAGACCAGCTATTTTACTTAAAGCCACAAGAAAACTGATGTCTCCTACTTGGTTCCTGATAATCAATTGCTGAAAAAAAGCCAACAGAAGTACTACAGTCATTGCCACTGAATTACAGATCTCTTCAGCAATGCATAAAAGCCTGGTTTTAAAGAACCTGCACTCAGAAAAGCCATAGCCTTAACACCCATCCTTCCTGTTACCCTGTTGTAAGTCTCCAGGCAGATATCCTAGTTGAATCTGGATGGGTTTTTTTTATATCCTCCATCAGACTGCATATTGGTTGTCTTCAGTGATTAACAGCAGCAATTGATTCACATTATTAAGCCTTAAAGATATCCATTTTGATCTTATTATTCAATAATAAGACACTGCTGAGATACCTGCAGGGGTCTCAAATAGAGAGAGGGCAGCCTTACAATGTTTTCATTTCAGCCCCTGAAGCACAGAGGCAAACACTGTAATTGCACCTCCCAACCTGAAGAGTTCAATGATGTAGCATTTTCCTAACCAGTAACTCAGAAGTGACAAAATGTGCTGACAAAAGTCCTGAGTACCCCAGGCTGTAACGTCTAGATATCAAACTGATAATCAACATAAGTCTCTCCATGGAAGCAGAGACCTTGTGCTTTCCTGTCTATCCTGGATTAGAATCTTTTGTATTCAGTTTGAACAGAAACAGTCAACCCTGATCTGGGGAAAACACCATTTTGAAGCCTGCCCTGACTGCTGATGTGTGCCTCAGCATAGAATTTCAGGTACTAAATACTTGTGAAGCTCATAAAGCTCCTTCAAAGCAGACCTTACCTCAAAGTTGCTTCAGAGATTAGCATAGTACTTTTGTTTTTGATTACCAAGGACTATATTCTCTATGAAAAGGCAAATCAACACTAATTTCTTTGCGTCTCCCAGCAACTTCCAAGACCCTAATGCAAACTTGGTATTTTTTCCAGAAGACATGAACATGAGCTTGAAAATTAAGTTAATGTTAAAACAAAACCCAACCATCCTATTTAAACTAATAATAGCTTTTTGACTACCCAGCCTGAATGTTATTTGATATGTTAAACCATGATAACCACACCTTCCCCAAGCTCCTAGGCCCTCATTTATGAAGAAGTATTTGGTGTGTTATATTTTTAACTATATTTAAGTAAACAAACTAATAATACCTATTTACCTCAGAAAATGCAAGATATTCTTTTTAAAGAGAACAGCCTAGATATCACTCAAGCCTCATTTGGTGAGCAAACTAAGCATAATGGAAAATAACATCATCAACCAATTTAGCAGCACAGAGGTGACCAACAAGATAAGCAGCTGGCTGGCTGGCTGCCTATAAAGAACACACGAAACACCACGACACTCACTGAACTAAAACAATTCACATGGCAGAAATTGCTTCCTTCATGTCTCTTTGGAGCAGCTTTCCCAAAGAAAGGAACAAAGGGAGAATGAACAGTGACAGTATGGAGACAGCATGGTTTAGAAAGGGCTAATCCTACTCACAGTTCTTCGACCTGTTTCATACGCAGAGATACACTGCCGACTTCCTTAGTTATGAGAGTCCTGCACAGACAGAGGGAGCACAGCAAATGCATGCAAATAATTAGTCAGATTAACAAAAATAAGGAAAGCAGCAGCTCCATCCATGGTTTGTCTGTGGTAGGAGATGATTTAGAGTTCACATTTAAATGGAGAGAATTAGGTGTTGCTCAGAAGCAAACAAAGCAAATCAGACCAGAAGTACAATTCACATCAGGAAACCTCAGCAGTACAGTTGACCTCTCTCTATAAGGTCTCCTCTTTTCCTGATCATTGTGCCATGTGATTGGAAACTACATGGTGGTCCCCTCTCCTTGGCTCTAAGGCACATCTGCTCTACTTATTAAAAGCAGCACAAAAATCCACAGAGAAAGTTACATGTTATTGAAGTCCTGACCAATGCATCAATTTTCCAGCATCCTTTCTTCTCCCTGGGACTTGGGCATTTTTGGGGGGTGTTTTGTCGTGGAGTTTGGGGTTTTTTATTAATTATTTAGTAATCACTGTATGTCACCAGTAATAACTGGTGACTCAAAACAACTGAGTGGGAAGAAATTCTCATGTAGAATGACAGCTGAGCTGTGCAACCAGATGGGAGTAGACACAAAACTTTCAGCTTTGGCTTCCAAATGGCTTGATAAGATGAGCCAGTAGCTCACAGCTCACACCCACAGGGCTTACTTGAACTAATCTACAACTACCATGTGCTTTAGGAAGTCAGTGCCAAGCAGCCATGCAGTTTTCTCTACTTGCAATGGCTTATTCCTCTCTTAAAAGACAAAAAAAGCCCTACAGGAGGAGGACACATTTTAGCCCACATGATGGCAACAAATAATGGCACCATGCTTCAGGAAAAATGGTAATGAGCCAGCACTAAAGAGGTCACAGCTCCTAAGGATGTCACCTTCAGAAGCAGCCCTATATAGGGAGAGTACTGTACTTTATGTAATGAAATTTAAGAAAGCTTTTCAAAACAGATTACACATTAAGAAGTGACAACTACAAAAACAAGAGCTGCTTAGGACAGATATAACTCACAAACAAGTTTAAGTTGTTAAGTACAAGAACAAAAAGAACACATAAAATACTCAAATCAGACAGCAAGTTGAGGTCCAAATGTCATGAATTTCACAGTTAAAAAAATGAGAAAAACAACAAGAAAATCTAGAATAAGAGGTAAAGCAAACAAATATAGTGCTCCTGGCAAAGGAGCCCCTTGTTTTGCTCCAGTTAATTACTCTCTAGTGCAAGAGGCATCAACCTAAACTTTTGGCATGTGCCAGGCAAAGGCCAAGCCAGCAAATGCTGGATGAGTGTCGTATCTCATCAGTTAGATCTTACTGGTTGTCAATTTGCTCCTGTCGCAATGCAATGCTGCCTTGCTCTTCCAGGAGGTTCTCCCGGGATGCAGACTGAGCAGGGTCTAGTTTCTTCACGTAGGCAGCTGGTACAAAGCCCTGACGGTCATTAACTTCAACCTTCCACCAGTCCTGGGCAAAAAACAAAGCAAGTATTGTGAGGCAAGTACCAAGGATAAAGTATGCTGAAAGCTGCAAATAGAGGCTTCCATTAACACAAGGAAACCACTGATGCTCACAACAGTTTGCTCTTTTTATCATTTCAAACAAAGTGTCTCTTGAAGAAGTCTAAGCCTTTACTTCTGTATCTCCCCTTGTGTTTGGTCAACATTTCCTCAATAGTAGGGAAATAAGTTCTCACAGACGCATGCCTTATAGCAGATGTTGTTTATCTGACTTTGTTAGCAGCTACAGAGGAGGCATGAGAATGAGCTGAAGTGCTCAAGGGGAATATGAACCAAGTGTGCACTCTTTAACTTCTTTGAATGCTCTTAAGAGAATAAAAATCAAAGCTCTGCAGAACACATGAAATCAAGTAGCTCAGGAAAGAAGGCAGGAGCATACCTTGTTGGTGCTGTTGAGTAAGGTAAGGATATCTCCCTTTTTCATAGTCACCTCTCGGGGACTCTTCTCTTGGTAATCATACAGTGCCAGAACAAGCTCTTTTCCAGTTTCATCATCTGTGGGAGCAACTTGTTGCTAATAAAGAAAGAGCACAAGAAAAATGAGTTGTTTTGAGTTTATTACCATCAATGCAGTTGTCCTAAAGAACACTTCTGTCTTGGTTAAAGCTATTATAGTGCCTTTAAATGATTTTTGTTGAAATAAATGTAATGCAAATGGACTTGTTTCAGGTGCTGTCTCGGCTCAAACCTTGAAAACCTCCACGTAATACTGTTTTCTTCCAATGCAACATAGCTGCCCAATTACAAAAACATAACATCAAATGTCTTGAGAAAATAATTTCTCAAAGCAACTGTTACTAAGCTTTGTCTTTACCTGCTGCTGACCCAAGGATTTTAGCAATAATTAGTGCCTTTCCTTACCCTGCATGACTGGGCCTGTTCCCTGAGTGCCTGGATGGTACTGCCATAAGCAGAAAGATCAGACATCAAAGCTTCGTGTTTCTTCAGAAGAGCCTGCAAGATAAAAACCAGCATGTACACCTTGCCATTTTACAAGCACTACTCTGCTTAAAATACCTACTTTGTCTCTGAACACAGTGAATATGGGTTTTCCAGAGCTGCCAGCATTGTGACTCTCATGAGAATAATTACTTCTATTTATTCACAGGCTAATAGTAGTCCAAATGCTTCTGGTGCTTTTTCTCTAACTTATCTCAGAAACATTCTTTTGTTGTGACTAGGAATAGCCCTATTATCTTAAAACAGTGTTTAGTCTGAAAGTATGCATTTAAACTGCACTTCATTTTGATGAAATGTCAGTCAGCAGCATCTGGGACATGGTGTTTGGCCACAGAACGATTCCAGTAAAGTAACTAGAAAAAAAAAATTAACTTCCAGACCAATGAACAGCTGAAAATGAGACTTGTCCCCAAAAGCAACATCAGATGAGGAATTTGCTGATCTAAGTCTCATGATACTTTACAAAAACTCTATAAAAAAGCAAATACAAATGCAAAGTTTCCTCACAGTTGGTTTAACATACTGAAAAGGAAATTTCATGTGCAATAACTAAGACACAGGAAAAATGATCATCTTTTCTGAACTAAGATTCATCTTGATGCAAGAGTCTCCTGCCTTTTTTTTCAAGAGTCCTGAAATAATCACAGCTCCTTTGTTTTCTATCAGTGGTCAAATCCTCACTGTGTTTATTATTCAAACAACAAGTACCTCAGCAGAGTCTTCATCTTTTCCATAGTCTGTACTGCCTACAATAGGCTCCTTTTCCCTCATCCAGGATTCTGCCTCATTAGCATCAGCAAAGTACTGCTGAGCTTGCAGGGAATCCTCTAGGTCTTGCCGACGCTGAGATGCTTTAGCCTTCAGAGAGTCCCATTTTTGATTGAGCTCATTCAGTTTGATTTTCACATCCTCAGCTGCAAAATGTCCTAGGTAACAAGAGAGAGAACTGAAGGACTTGAAAGGGACTAAAAGATTACTTGTATTTCTTGGAAGTCACAGAAATCAGACCCATTTATATCTGTGGCCTACTCTAACTAGAATAATGAAAGCCAAACTCAGCTTGTCCTTTTGCCTCAGGCTGGGAAGCACTGTACCTGGCAACCAAACTGCACTAGGAATATTTGAATCATTATGGACAAAACAAGCCACATCATAACATTTCCTCTTGATGACAAAACAGGAAAGGTCATTTGTTTCCAGTGCAGATTTTAACAACAGACCAGTATTATTTCAGACAAGCATTCTGAATCCTGGAATCAGGGAACTTTTTTCCAGTGTTCTGGTGTTCAGAACAGCCAGTTAGAAATAAAGACACATGCTTATTTAAAAGCAGGAATGACTGTCTTTGTGAAGGATGATCTATCACATCATGATTATGTACCTCAGATACAAGCCTTAAACAGATTTAAAAATAGAGACTATATATCATAGGCACAAAGCTGTTTAATACAGAAGTGTTGGCTCAGAAGTGTTTGTCAAGAGCACATGGAGATGTGTGAAAATGGTGACAGATTGCCATGAAGGAAACTATTCTATTTTCAAGTGAAAGAATGACCAGTAGTTCACCCTGCCTGCAGATACTATTGCTTGGATAAAACTAGGCACTAATTCTGAATTGCACAAGGGCCAGAGAACAAAGTCCAGCACTAAGACTTCTGCATGCCCAACATGAATTAAGAAACCATTGAGACCTACCCTCTTCCACCATAGCATTTCCCTTCTGTGTGACTGCTTTAATGCGGGGCTCATGGCCTGCAATTTCTGCCTGCAAAGCCTGGTGCTTCTTTAGCAGATTCTGGACACCAATTAAGTCCTTGCCTGAAAGACAAAAAAAATCATTAATCAGCTAATTCAGAGTCATCAGAATAAACAAACATTTCAAGGAAGGTGAGAGCTTTACTTGACAAACTCGCAGAGTAAGTACTACCACAATCAAGACAAAGCACTATGAAATCATAACATCTGAATAACCACAGGTGATGGCAAATATGTAACTCCAGGCAATGTTAATTACAAGAAATACTTCCAAAATTTCCAGGCTGTTCCATAAAGAGACAGAGCAATTCTGACATCTAAACCCTGGAGGTATTCAGGTTGGACCAACCTCGGTTTGTTGAAGCTGCAATAGGTTCTTTTTCCCTAATCCAGGTCTCCTCATCCTCAATGTCACGGAACAGCTGCTGCAGGCGAAGAGAATCTGCAAGCTTCTGCTTCCGAGCCACCATGGGATCCTTCAGAGCCTCATAACGAGCTACTAAAGCTTCTTGTTTCTTCTTGATATTGTCAGCATCAAAGTGGCCTGCATCTTGGAACTGGCGTGCCTGGATGGTAATGCCATCTATACGATCCTAAAATGAAGTCAGCAAAAGCATCAAGTCAGAATTTCTGCAAAATGGCTGCAGTGACTGAGAACTTTTCCAGGTTTTGGCTAATCAGTTGCATTGTGACAGGAGAACAGAACCTCAGCTGCACACTGTCAGTGCAATAGCTTCGGTAGTAATTATATTCTGGATAATATGCAACACATTATGTAAAAATAACTGGGCTTAATCTGTCCATTTCATAAAACAAACAAAAGATTCTTCAAATTACAGTAAATTTAAGGATGTGCTACTCTAGATGAATCATTTTTCAGTTGTTAACAATTGATAATTTCAGTTGTGGGAACCCAGATTTTCTTGCTGTGATTCCCCTAAAGATCATTTGCAAACCAAGGAACCATTTGCTGTAAAGTTCTGTATTTAAAACTTATTCTTTTCCATCCCCTCCCATTTCTCAGAGCTATTTGAAAACAAACTGAACAAGAATAAGCTGTTTTCAAATGGAGAGTCTAAGGAGGAGTTATTTCCTACGCAAAACACAGCACATCTTTATAAGCTGGCCTATCACAGCACAACACAATGCTATGCCAGCAGCACTTCAAAAGCAGCTAATTTTTGTCCAAGTCAAGGCATACAATTTATGTTTCAGTTGAAATTTATTTCTGATAAATGAACAGTAAAAGCCAAAGCTACAAAGGTTATGGAAATACAGCCCTGCTAAGGTCTCTGGAGTGAGCACTTTGGAATGAGCAGGTCTAAAAGGGCAGGAAGAAAAGCAATTTCCCTCACCTGATGAGCAGCAACATCTGCCTCTAGCAGGGCATGTTTCTTCTGAAGATTCTGAACACTAGTGAGATCTTTTCCATAATCATCAGAAGCCAAGTGTCCCTCAACTTCATACAGCCAGAGCTCAATGTCTTCCACATTGCGGTTAAACTGCTGCTGTTGATTGGCTTCACGCAGTTTTATACCTGAACTCAGACAGAGTGGCAAGAGAAAAACATGACTTAAGTTTTTCAAGTTCATTTAACTCACTTGTCTTCTCCCAGTTAAAACTATAGAAAATAATTGCTTGTATTCTTCTGAGCAGGTCATACCTTTGAGCTCAGTGGCCTCCAGAAGCTTTTTCCACAAGCTGATAACTTCATTCATGCGAGCTGCCACTTCATCAGATGCATAGTGATTGACATCAATTAGCTTCTGGCCAGCTTTCTCCAGGGCATCGATACGACTCTGATTAGCAGAAAGCTCTGCTTCAAAAGCCTGATGCTTCTGAACTTTACCTTGCAAGTTTGATGGATCCTACAGAACAAGAGAAAACAAAGAAGCTTTCAATCCAAAATTGTATCTATAGGACTTTGAAGAGTTTCTAAAATTAGACTATATTCATATACATGACAAGATGTCACTAGATTTGGTGCCAAACCTTTATCTTTGAAATCAGAACATTTAAGCTATTGGATAAACATGATTACAGCATGATAGGAAAACTCCCTTTAGGGTCAGGGAGAAATTACAGCTCCTGCTGTTGCCTTTAATACTGCCTACTGTTCGTCTGACACTGCTTCATGTCGTTAGACTGATTACATTAAGCCTGGTATTGCTTGAAAATTACTCCAGTGTTTGCCTGTGTTTACCTTGTATGCCTCATCTGTTGCAGTCTTCATTTTTTCATTAACCCAACTCTTGAGCTCATCAGAGTCTCGGAAAAACTGCTGCAGATGGAAAGAATCTGCCAGCTGAGCACGGCGGTACATCGCTCTCTCATGAAGGGCGTTTCGGCGGCTCAGCAGCTGGAAGAAACAGTAAAGGCTTTGAAACTCTTCAAGCTTGTAGGAATCACCACCACATCCACACTTTTGGGAGAGCTCCATTGATTTATCCAATATTGCAGTCATACCATTTAAAATAATAAAGCAGACCATGATTTCAAGTCTACAGTCCTAATCTGTTTCAGATACTTACAGCATCTCTGCGTTGAGCAACGTCATCCATGGCATAATGGTTATTCTGAATCAATTTCGTAGCAAACTCATCTAATGCCTAAAGAGAAAACAGGTTTCTGTTTACTTGGTGTAATACAAATTGTTTGTGCAAATTTACTTAGTAGAGGAATTCTCAA
The DNA here is from genome assembly GCA_013401255.1 of Urocolius indicus. NCBI lineage: Eukaryota > Metazoa > Chordata > Aves > Coliiformes > Coliidae > Urocolius > Urocolius indicus. The sequence goes on along the minus strand of WBNH01008454.1, from coordinate 18,620 downwards.
AAGTGTATCAGTTAAACCAACAGAAGCCATGAAGACAGTTGTTGTTACAGCCTTTTTTATCTGTACCACATCATCTCACACATGTAAGAGTGCAGATTTTTGACAAATCCTCATCCACACGAGTGCCAGCAGGACATGCAAACAATGGGTTACTCAGCTGTCTGAGCCAACAATCAAGCACTTCTCTATCTTTTCCACTATTTTCCATTTTAGAGACAATAAACATAATTTAGACATAATACATCCCACATAACAGTGGGTCATTCTGCAGAGCAAACTCTACTGCCCATTTAGCCGTCACCTAACGTAAATGTAAATGTCTTACTGTGATTTTCTCCTCTTGGGCACTTAGGGATTTCTCAAAGTCTTCATGCTTCTTTAGAAGAGCCTCCACACTGTCCAGAGAATCACCAAGGTCTTCATTCAGCAGAAATGCCTAAAGTAAGGAAACACATTTTTATGTTTCCATGCTCAGCTGCTGTAACTCAGCTCAGACACAGCCAGTGATGTTTCTCACATGACATTGTTGAAGAGTAAAAGATGCTACACTGGGACGGCACTCATGTAACAGCCAAAGCTTTTGAACAATTCTTTTTAGACAGTATTTTACCATAGTTAACACACACAAAAGCAATCTCAAAGCCCAGTAGTCACAACTAATAATTTCAGCGTTAGATGGAAACAGTCATTATAGCTGCATGAGCAGTCAGATAAATAACTGCCCAGCACCCTGCTCACCAGTGTATGTTTAGTGGCAGTCACTGCCACTAGGAAATACCAGTTGTTTACAGAAGTCAGTGAGAGCCAGAAATGAAAACCAGCCATATATGCAGAAGTCAAAGACATGCACTCACTTCTTGTTTGCTCATCCAGTTGTCAACCTGTTCAGTATCTCTGTAGAAGAGCTGCAGGTCCATGCACTGTTCATACTGCTGTCTGCGAAGCTCCCACAGTTCTAGCAAAGCAGATCTTTCATTGGAGAGGATGGTCAGCTAACAGATTGGGAAGGAGAACAGATAACAGTTTTATTTAATGGTCTGGTTCCTTTTAATCTCAATATAAACCAAGTTGTGACACTATAAAAAGCTGCTAACACTGGACAGAAAATGATCTCCTGTGTAAGAACCATTCTCTCATTACTGACATCATCCTCCTCACACAGGGCAAGCCTTTTCTCAGTACTACAGGCTACAAGCTTCTGACTTCAGTTAGAAACCTCTGCTTTGCCAAATTAAATCTAAAGAGAGATCTTTAATGGATAACTGCTTTTTTTGACTGCAGACTTATCCATAAGAGATGAGTTCAGCAAACTGTCCTGCTCTTGGCCTCTGAAATCATTATCCCACTCTCATGGCATTTGAATTGACTGACCAATGCTCCAACACATGGACTTCATGAGAGGCCCCATTAGTTTTAAACCCAAACTCGAGAAATACTAAAAATTTACTGACACTTCTGATAGCATCATGGGAACTCAGATAAACACCTAACTCTTTGTTCCTTGGGAAGAAAGCTATACTAATAGCTCCTAACAGATAGTACTCATAGTCCTAATAGCTCCTACTAATAGACAGAAGCTGTCAATCTGAAAATGAAAATACACATTAGTAACAAATACATGAAAAAAGCCACGTAACCTAGAGGGATGATACTCTGCAGCTTAGATCTGTAACAAGAAACGAGCTTTTAAATTAGCAGATATAAACAAGAGACAAAATTCTTCTAGGAACTCTCGCTCTCAACTTACCTTTTCTTTAACTTCATCAGAAGCATAGTGCCCAGCACCAAGCAAAGCCTGGCCAGACTCATCAGCAGATTTGAAGCTGTCTTCATGGGCATCAATTTCTCCCTATGAAAGAGGACATGAATAAGCTGTTACCAAAATTCATTTAAGAACAGTGTTAGAATGTGTGAACTGCTGTTGAAAGTAACACAGAAACAGCAGTTTGGATACCTGAATGATGAACATTCAACTAGCTTTAAACACATCACACAACATAAACTAGAATGAAGTTTATTGCAGATAAAGGAAGCATAAATTCTTGTTAAAATGAAAGTAAAAGTTGGTCTTCAGTTGCACTCTTTCTGTTTAGAGCAATTCCTCATGGTGATAGTCACTAGTCCACCTGATTGCTATCAGGGCTTATCATTTTTTATTAAATACTACCATAAGCATTCTGGAATACTTACTGGTCTATATCTACTATGAAGAAACAAGGTAAAGATATTAAATCTAGTACTTAGTCACACAATCAAATGATTCCAGTGACAGAACATCGGTGGCTCTGACTCAGACATACAGATCAGCTGTTGAGGGCTGCTTACTGGATTTTGCTGTGTAATGATTATACCTTATGTTCCTGATGTCTGTCTAGGAGAGCTTCTGCTCCAGCCACATCATTGGCAAGTTCATCAGCATTTATCAGAGCCTTCATCTCAGTCACCCAGCTGGTGAGGTCTCGGAAATCCGCAAGAAAACGCTGCAGCCTTAGGAAAGCAAAGGGAAAAATGGTTGGGAATAATTTGTTTGCACAGTTTCTCCATCCCTACCATAAAGGAAGGGTTACAAACACTAAAGATATTCCTCAGATGGAAACAAAACAGGACAATACTGATATGCAATCAGAATATTAAATAGCTAAATATGCTGTCAATCAAAAAAGCAGCCTTTTAATGTTAGGAAATGTTAGGTTCCAAATTCATTTCTCTAAAAAAAGTTTTTCCATATGACTGAAATTGAAAACAAAAGGAGTTATTTCTAACTACAAGCTTGTATTTGGAAGACAATAGAAATCATAATATAATTCTCAAGCAGAATGTTTAAAGATAAGCCCACAGGACTGCTTCTGTCACAACCACAACACCAGGGAGGCGGGTGGGGACTGACAGAAAGTTTCAGCTGCTCATGCCTCAGCCTTAAAACAACAAGCAAAGTCTCAGATTCCTTTCCACATGCCTTGCCAGTTATTGCCTTTGGCATATGCTTAACATTTATCAGCAAAAGTGATCAGTTTCTGTTTCCCTTTTAAATTTGGTGTTAATTGTTCTGAAGAAACAATGACAGGGAAGGCAAAGGAAGAACGAGTGTACTGGTGTACTAGCCAGGCTAGTATAGAAACAAGATTGCATGAAGACAAATCCCACAGCAACAAACCAACTACTACAGAAATAGGTACTTCATTAGTCTGCAACAATACATCAAACAACTCTTTGTACTTTGGTCTTCACAGAGAACTGTAAGGACTCCATAATGAACAGACTTGTAATACATGTATTAAAAAACTCACCAAAACTAAAACACAGTCAGGTACTACAATTTGAAATGCAGGTTTCAACTGAGATAAGAGAAAAAGCCTATGGCCTAACACATCAAGGGGTTTCTTTTCATAACTGATCCACATCCAGAGAATGAGCAAAAGCTCCGAGTATTTATCGTATAAATATCTGGTTTTAATAAGTTATTGTTAAATTATTACAAAATGTAACTTAGAGAATGAGACAGTTTCTGAATCATCCTAAAAATTTGAGAAGAGCACCCTCTTCTTCTCCTTCTAAGAGCTCTCAGTCAAATCTGAAGGAGGAAGAAAGGTCATTCCAGCATGACAGTACTCCTACCTGTAGGAGTCGTTAAGGCGAGCGTGCCTCTCCGCTGCCAGAGTTCGGATCTGTTCCCAGTTGGCAATCAGCTCCTCCCGTTTCACTTGGATTTGAGAAGCATTTATGGGGTGAGACTGCTGCAAACGGTCAGCTTCTGCACAAAGGGCCTTAACCTAAAGCCAGCCACAAAGAGTGAATAAGCTTCTAGCCTTTTACAAGCATGTTATCTCATTTAAACTGCAGGTAAAGGGCATCTCACATGGGTACCTTGTCTTCCAGAGCTGCAAGATCTCTTTCCAGGCCTTCATGCTTACGTAATAAAGCCTGCACACTGGCTAAGTCTCTGCCAAAATCATCTGAGGCCATCAACTGCCCCTTCTCCTTAATCCAGCTGATTGTTTCATCCACATCCCTTCAAAACAAAGCACAAATTGAAAACGGTCTAACACGGAAAAAGGAAGAAAGTAAGATGTTTTGCTGTAGCTATGCCAGACATACAAACCCATCTATAAAATACTGCAGCCAACTACAATCATCCTTTAAAAAATAAACACACAAGGAAGTATAATTCTTAATCTCAAAAAAACCCTTGAAGCATGTTGTCAGGCCATTCTTCAGATCGTGTCACCAGATGTGAACGAGAAATTACAGTATCACTGAGCACCATCACCTCTCTGGACTGTTCAATTACAGCAAAGCTCAAAATGCTGTAAGATGGGGACGAGGATAGAAAGACACTGCTCAAAGACCCTCAGAACAAATGAATGGATATCTATCTGACAAAACACGTCCCACCCCATCTAGGATAGAATCAAGGGAAAAAGCCCTCAGAGGAAAGGGAAGCCAAATTGTCATTAGCAGCAAGGAACAAAACTACCAAGGGCTGAAAAGCTAAACAGGAATGACTATTCTAATTTAATTCTAGAGCAAAGTCCTCATTCAACAAGTCACCAGGAAGGGTAAAGCAAAAATGTTAACATACAACAGTAGTTATTGTCATACAACTGTATGCAGCTGAATGCAACATTAAACATCCACACAAACATTACATCACTGTGGCAGATCCAGCCAAGATCATACCTGTTGAAGCGCTGAACTTCAGCTGCCCCAAAGAGCTTTCCTTGCCTCTGAAGGGCAAGTCCTTTCAGACGTTGCCAGCTGGCATTTACTTCATCCTGTTTGGACTTTATCAGTTCCTCTTCAGGGTGTTGCTCCTAGCAAAGGAAAAATGCTGTTTTCATCTGTTCTGTGGTTTTACATCCACTAACAAAACCTTGAAACACTCCCGTTTTTCGAGAGATCAGTTTATAGCTACTGTATTTTCCAGGTGATCACTCAATTGAACAGTTTCCCTGAAACCTCACTGTGTAAACATTCAATACTTTTCGAACAGTTTAAGTTTCCCTTTGTATTAGTTAGTCAACAGGAAGAGGGCTGTAAACAGTATCTTTTTATTCCTGGAGCGCAATACATCCTGCCCTATCTCCACCCTTGATAAAGCTGACATACCAAAAGAGAAGATATATTAATCCTGGTTGTCTAAGAGAAATAAACTTGAACCCAAACATGACAGTTTCTCTTACTAATCACTATGGTCCTCAGGAACATTCTCAGCTGGGGCAGTTACTCAAGCTGTTTAGTAGAGGAACAAGTGAATCAAATGATGACCATTCAAGATTAAGATAGTCAAGTATCTAGGCCAATGTAGAGTAAAACTATAAAGATTTGCTACCAAACCAGGGGATAAAAGAGAAAGTTGCAGACAAAAGCTTGCTGTGTTATACCAGACTTGCCAAAAGAGGTTTTTGACACACATGAATGTTTACCTGGATAAGTTTACCAGCAAACTGGTTCACTTCATTTACTCTTTCCTCATGAGCTGCAAGGTCTGTCTGGAACTCTTCAAACTTCTTCTGCAAAACCTCAACATGCTCCAAGTCCTGCCCAAGTTCTTCTGAGGTCACTATTGCTTCCTAGCATATTGAGGAAGAAGTACATTTCAGTATATCCTATGGAACACCAGGAAGCAAACTGTCCTAATTATGAAGAGGTCAAAGACGGCTTAAATCACTATGTTTAAAAGTCAGATTTAAAATACAAAGGTTTCCTGCATCAAACTCCACTCCCCACTCCCAACATCTGTCCATTGTTAGAGAGTCCTACAAGGGTTCAACTAAGGGTATCATTTTTTCATCTTGCTTGCTCTGACTCATTTTCCAAGTTACTGAATAGATCCAATTATTCTGTTGTAAGTTCTCTGTTGTGTGCATGACGAGGACTCCTACAACCACCTAAATTACTGAAAGAAAATCTGCACAGGGAAAAACCACTTTTACAATTACAAAATAATCCCCCATGCTATTCTGGAGAGCACACAGTGACTACAATCTCTTTACATTTTCATAATACTGACGGGTATTACTGTAGGCTTCAGATTCAGTAACAGTTACCCAGGGTTTAGAACCCAGAGTGACACAAAATAGCAAACTGTCATTAAAAAAAACCCATATGATCACTTTGTGGCTTTTTTCTTGATAGTGTGGTTTGTGGTCTGTTTCCTCAGTGTTCAAAGAATCAAGAGCCAACAGTTTTCCTGCAGCTAATGTCCTTACAATGTGTATCTAAAGAGATTCCAATGGTTAAGTAATTATGTACACACTGCTTGTTGGTTAGGCTGGCTACTTTCTATAACAGATCAGTTAGAACACTTTCAAGACCCATTTGCTTTTTTACATGCTGTAGGTTTCCCTTACAAGAAACCTGAATTGGATTATTATGAGAAATATGAAGGTCTCCTCAAAGCAAAGAAAGAATAGATTATGTTTAACCATGCTCTCCAACATTCAGGCTTCCTCTTAGTCTAGTACCTGTTATTGGGGCTGCAAAAGAGAGTAATTTGCACGCCTACTTCTTTGCAATATGAATAACCTAAATTAAAAGTATAGGTGCTTTTAAAAGCTCTCTGTGACAATCTGAACTCCAGCAAACATGTGTTGATAGAAGATTTCCACACAAACACATCACATTTTCCATCAAGAACACGGTAAAAGCAGGTAGTAATATACTTTGTCATTGATCCAGTCCAAGACATCTTCACATTCCCGTAAGTATTGCACCAGCTTCTGTGCTTGCAACAGTTTGACTCCCTTCTCTCTCATCTTTTCCATCAGTAACTCCCATAGTCGGTGCAGCTCCTGCAGCCGAGTCTGGAACAATAGAGCCATGTTGTTACTAAAATCCTGTATCAGAGATTACACTTATTCCTTTCCTGGCCTTAACAGAAGGGGTTTTGTTACAAAGTTGTACATTCTAAACTTTACTTTAGATGAAGGGTGGACAAACCTCGACAACCTCATGTCCAGTCACTAGTTTTCAAATGACATAATAAAGCAACGTAACAGCACAAAATTAGAAATTACTGAACTGACTATTTAAACATTTGTTATTAATTGATAAAGCTATCAAATAGTTATCTTTACCTAATTATGCAATAAACACATTGGGATATAATTTTGGTTAAATGCTCTGCTAGTGTGAAATCAGACCAAAATTTTGCTGCTGTCCCCTTCAAACGTTCAGTCTTTTACATGGAAGTCAGCTCTCAGTAAGTGAATCCCACCTTCAGTTTGGGATTTACTTTTAAGAGCACATCCTTTGTTTTGAGTCAGAGTTGTGCCCCGTTATAGTATTTTGACTTAGCACTAGTCAATTAATACACTGTGCCTTTAAAAGCTCTCTGTGACTATTTGAACTGCAGCAACTATATGTTGACAGAAAATTTCCTGACAAACACATTCAATTTTGTTGTTAAGTAATGTAATACTGAAATGCTAGGAGTAATCACTAGTTTCAATATTGAGTCTGTCTGGCTGCACTCTGCCTTTCAAAACTGTTGGGAGCACCCATAAATTTTATAGACAATTAAAAGAAAAACCACACTCCCACACAGAAACACAACTTGCCAAACAGGAAAGTATCTGCTCCACCCATCATCTATAATGCTTTGCTCATTGAGATCTGAAACTTGAAAGTCACACCAGAGAAGCTTTTGAACATCCAACACGGGCAGACGCCTGTGTAAACCACTTAGAAAGTTCAGTTGAGTAAGTCTCAAGGGAGGAAAGAGCTCACACCATTCTGTTTCCTAGCACTGCCCAAACAGATAATGCAAACTGTCAGCAAAGGAAGAAAGGAGACATTGCAGAAAGAAGTTGCACTGCACAGCCACAAGTTTCACCTACTCGTATGTGGGACCCAACTTGGGTGGCGGTTACTATTGGGCGCTGGGCAGTCCGGTACGGCGTGAAAGACTGAACCATGAAAAGGCAAATTACCACTTCACACCAACATAAATTACAACTTACACTGAGCAGCTGAGACACATGTAAGGTTAGCCAACTACAGAGTGAGGCTTCTTTTTTTGCCCTCCTCTATTTGTGGTAAAGATGATACAATCACAACGAGGTTTCTAAAGTAACCATCACCTCAGGGGGTTTAATTACATAATAAATAAAACATATTTCTGCATTTTCTTCCTCACCATCATAGTTAAAATGACATAAATGTATCAGTAAAGTTTGACAATCACCACAAAAATGTCAGAAGAGTTCTTTTCAAAAAGTTATAACAGCTCACATCCAGATTTCGAAAAGGAAAACTCTAAGGAGACTCCTTTGGATTGAAGAAAAATGCAGCCACAACCAACACTGAAATAACTGAAACAGCAGATTTAGCAAAATGAAGTCCAGAGAAGAAGTTGGTATGCAGAACAAAAGAAGTGTTTACTGGTGGGACATGTACGTGTGTGCACGTGTAGGGGGAAACGAGAGAGAAAACACTAATATAACCAGAGAAAAGTGAAAATGCATAGGAAGAGGAATAAAAGGTAACTCTCAAGTCAAGTCATTGCTTGAAATTTACAGTTTGCTCAGACTTCTTAAAACATTGGTCACCATTCATGTAAACCTACCCAGTGCAATGACTAAAAAGTACACTTGTCATTGCATGGCACAGGTTGGGAGATTTGGAGAAAGAAAAAAAACCCCAACAGTAGATCTCAGAAAAGGATCTGAAGAAAGCTTACTGCTTGTTCTTGAGGAAGCAGCTGTCCTAAGAGATGTTCACTGACAGATAAACAGAGCAAACAGAGCACTGTGCTTGGAAGTCTCAAATGGAAAAAACCCATTCAAAAAGATTTGAATGTATGGCCAGTAGAACTTATCCAGAAAGTAAAGATCACTAGAGAATGGATCTGAACCAGAGCACATAGAAATTAGGTGTCTGAAGTTAGCTGGTGTGGCTCCTTGTGTTATAGTTAGTGAAACAGAACAATATCAGCAAGCTTTACAGATACAAATTCTCTTGTGATTTCATTAATCAAATACCTGTAGAAGTCTCAAAAGTGGTTTAAGATATTGAGTTCTGTGTGCAATCTGCACGAAGTGTTTAAGGAAAAATCTGTGAAGACACTCACTCTTATGGTTTCAGATGCAAAATGGCCTTCATTGATCATCTGATTTCCAGTCTCATCCAGCTTCACGATAGCCCCTGAATTGGCCTGCACCTCAGCTTCAAAGGCTTGGTGCTTCTGCAGCTTCCCCTACAAGGGAAATATCAAAGACACGACTTGAGATTGGGTGCACAGCCCACGCTTCCAGCATCAAGATTTTTAGTGTATTTAGTGCAAATTAAGTACAGACTAGCAAGCAATAAAATAGCGCAGCTGAAACAGCTGTACTGTACGTCTCACAGTGGGATTCAAACATCCCAGTTTTAGTTCTTTAGTTATTATGTTTGCTCTGGTACACCAGAGTGCTCAAACATCTGAGAACTGATCAGCTAGCTCTACCCACAAAGTTTATTTTCTACAAATACATTGTGTTGTGGCAACAATAAGAGTTGATTCACGTTTATTTACGGAGCCAAAGCATCCAACACATTCTAGCATTAAATAACGCTGGTTTTAAACTACATTGCACTGAGTAACTTTTTCTATACTCGTTTCCCCTTGAACCCATTGTTAGAAATATTTCAATTATATCAGAAAAAAACCCCTTACAACAGGCCTTCTAAGAACACTTTGCAAGGCCACATGTATTTGCATCCATCTTTCCTCACCCCTCTCACATCAAGTTACATTTACACACTTTTCTATCCCCGTTGACCTGGTACATCCTAATATCAACAGCACAGGACACATAAAATGGCAGTAGAGCTTGCCTGTAAGTTGCTTGGGTCTTTATAATTTTCATCAGATGCTATCTGCAGTTTCTCTTGGATCCATTTTTCAAGCTCATCCGCATCACGCTGGAAAAACTGGAATCGATAGGAATCTTCAAGTTTTTGGCGCCTCAGAGAAGACAGTTCCTTGAACCTGTGGTATCGGTCCAAAACCTGCTGACGCCTCTCTTGGATGTCTTCTGCTGTTTCCAACACTTTTACTCCACTCGGGTCCATTTTCTGAAAAAAATAAAAAAAAACCACCCCATTTTGTTAGTGTTATAAAACCAGTGGCAGATGCCCTGCTTTTTTAAACTCACATGTGGCTTACTTGCAGTCCTAATCTGTGTCTGCAGGCAGGTACATGAAATAGAAATACTATCCATATGAACAAAAGCACACTTCTAGCAGAAAATCATGGGAAAGGATCATTTACAAAGACATTTGACATCTGTTTATTTTGGAAACATACAGCTGCAGTCATATAAAGGCCAAGTCAACTCCAGCTGGAACATGCAGGTGACTAATATGGATGTGAAAGCGTGTTTCTGTGCACACCTATCTATGTAGATAAACAGATACAAAAGTTTCTTGTCCAACATATAAAATCTGTGAAAAAATATTTACAATACTCTATACAGATAACCAAAGAAAGAATATTACTGTTCTTTAAGCAACAGCTAAGTGGTCCACATCTATCTATCTATATTACACATACATATATACAGCCCTCTGTGTGATACATCTTCTCTCTGTTCCCTCAGACAATTAGAAGTTACAAATGCATAAACCCACCCTGCAACTCCCTACAAAACCTTTCAAACGTCAGTGCAGACACTGACAGTGCTGCACAGATCTGACCTTGGACAAGTAAGCCAAGGAGCCTTTTGTTTAAGTAGTGACCTTGCTCTGATTGCTTTGACTGAAAGTCCTGGTATGTTGCTTTAAATACTAACTCCTGTTATTGTTACCACAGACAGCAAAGAACTGACCAACTTTCTGCTTTATCTCCTCTCTATGAAAATCAGCATAACCTTTAATTTTCAGTTCCTAGAAGTTGAAAAAGCAATTTGATTTCCAGTAAGAGATCTGTGCATTAGAACAGAACTGTAAGACAAACTGAAGGAGTTGGTATCATTATTGTCATCGGAATTTGGTTATTTAGCCACTCATTTGACAGCTCTGCATATAAAGAAGCTGCTGCAACAGTCACTCTGTGCTTGAACAATTATGCAATTAATGTCTTGATATACAAGTGTTTACATGTATAGCTCGCTTAGTGCTTTGATTGTAAATTCTGCAAGCACCAAGCTAAGCGTGCTTCTCGTCAACTCCATCAAAAGACAAGGAGAAACTCAGTCTGCAACTGCAAACTAGAAGATAGGGGCAATGTTTTAAAATAAGTCATTAAACATTGTTATTTAGTCATTAGTCACATGCTTAAGTCAAACACATATCTTGCATAATGTATGAAAAACTCCCCAGTTGGAAAGTGATCTGTATGGCCATGGTTTCTGTTTGGTTTCCAAGCACTTGTAAAGAAACCATCTGATAGAAAGCGACATATGGGGGCGAATTCACACATTCCCAAGCTCCCTCCCAGCCGTCCCACCCTGCAAGGACAGCCATTACCCCTGGGAACTTGGAGCCCCAACTGCACTGCGGAAGCTGGAGGAAGGCAACAAAATTCAGCTTCCCTTTCTCTTCCTGGTGTTTTGCTCATTATTGTCAAAAGAGGGTAAGGAAAACCAAACCAAACCAAGAGTCTGTGTAGCCTATATTATATTATATTAATGAAATCTAGGTTTCCTCTGGCAGTGGCACCAAAGGCTCCACTTGATAAGTGTATCTGAACATTTAACGGATCAAACCCTGAACATAACTTGAGCTCAGCTACAAATCTGTTTCCCTGAGAAAGCTGTTTCTTCAAGCTCTGTTTCAAACAGCCTTTTCCCTCCAGGAGAGCAAGTTATTGCTAAAAACTTCCTTTCCTCTGTTGCCACGCTGTGCTTCAATTTCAACAATGCTTCTTTTAAATTGAATTGTGTTCAGGAATAACAAAGTGGGAGTCTGGAGTGCAAAGGTACTGCATGACCTCAGCCTGGCTCTCTGCTTACTCTGGTTACAGGCATCACCAGAAGAAAAGAAAAGCTGAGTTACTCTTTGGAACACTGTAAAATGTATTGCTGTTAACTTATATTCCAATATTAGCAGTAACCTCCACAGCTCAGGTCATTTAAAATCACTTTAAAGTATATACCTTACTCCATTATTTAAATTATTACATTATGTAAATAATCATATTATTTAAATTATCATATAGATTATTTTTACAGCTTTAAAAAACAAATAGGAGACCTCCTGTAATTTAGCCTGGTAGCCTGTTTGCCTCTCACCACACAACTCATGCAATCTGGCTCATCTTTTTGCTGGAATTTGTTAAAAGAAAGGCTCCTTTTATAGCTACAGTAAGTTGAGCTAGTCAATTGTAAAAGAAGTGCTTTGGTCTAGCAATAATAGACTGTTCTTTCCTGCAGCAGATCAGCTGACGTCAGCAAGCCTGGGCTCTGCCAGGACACGATCAGCAGTCACTGGGGAGCTCTGAACTCAAAAGTCATCGACACTGCAGCATGATGCAGCCTACCTCCAATGTTTTCATGCTCCAGCTGCAGTATCTTCCTTGAATATCAAGAAGCTCTCCAAGATGTTTCTAAAGCTTTTAGGTTCAACTACATCACTGGAAGGCATCTAGGACACATCCCTGCACCCCGACAGAAGAACTGCCAACGAGAAGTTGCGCTTCATGTTTTTCACGTGAAAAACACAGCTTACGTCAGGATGCACAGGAGTGGCCAGCTCGACCTCAGATAAGCGGGCTCACCCCCGCTGCTGTGCACAGCAGAGACAACATTCCCCACATCTCTGCTGCCTCTTGTGCTGGCTGATAAGGTCAGACAGAGCAGCAGGAGGAGAGGCACCCATGGCCCTCCTGGCAGCACAGGCAGGCGTCATCGCAAGGACCTCCCCAAACCCGTGGATCTTAACTGTCCTGAAGGCATTTGCCACTCTACTTTTACACTGTAAGACTAACTTTAGAAAGCCACTCATCAGCTTACATCTAACTGAAAAAAAAATAATCAGAAGTGCTTCTTTGCACTGTGTTGCTGTGGTGGCGTTTCTTTAAAAACCCAAGATAACAAAAGTAAGTACATTTAAAACAAAGAAAATCCCAAATCAAACTTATTCCTCTCATCCTTCAATCTAAAACGATCGGCCTTCTCCAGACAGCACAAATTATACAAAGAGTACACTGAAGTCTGCATGTGAATGTACAACTGCAGATATCTATAGACACTGCAGTGCAACGATGATGTCAGCACCATCATTCAAGTCGGGGAAGCAGCAGCAGCAAGAAGGGTTAAACAGGAATTAACAGTGGTGCCGCTGGGGCTGCCACACCAAGAGCTGTCAGCATTTCCCTTACAAAAACATGTTTTCAGGGATTTATCAACTCAAACGTAAAACATATCCAGCACTATACACACGATTTTAATGTACTTTGACAAACATGAAGCTGAAAGAATTAAAATCCTTTGCCTGAGAAGCAATCAGATACCAGTATATAAAGATCATTATCTTCAGATGTAGTAAAATAACGACTTTCTCTTAAGACAAGTCCTGATGGGAGTTAGTACACTCAGCACAGGTGAGCCCAGCAGCAGCCTGCAATACAAGTACTTCCCCTATCAAAACACTCCCTGCTTCCCCAGTACACACACATAAGCAGCTTGATGCTTTTTTTTCTGCATTCATCAATATCACACCTCATAAGTCTTGTCAAAAGACCATTTAAGTGACAGTGGATTCTCCCTCTTGGGGGAGAGGAATGTATTGCTGATCTTTATTTAAGGAAAAAAGAAAAGTGATTTCTGACACTGGATGTGAAAATAACCTTCATAAGGAAAGGGTGGAGGGTGAAAAAAACCAAATGATTGCTTTCTCCAACTTCAATTTCTCCTGTTCACAGCTTCCTCAGAACATTGGGAAAGCAGTAAGTGCCTCCTTATGTCTCAATTAGATAAACACCCTGACTGTCTATATGGTTATCATCATGTACTAGTACTGCAGGTAAATAAGAGAGAACCCTCCTGGAAAGTGTGCTCAGCACTGGCTCTGGTGAAGGGAGCTGCACAAGCATATTGTGTTACAAAGCAGTAACTGAAGTACCTCGGATCACATACCCTGCACTAGAGATTTAAAACACTACTGAGACAAAATTAATGCTTGGTTGTGTGGTTTGTTATGAATTTAAGTCTGCAAAACAAAGGCATATTAAAGGTGGACTATATGCAGCAGAACCCCATGTGCAAATACTCCTGGTTACTGCTAAGGAAGGTCACCTACAGCCTCAAACCTCTGCCAGTTCCAAACCAGGAAAATAATTGTTGCAGTACAAAAACCTCAGGACATGTTGAAGTTGATGCTTGATGCCATAGACTCATACAGACCAACTGCAACAGAGGTAAAACTCAAACAGCTCCAGAGTTTAATTAGGTATTACAGGGACAGAAGAAACGGTAGCATTAAAAGAAGACAGAAAGGTAAATTACATTTGAACTAAAGCAGGCTGCAAAGCTGGTGACTGAGGCTGATCAGAGGGTATGTGCACAGCCTTAACTCTGCCCTTTTGAAATAAGTAGACAACTAAAGACCTGTTCATTTTTAGGAATTTAGTCTTAAAAGTCTAATTTCACTATTGAAATAAGAGCAGTCAACGTGCCTGTCTGAATTTGGTGCCTTTATGTACAAGGGGTTTTTTTGGCTTTGTTTTGTTTGTAGTGTCACCACAGACCTTTGATAAAACTCTGCGGTGCTGGCAAGGGCTGCACTGTGTCGAGACTCCTGAGAAAGCAAATTACCTTGACTGCATTGCAGAAATGCAGAGGTTACAGGTAATGTGATATTATATAATTAACCCCAGCATTTTCCACTCCCATTTGTTATCTTGTCCTTGTAATTTTAATTGTAGCAGAAACTTTTACAATTGCTGTCATTTCTGAATAAACCCTACTTGCTTGTGGTACCCAAGTGAAGTCTGGTCCATACATCCTATTTATTTTACCATCAATGAATGGAAAACAACACAGATGTATAAAGAGTTACACTGCAACAATACAAGGATTAGAGGTTTCTGTAAGTGGATGGAACAATAACCAAAGCCCATTTCAAATGCATAGTGTTCTTCAGTGTAAATCTTATCATGGTTGATGTTTAGATGCTATAACTAAAAAGATACTGTCAAAGTACTTTTTCAAACAAAAATATCTAGAAATATCTAGAAAACTAATCCACATCAAATCCTGATCATACTGAACCATGACAAGTGTAAAGTGTTCACACATCATGCATCACAGACAGAAATTAGGAAATTCGAAGTATTAAAGGAAAGGCACATCAGACTCAACACCGAGGTACAGATCAAGCACCTGCTCTATAGAACAAATTCACAAGCTTCTGGCTTTTTGTTACAAATAGGTCACTGCAATAAAGGCAGGCAAGTATGGCAATGACACTGCATGCATTACATAAAAATACCTGGACTTTGACTTTACGAAACGATGACAACATGATGGAGGAATGTAGAGTCTAAAAGGGAGGGGGAAATCAAGATAATATTCAACTAATGACTAGCATGAGCACACAGCTTAATTATTTTTCTTTTTTTGAAACACACATTCTGTCACAGCATGTTTCCCACTTTCCTTTTGTTTCCTTGTGACATACAACAATCTGGTGTTACTGTTGTGCAAGCTATTCCAAGTGACAGACCTCCCCACACAAAAAAAAGGTTACAAAAATCAACAGGAAAACTTAATTAATTTGGTACGTACCAACCTTTTAATGTAGTTTCTGTTATAAGAAAACCAAAATCTACTGTCATCTGAAGGTCAAAACAGAAAGTGAAGTCATCTGGGCTTGGCGAATGACACATCTTGCCACAGCATAATGAAGCGTGGTGGATTAATTTAAAGACACAAACTCAATAAGAAGGTTTTGAATACAAATATCTAGTAAGATGTTTACTTTGAATCACTTTTGAACTCAGTAGTTGCCACAAAGTATTTTTTGAGATGGTCAATTACACAGCTGTTAAGCACATCTAACTCACTGAAGCTTTAGCTGGACATTTCCTTGCCTCTCTCAGCCCTACACTTTCCCCATGAGTAGGCTGCAATCCCTGAAGCTGTCCAGGGACGTCTGCAGTTATGTGCCTCTGCATGCCAAACGAAGCTCGTGCATAGCTCTGGTGGCATTTGCATTGCTGAACGTTTATCAGCTGCAGCAGTGAGAAGGCAGCTTGCCATTCCATTTGATCCATGGTCAGCTACGGGAGCACAATGCTGGACTACACTTGGCAATCTCCATCCACGGCATCTGCAGTCTGCTCCACCCCATTTTTCTGCTGCCTACACTCCAGGGACAAATGGAAAAAACAAACTCCCACGTTACACTAAGATGCAGAGGAGAAAAGGAAAGAATTCATATTATTTCCTCCAATACAGTGGGGAAGCAATTAGCTGCCCCCCCTAACAGCGACGTGTTCATGAATGAAACAATTACAGCTTCAGAAATATATTAAATAGACAAAAACAAGGCAGCAAAGACAGTAAGTTACTTGCATTAAACTACTAAGGTTTCAAATGTAATAGCTGATAAATGGGATTTTCACACCAAGAGGTACCACCCTGTCTCAAGAGATTTAAGGCTTCTCCTACCATTGGTCTGTGCAGGAGCAAAACATGTAAAAATGCTTAAAAGGCAGGTTTTGACATTGAACATTTTTGTTACTGTTGCTACTTTTTTTCTTTTATTAAGAAAAAAACAAACAACCACAAGTACGTTTGTTAACTTCACCAACTAAGGATCTTATAGAAGTGCAACGTTTAAATCTGATGTTAAATTTCTATTTCAATGGGATCAGAAAAGATGAGGCAGGGTTGTTTTTTCCCCCCCCAACAGGAATGGAAATAAATTACTGCTTGTGAAAAATGTAACCTGCTGCCTTGGTTCAAGCATTTTCTACAGCTTAACCATTTTGTTCCTAGTTACAGATCCTGCACACAATGCAGCAGAAAGCATCCCCATTTTTGATCTTTTGTTCGTTATTTCCTCTGCATAATTTATACAGAAGGACCAATACTGATTTAACAGAAGAACTCATTGCTAGCTGCATCTAAATGCATTAAAAATAGTCACACAGTGGGATCTAATATCTGTTCCGAACGAACCCAAATCCCTGCCCAGGGCCTTTCAGTGAATACAGTCATTGGAATCTTCTGGCACTCTGCTGAAAACACAATGCCAAAAGAAAATGGATTATTTTCTTTTCTAGAAAGATACAGAACCATTTCAGGCTGAGTTGGGGGTGTTTTTTTTGTCATTTTTTCTCTCCTCGATGCGTTCATTCGCCATCTCCAGACTCCTCACAACCAGATCTATTTAAATATGTATGAAATTCTGCTCAGTAGTCACGTACATTTTAGACTGGAGCACTGAGGTGGGTTATGATAAAGCAGCTACTAAAAAAATCTCAAGGAGTCAACACCGACCTGATGAAAATACATGTACAGCGATAACTGCTAATGCTTTTCCTTAAACACCAGTGCAAACGATGACCTTATTGGCACATGTTGACAAGCCAGCAATGTGAATGTATGTGACTGCAACCAGACAAGGTGTGTGTGGGCAACAAAGTGAGAAACAATTGACCGTCGTTATGTTAAATTAAACAAGAAAAAGGAGTTGATCAGAGGAGGAACAAACCCTCATTGTTTTCCGAAGGAAACCATCGTGCTTGCCCTATATACCGAAACGACACATCTATGCAAGGAACACAAGCCGGGAGGATTTCTTTTGAACGTCTCCCCGCTTGGCCAGGCGACTGAGTCCGCGGCAGCTATTTCTGTGTTGGGCATTTCACAGCCACACGCAGCTCCCTGAGGAAAGGGCTCTCCAGCCATCACTGAACACACAGCCCCTCGCCCTCTCCTCTCCTCTCCCCATCTCCTGACCTTGGCCGGGGCCGGGCTGCTGAGCGCAGCCATTGCCGTGCAGTGAATTCGCTCCGCCGCGTTCCCGCATCGCCCCCCGCCCCGGCGTTTGTCCCTCAAAGGGGGGGGGGGGGTCTGGCGGGGTTCCACCGCACAGCTCAGCGGGCAGGGCCGGAGGGGACCCGCAGCGACGGAGGAGCCGCGGGCACTGCTCTTTACCCGCCTGTTTATCCCCTCCCCAGGGCGCTCAATGAAATTCCTGCCGCCGCTGGAGCCGAGCCGAGCCGCACCCTCAGCCTCAGCCTCACCCTCAGCCTCCCCTCCCCTCCCCTCCGCCGCAAGACCCCAGGAGCCGCCGCGGCCCGGCTCTGCGGCCGCCCGCGATTAAACAACCCGCAGCCCCAGCCGCGGCTGCCGGGCAGGGCAGAGGAGGGAGCGGCAGCCGCGGGGCAGCCTGAGGCCGGCCCTGCCCCCGGGGGCTCCCCGCGGCTCAGCGAGCGCGCTCCCGCACACCGGCCCCGCAGCGGCGCAAGGCGGGTTTACGCACGCGAGGGGAGCGGGATGAAGGCGAGCGCGAGTGCCCCCGGCCGCCGCCTCACCGCGTCGCTGCGCAGAGACTCCTCCGCCGGCTCCGCGCCCTCGGCCACCAGCGCCGCGCGCCGCTTAGCGCCCGCCTTTTATAGGGCGGCCGGAGATGACGTCAGCGCCGCAGAACGGGCTCCCGGCCGGCGGAAACAGCCGAAGCGCTTCGGA